>JAJJMC010019642.1:15281853-15362273 GCA_023531435.1 Papaver californicum
GGCACCGACTCGTAGCAACAACAAAATAAATTGGTTGCTCAAACCTCTCTCAGCAACTAAATTTGAGCCACGACCAAATATGTTTAATTGCTAGATCTGTTTTCCAAGTAATCTATAGCAGTTAAAAATTGATCATGTAGCTATTCACTTTGAGGCACCGACTCGTAGCAACAAAAAAATATATTGGTTGCTCAAACCTCTCTCAGCAACTAAGCTTGAGCCACGACCAAATATGTTTAATTGCTAGATCCGTTTTTCAAGTAATTTATAGCATCTAAAAAAGTGATCATGTAGCTATTCACTTTGAGGCACAGACTCGTAGCAACAGAAAATGAATTGGTTGCTCAAACCTCTCTCAGCAACTAAGTTTAAGCTACCACCACATGTTAAAAAATGAATTACTTGAGGGAGAAAGATAGACCGTGTGATCAAAATCCATCAACGCTTTATATCTAGTTCTATCTAGTCATACGGATTGTGATCCGTGTGACTCATTGGAAAAAAATTGTATTCGTCAATTTTAGTACGACTATAGTTGGTTATAACACCCTTTTCTGATTATTTTTGTTTGAATATTATATATTTTTTAATTAGTAAAATATTAGTATATTTTAATATCGAGGAATATGTATTTATGGAAGAAAAAAAAATTTAATAGCCTGAGAAAAACTCAAATGAATAATGATTTCCTAAATCTATATTTATATCCGTTGGATCACATATTTTTGGCTTTCTATTGACCAGATAAACAATTTAAGGATCATTGTATGTGTGTGTTTTAGACTTAAAAAACGAAAATAATGTTTGTGTTTAAATTACTCCATTTTTGGTCAAATTGATGGATAATGAATAAAATTTGGTGAGATTGAGGAATATTCAATAAAATTGATGGATAACGAATGAAATTAAGTAGGAGCAAGTAAGGTCAAATGAAAATAGATGAAATCAAGTAACTGATGATTGTGTGAATTCGAGTGAAAATAAAGAATACTTAGTGAATTGGAGCGACATCAATGAAAATTTAGTATTCGAGTAAGATCGATGAAAAAATGACTGATAATTTTAATTGAGATTTTAGCTTTCGGACATTGTTACATATCCAAATCGAGCCATCGATAACGTCATTTACATTAGAATAGCGTCATTTATATTAGAATAACGTCATTTACATTAGGGAAGATCACAATATGTTATATTATGCTTGGTCATGTACCAAAGAAAAACTCAATTTATATGTGCATATAGAGATACAAATTGACATCAACATAGACAAGTTTCATGCAAACCGAAAAGGAAGGCGTCTAGGCTTTTATTCGGCATATACTCATAAGCCAACATTTTTTCATCCCCTTTAAGACAACAACCTAAAAGTCTAACTAGATTCCTGTGTTGGACTTTTGAGATGACAACAACTTCATTCTTAAACTCCTCTAAACCCTGTATAGAACCCTTAGAAAGCCTTTTCACATCTATTTCCTGTCCATCCAGTAACTTTTCCTGGAAACAGAAAAAAAAAGTAACGTATGTTTCATTTTTAGTAATGATAGTTATAATACGATTAAAAGTACGAGAATCAGAATCAGAAGTAACTTCCATATAGCTGAGGTGGTCATGGATGACTCGATGCACAAAATGGCAGCTATAGCATCAAGCCGAGTGGCCTCATTTCTGAACATGAGTCTTGCATGTGCTGTAAAAACAAAAAGCGTCAAATCAGGAAAAGCTCGAAATGGTGTACTACGTATACACATGCTTCAGGCAATTTACAATTACCTTGGGCTAGTCGTATTAAACTTTCAAGCATACGCACAGTGGTCCTTCCTGCACGGTTAACTCGAGTGCAATCGATTAAATGTTGTTCTATACATGGGAACTGAAAATGAAATCACTAAATATGAACAACACTGCACCTGCACATATGTAAGCCTATTCACCAAATTCCCAATGATAGGACCAAATAATGCAGTAGATGCAGCTTCACAACACCATACACAGCAGTAAGTAGTAAAGAATCCGGCCATATGTTGACCATGTATAAACCAACCGAGAATTCCCACATCCTTCAAAACAACAACAAAAACTTAACAATCTCCCATTTGTTCACATTATATCAGCCTATCAGGCACATACTGTTTAATATAGAGAAAAAATTTACTCACAACATATTCTCAGTAACTAATGAGTTGGAATGGAACTGCAGAAACTTCACAACCCAAAAATTCAAGATGCACAGAGCAACAAAAAAAAAAAAAAACAGAAGCATAGAAAAACATGTATCAATCAGGCTTTTTAATAGTTGGAATGGAACATCTTCAGACTTTATAATACTCTAGACACTAAACTATGAATAACATTCTCTACGTCTCAATCAGGGTTCAGATTTCCTACAAAGTGGCAAGTATCTATGTTTTTAGTTTCTTCAGTTAATTAAAACTTGAAACATCATTATACTAAAAGAACAAACTACCAAGTTAAATTCATGCCAGAGAAAAAGCTATTAAACATTAAAATGTAAAATCGAGACCAAACCTGTCAAAGATCAGGAATTTTTGGATCCAAAACATTTCTCTCCTCTCTGAAGACTGTGCACTTGATATTTAACGAAACCCCAACTGAGAAAAAACCCCTAAATCAGTAAAAATCAGTAAAAATCAATTTCAACCCTTCAATGATCATTAGAGTTAAAATTGCACTTGATATTTAAGGAAACCCCAACTGAGAAAAAACCCCTAAAATTCAGTTGAACAACAACAACAACCACAAATCTCGAGTAATCCATATAGAGTTGATGTCGTTAGATGTTCACATCTTTCTCCTCTCTTCAATGTCCTGCAAATATAAACAAATAAAGGATCAGCAATAAAGTTTAGTTCATGAACAGAAAAAAGGAGAGAAAAAAAATTGATTACTACCTTGTTCTCTTGCACACAAAAAAGTTAGATCGATAAAGTGATTCAGTGGTGGTGATGAACGAAAAAGAGAAAGAGATGAACAGAAAAGAGTGTAACAGTGGTGGCGCTGTGAGTTAGGGTTAGATGAACGAAAACGAGTGATTCAGTAATGGTGCTGTGAGTTAGGGTTAGATGAACAAAAACGAAAAGGAAAAGGAAAAATAGAGAGAAAGGGAAAATGGGAAAGTGAAGTGAAAAAATGATGATAAGCTTTTTGTGCACAAATTTTGAACGGTGGATTAGATTGTTCATACGGATCATAGAAAAATTTTGATGGCCCAGATTCGATGTTGGATGCTCATACGGATTGTGTGTTAGTTACCATGGTGTATTAGTTACCAAAGTGTGTTAGTTACCATTGTGTGTTAGTTACAAGGTGGATAACGGATTTCGGATGTCGGAAGCAAAACGTAACGGATTTTGGAAATTAGGATTCATCAAAAATATTTTGGTTTTTTTATAATTAGGGTTCTTAGTTTGTTATTTGTTTTAGTGTTATGATTTAATGAATTGGGAAAGGAATTTGGATGTTGCTTAATTTCTTGAATAAATTAAGTTAAGCTTTACCTAATAACAAAAAATATTGTTTTCTTATTTGATATTAAATATATGATCATCGTGTGTTACTTAGGGGAAGAGGTTATTAAGGATAATAAGCCGAACACCGATGGGTTTAGGGCACCGATGATGATTCCGACTTAGGGGAATAGGTTATTAAGGATAATAAGCCGAACATCGATGGGTTTAGGGCACCGATGATGATTCCGATTTAGGGAAAGAGTTTATTAAGGATAATATGCCGAACATCGATGGGTTTAGGGCACCGATGATGATTCCGACTTAGGGGAATATGTTATTAAGGATAATAAGCCGAACATCGATGGGTTTAGGGCACCGATGATGATTCCGACTTAGGGAAAGAGGTTATTAAGGATAATATGCCGAACATCGATGGGTTTAGGGCACCGATGATGATTCCGACTTAGGGAAAGAGGTTATTAAGAATAATATGCCAAACATCGATGGGTTTAGGGCACCGATGAAGATTCTGACATAGGGAAAGAGGTTATTGGCTGAAATCAAAAGGAATTGATGGTTAATGAGTGAATTTGAGTAAGAATGATAAGTAATGGGTGGTTGATTAATGATGGTTCATATGGGTGAGATCGAAAATCAGGTGAAATTGATTAATAACGGGATCAATCGAGTAGGATTGAGGGTTATTGGGTGAAATCGAGTAGGATTAAGGGTTATTGGGTTAAATCGAGTGGAATCATACAATGATTGAGCATTGTACAAAATTGTATAATTGATGACTATAGAGTGAAATTTAGTGAGGTAAATGGATGAAAACTTGAGAACTTAGTATTAATCTTACAATCTTATTCGGATTTGTTTAATGGAAACATGAAAACTTGTTCAAATCATTGTTTTAATTCACCATGCGGAAATATTTGGATGCACAAATTGTTTTTTCTTTAACATGAGTTGACCAAATTGACTATAATTAAACAAACAACTCATATCATTCCAGTCAACTAAATTGAGTATAATGAAGCAAATTGTGTTTTCAGGATGATATTAAAGACATCAAAGAATATTATGGTTAATCATTTTTATCACAATAGAGTTCGCAATAGTCATTAATATTAGTTTCCCAAATTAAAGCATGATATGCTAATTGAATAAATGATTAGAATGTTTTCAATAGAAAAAGATTAGATGTTTCCAACTTAAATTCCAACTTAAATTTCCAAGAAATGAAGTGATCGTGAAGATTCCAACTTAAATTTCCCCTGTTAAACCAAAATCCATATCGAAATCAAAAAAGCCCTAATTGAAACATACTGGAAACCCACTTTACAAACCACAAAGAAATTGTAAATCCCTAATTGAAACATACTGCAGCTACGATTCACTCATAATTAAAATTCAAAGTAAAAAACTATGAAGAAAGGGGTACTCATATCTTATTTTTATGATAAATATAAGAAACTTACTTGATTAAACACCCAGAAGATAGTTTTTTCACGCGAATCAAAACTGAGAGAAGATAGAAGCTGTGAGATTTAATATGTGTGATCTAGGTTAATAGAGAGTTGATTTTGAGTGAATCCGGGACAGAGAGATTAGGTTTAGTGATTTTCTTTAGGAATTAGTAGCGGCGCAGAGGAGAGCACAACCCGGGACAGAGAGAGAAAGAGGGAAATGAACATTTGCGTCAGATTAGGTTTAGTGATTTAATATAATTAATGTAAATTAATATAATTTGAGTAAGATCGATCAAAATTGACTGTATTCAAGTGAGATTGATGAAACATTGAGTGATTTCTAGTGAAATATAACAAAATTGATTGAATTAAAAATATATCAAACTCGTAAACATCATCGAACAAGGGGTTCATTGCCTTTTCACGTGATCCTATTATTTATCAATCTTATTCAATACCGCTCGATCTCACTTAATTTCTCAAGGATTCCATGGGTTTATGGTTCAGGGTATCGACGAAGATTCCGACTTAGGGGAAGAGGTTTTCATCAATTTCACTCGATTTCACTTATATTTATTGAATTTTATTCAATCTCAATCAAACTTATTCATTTTTTTTTATCGATCTAACAAATCTAATGATATCAAACTATGATTTCCTCAGTCTCACTAAAATTCACTCAATTTTTATCGAACCGACTTGAATACACCTCAATTTTGATCGACTTGAATATATATCCGTTCAAAATTGAGTGTATTCAAGTCGATTCGATAAACAATTGAGTGAATTTTAGTGAGATTGAAGAAATCATAGTTAATTTTGATTGATCTGAATAGTCGAGTAATATGCATATTACTATCGTAACGTCGGAAATGGATATTTCTATCGTAACGTAACAAATTTTGGAAATTAGGATTCATCAATTTTTTTTTTTGTAATTAGGGTTATTAGTTTGTCATTTGTTTATAAGTTATGATTTGATGAATTGGGTTGAACCCCAACAAATGTTCAATTAAAAGGAATTGAGATGTAGCTTAATTTCTTGTATAAAGTTAAGCTTTACCTAATAACAAAAAATATATGATCATCCCAATTGAAAGGAATTGGGACGCAAAGCTTGATGTCTCGTAGTTTAGAGTTAATGTTGCGAACATGACGAGTTGAGGGTTCGGGGTTCGGGTTCAGGGTTCATATACACCTTATTATCTATCCTAAGTAACCTTTTCCCCTAACTCGTTAAACTTATCGGACACGCAAAATAGGATATCTCATGTGTGCAAAAACTTAAGAGTCGCAATGGTAACTAGCACACACAATGGTAACTAGCACACAAAATGGTAACTAACACAAAATGGTAACTAACACACAATCCGTATGAGCATCCAACAGCTAATCTGGACCATTAAAATCTTTCCATGATCTGTATGAGGTGGCTTATCCACCGTTAATCGTTTTTTTCAAAACCCTATACAAAAGTTTGTCTTTCATTTTCGCCCTTTGCTTTTCTCTCTCTCTCTTTCTGTCTCTCTTCCAATTTGAGCCGTCGGTGGAGAAACTAGGGTTCCATATTCGACTGCACCATCACCACCATCACTGCCGAATCAGGATCATTCAACACCATCACGATGAAACTCTATTATCACTTCTCTATCAGATCTCTCACGACATCTCAGTTTCTATTCCTAAATGAATGAAAACCCAAATGAAAACTTAATTGTTATTCTCCGCCTCAATCTCAGTCTCTCATCGTCTTCCTTATACTCAGATTCATCATTGAAACCCTAAGTTTATACATCATAACTAACTCAAAATCAATCATTTCTCCATGAAAACTCTGCACCTGTTTTACATCGATGAAGATTTGAACCCACCAACTCCAGTTGCAATCTCAAAATTCTGCTGGTAATGAAAGAGAAGGATCAAATGATTTTACATCAGATGTTTTATGACCTTGTAGATCTAAATCACGCCTTTTAGTATATGAGTTGTTGCGTCTTGTGGATCCAAGGATTAAGTTACTAAACAAGATAGTGAAGAGGGAGACATTAGTAGTCTTAGAGATCAAAATCTAAGAAGTAGTTTTTTTTCCTCGTTAATTTTATTATGGAAATCCTAATTTTTTCGTTTAAATTTTGTGTGGATTGTAACTGAAGCATTGTTCTTTGTTATATCATTCGTAGGTTAAGGATATCTAACTGGAAAGAGAATCAAGTCCAGTTTGGCTGGTGGTGAAAAGGATTTTGGATGAACAGCTCCAACCACTTCGTGAGAAACAAATTTTAAGGTATACAAACATTATTACTTCCTCTGATTTCAATTTCTCAAATTTGGGTTTTTTTATTTTTCACTGTTTTTGCTTATTTTATGGTTTAAGTATGTGGATTTGGGTATTTTTGATTGATTTTAATTGTTTGTACAGTTAGTAGTCATATGGGTTTTCTGTTTTTCTCATCTTTTTACTTATGGGTTTCCTTGAATGGATGAAAGCTGTGCTTGTATGGGGTTTTTCTGCCATTTTATTTGAACCTTAACCTCTAGATTCTAGTTTATTTTCAGACATCTTAGCTTAACATAGGCCATGGCTTACTTATGCTGAATTGCTAATGCTCGCAAGTCTGGAATGAATGTTACATATCATCGTGATTACCTTGACAAAGACATATTTAGTTACTGTAGCTTGGTATGTCCTCATTAATATGTTACTAATTGTTATACAGACATATTTAGTTACTGTAGCTTGGTATGTCCTCATTAATGTTAGCCCGACAAGTCGACAGGGACAATCAAGGAACATTTAGCAGCTATAGCTCCAACACTAGAACAGCTATGGGAGCTGAAAGATGAAAGGAAGAAGGAGTTTGCTGATGTACAATCACAGATTCAAAAGATATGTGGCGAAATTGCTGGGAATTCGAAACTTACCAAATAGGCAGAGGCTCCCACAGTTAATTAGGATGACTTATCTTTGAAGAAGTTGGATGAATTTCATTCTCAACTCCAGGAGCTTCAAAAAGAAAAGGTATTATGCTTTTTTTGACCTGAGTTGAGATTGTAATGTCTCTATTTATTTCATTTGATTTTTTACTTTAGATTGTTGGAGATTACGATTTTGATTTTTTTATGACAGGAAAATCTTCTGTCCTAATCGGGGACTTTCTGGTGCACTTGTGACAAATGGACGTGTGGGAGCTGGAATTTCTGATCCATATATTGAGCGGAAGGTGATGACAAGGTGGCCTGAGGATAACAACTTCTTTGAAGCTGTTATAACTGAGTACGATTCTATATATACATGTGTGTTTGACTTTGAAGTGCTTATGATATTGGTCTTAAGCAGATTTTTAACCTGCCTTCTATGAAGCTGTTATAACTGATTACATCCTATACAGGTGTGTTTGACTTTGAACTGCTTTTGATATTGGTCTTAAGCAGAATTTTTTTGCCGTTTAGGTAACGGTTGCAACTGTCCGAAGTGAAGAGATTGCCAATGAAAAGCTCAGTCACTTGACCTCAGATGAGGTACCTATGCAGCTACACTTACAAATCCCTGGATTCTTATAAGTTTACTTTCAAATGATTGCCTTGTATGTGATGCAATGTTATTGATGTGACCAGAATTGATTGGTACTGGATGAAGCTGTTCAAGCTGGCTTTGTATCAGGCTTAGGAAAAAAACTCAGCTCTATCTTAGATACATATCTTTCTGAGTAAGGCCATATCTGTTTTTGAAGTAGTGTTCTTCGTCTTTTGCTTTAAGATTTTGGAGATTGTAAATATTTTTTAAAGAAATGATTAGATTGTACTTTTTTTTCCTTTTCTGTAAAGAGTGTAACTTTTTTAAGAAATGACATAAATTGAATTATGTGATATAGTAAAATTTAACTTTGTTTTTAGTTTGGTTTATAATTTATTTGGTATTAATTTTAATTTAAATTATGATTTGGGGTTATGTAAATCAGAATAGTGAAGTAAATTTTTTGCGAGCAAAAAAATTGAGTAGCTTTAATACTCCAGCAACCAACTTTAAGCCAATTAAAATCTGAATTCTAAAATAATTTGGAAGCTTAAAAATTTAAACGATCAACTTGAGTAAAAACTTTGATACCTTCAAAGTTTAAGCAACCAACTTCAGGACAATCAAAAGTAAAAATCGCTTGTAGCAAGCAAAATCATTTGATCGCTTAAAATTTTAACCAAGTAAAATCAGGTTTAGTTGTTCCATGTATCTTCCAACTAGGTAGTTTAATAGCTCCTAAGTCACAAGTTGCTTCTAGAGAGTAAAAAATTTTGCACCTCAAAAGCTTGAGCAACCAACTTCAGGCCAATCAAAATCATAAATCACTTTTACCGAGCAAAATTAGTTGATCGCTTAAAACTTTAACCAAGCAATTTCAGAATAGTTGCTCCATGTATCTATCAACTAAATAGTTTAATTGCTTTAGAATGATTGGTATATCTGAAGCGATTGATATTTTACTTGCTATATTGGTTGGTCTAGATGTTAAGCGATCACAGTTTTACTTGCTCCATGTTAGTTGGTCTAATGTTAAGCAATGAGAAAAGCACTCGCTTTAGGTTAGTTGATTTATTACTAGAGCGATTGCATGGTCGCTCAAGGCTTTGAGATACATGGCTTTGGGCAACCAACGGAGCGAGTGCCACTTTTAGTCGCTATAACGGTTATAGCGACTTAAAAGAGGCTTTAAGCGACTTAAAACGACATGTCGCTTAAACCCGTTTTTCTTCTAGTGTACACAAGGAGAAGGACAAGGGAAAAAGAAGGCAATTAAGAAGTAAGGAGGACACCAAGTCCCCGCCTCTTTGAAGATGAAGGGTATTCAAGAAGGCCAAATCCTTGGGTTACCAAGAGATGGAAGAGATCTTTTATTTGGATACAAAGACTCTTGGGCGAAAGAAATTTATTCAACTGAGGTAATAATTATAAACATCATTCTTAACCTATTGTCTTTTTATTCGTAGAAGTGTTAACTGTTATTCTAGTTATTTTATAATTCGTCGTGTATATTAGGACCATTTTGATGTGGTTCGTCTACTCAAACCTACGGTTGCACCAAGAAAGATGAAAGATTGGCCGTTAGATGGTGAATGTGAATGGTTCAAGCAAATTATTTATCAGTCGGGGTTATCTACGGCTGCCGAGAATCAATGTTACAACATACCGGGTGTCCATATCATCCTTCATGGAGAGAATGTATCCTGAGACCGATACCTTCCACATGCCGTTTGGAGAGATGACGATCACCCCCGATGATGTGGTGCAGATTCTAGTCTCGCTGACCATGGTACGGCGGTCAAGTTTGATTATGTGAAACAGTTAAGCTAGGAACAACTTTATTTTTACACTCAGAAGTGCCTTGGTTGGGATCGAGCGATATCCGACGATGAGTTCAAACGGTGCTTTCCTTACAAAACCATACAATTCAACATGGTTTAATTGATGAATATGTTCAAAGGCACCAAGGCTAAAGAAGAAATGAATCCACAGTTTAGCGATGACGAAGTCAATACTGCAGCTACTACATATCTTTTCTGTGTTTTCGGATGTGTCATTTTCCCCAATTGTAGTGGCAACCGGGACGACGCCAACTTTCTACAACTTTTGCATCCTCTCAAAAAGTTCGTGACTATTCGTGGGGTACCGCATGTCATGCGTTCTTGATGGAAGAGTTGAGAAAGGCATCGAGGGAATAAAGTAGCCAAATTGCCGGGAACGTGAGCCTACTACAGGTATTTTGGTAACTCTATTGATGGTTTGATAGTTATTTATTTTTTTTCTTTTAAGAATCAATTTTCTCATACTTGGTTTGATATATACACTAGATATGGATCTATGACCATTTTCTGTCCCTCGAGTTGGCCAAAGAGAATCCGACATGAGAGAAAGGAACTCCCCGAGGAACAAAATACATCTTTGACAACAACCATTCAAGGTCTAAGGAGCAGGAGTTGATTTCCTTGAGGAGGAAATTAGACTCGATGGCGTCCAAAGATGTATGCTTTGATCCATACATGGAAGACCGAGCTAGTGGTCATATAGCGGGAAGGTCTGAGTTGTCGTTTTACTATGGACCCTTGTGGCATCCCACTGGATATATCATGTAAAATGCCTCTAGGGTGATGCGTCAACTCAGTTATATCCAAGAAGAACCTACGAGTTACATGCGCGGCAGGTTCAAAATGGACGTCGGGAAATCTACTTGTGGTAAGGACTCTATCACAGTAGTTTACTCTGATAACCCATCCATTGAAGATTGGAATAACAAGATGCAATATATGATCAATGAGGTGAGACCTGTCAACCGAGGTGATGAAGTAGATCCGCGCTATATAGTATGGTACCGGGAGCATTCTCATCTTCATGTGATCCGTGAAGATAAAGGAAAGACCACCAGGGTGTCCGATAATACTTGCATCATCAAAGACAAACCCTCTGGTTACGAAAGGCTGGTACGTAATGTTATTTCCTTTTGATTTTAATATTACGGCTCAATATTTTAGATAATAATCATTTGATTGTTATTGCCTAAAAACAGAAGAAAAAAAAAGGTTTGCATTTTTCTCAAAGAAGATAGCTGGGTGCATAAATGCGGGAGTGCCTTTATCAATTGAGAAGATGAGAGAGCATAAATACCTCATTGATAACATTGATAATGAAGCCTATGCTAGCAAGTTTGGGGAGAAATCTACGAATAAGCCTAAGAGGCTAGCAGCAAAGCACAGTAAAAGATCTCGCGGTTCATCGAGTGTTGATGTTGAAGCAAATGTCCCTGAGGGTGAAGCCAATGCCGCTGATGCTGAAAGATTCTTAGCCCCTGGTGCTCGTCGTCCTCGTACCAAAACCAAAAAATCTAGAAATTAGATTGTGGTTGTTTTTTTAAAGAACATCATTTTGAAAGTTGATTTATAAGAAACTTGTTTACTTTATGGATATGTCTATGGTGTTTAACATTACTGGTGTTTAATGTTCTGACATTTGAATGAATTTTATGTTCTTTTTGTGAATTATCAATTGATTTGCAAGATATTTTTTTAACAAGTTATTTTGTTGAATTTTACATTGTAATGGGTAGATAAGTGGTACTGCATCACCTACCGATAAGTGGTAGATAAGTGGGATGCTGTGACGCGTACGTATAGGAGCTAAAGTCAGTATTGTCGGTAGATAACAATCTACCGATTATGTTAGTGTTATACAATCGGTAGATAAATATTACACTTACCGATGGAACTGCCTGTTCCTGGACACATTTTGCACTATAATCGGTAGTTTAAAAAATTCTTAGACTATCGATTATATATGTTCAAATTGTTGGAATTTTGATAATTTTTTCGATTTTGAATTTGGGGCAACATATACAATCAGTAGTTTAAAAAATTCTTAGACTACCGATTATACATGTTCAAATTGTTGGAATTTTGATAATTTTTTGATTTTGAATTTGGGGAAACATATACAATCAGTAGTTTAAAAAATTCTTAGACTACCGATTATGCATGTTCAAAATGTTGGAATTTTGATAATATTTTCGATTTTCAATTTGGGGAAACATATATAATCGGTAGTTTAAAAATATCTTAGACTACCGATTATACATGTTCAAATTGTTGGAATTTTGATAATTTTTTCGATTTTCAATTTGGGGTAACATATATAATCGGTAGTTTAAAAAAATCTTAGACTAACGATTATGCATGTTCAAAATATTGGAATTTTGATAATTTTTTCGATTTTCAATTTGGTGCAACTTATATAATCGGTAGTTTAAAAAATTCTTAGACTACCGATTATGCATGTTCAAAATGTTGGAATTTTGATAATTTTTTCGATTTTTAATTTGGTCTTATATAATCGTTAGTTTAAAAAATTCTTAGACTACCGATTATACATGTTCAAAATGTTGGAATTTTGATAATTTTTTCGATTTTCAATTTGGGGCAACATATATAATCGGTAGTTTAAAAAAAATTTAGACTACCGATTATGCATGTTCAAAATGTTGGAATTTTGATAATTTTTTCGATTTTTAATTTGGGAAAACATATACAATCGGTAGTTTAAAAAATTCTTAGACTACCGATTATGCATAGACAACATTAATCGGTAGTTTAATCATGTTCCCGTACTTATAGCAAAACAAGTATAATCGGAGGATTAATTTTTTCATTAAACTACCGATTACAATGGAATCAGTAGATATTGTACTTCATTATATACCGATTATGAGACGTCCATTGCATTAAATGCATGCAAAAAATGAATTTTTTTTGGTTAACGATCACAAAACATTGCATTAATATTTTTCTATACATTTATGTTCAAAATATATATTCAAAATCAACTACTCACCATCCGAGGTCAAATCAATTGGGTCCTTTCCTGAGCTTGTTAAACGATCCCAACGCTTCATGTTGGACTCATATTGCTTCAACCACTCCTTACAATGGTTAGTTGGGAAGTAATCCAACCACCTACTCAATGGAGGTAATGAACAATCATCCGTTAACCTTAAACCGATAAAATGATTGCTATTAACCCATGCCATAATGATTCGTCTATCCTTGACCGACTCATCACACACCGTCCTTGTAGGTGTAAATATAACACTCACTCCTAATGAAGGAGGACAGAAATAATGTACCACGCAGTTCAATACATCCGCTAAAAGATACCCACATATCAGCATTACCATCCAATACCTGGATCCGATTGTCTCCAATCCGTTTCGGCATTTTACACGAGTATATAACTCTTTGATCTCTTGTTCTCTAATTTTTTTATCTCCTTCTCTCATCATTTCAATATATAATTCCTTATCCTCCAATAATTGTGCGGCCATCTTATTTCTTAAATGGGCATCCAATCTTCTTTGAATTACCTCGGTATATCCTCTCCGTCTTCTTTACGTATTTACGATCCTTTCCCACGTGACTCTTTCGCTCGCCACCTCTCTCACAAATCATTTCAAATCGATCAACTCTTACGCAATTTTTCTGAACTACAACGCACATCTTCTCTTTTGCCTTGTTGATAAGCCATTCCTTTGCCTCCACCTTACTTCCAAATGTCTTAATGCGCATATAACAAAACAAATATATAAGCCTAACCATGTAACATACATTCTTAGAACAAGTTAAGAGTGGGTAGGTGGCGTACCAAATTATTTGCATAGTGTAGGGAAGTATCAGAATCCTCGTATAAAACAGGATTAACCCATTCAATAATCTACGTAAAATAACAATGAGTTAGACAATGATAATCAATAGATAATTATGTTACCTTACTACCGATTAACAACAATCGGTAGGTAATAATATCCTCGTGCTAACGATTATCAACAATCGGTAGTTAATTATGTTCCTTTACTACCGATTATATAAATAAATCAAGTCAAGTTCTGTACACAAAAGCAAGTATAATCGGAGGTTTAATTTGTTAAGCAACTACCGATTGCACTGTAATCGGTAGATAACGATATACCATATACTACCGATTATAAATTTTGCAAAATAAAAAATTTGTAGGTTTGGAGAAATTCATTTTTGGGGCGACGGACGTAATCGGTAGATAATAAGTATTCCTAAACTACTGAATATGCAAACAGAAATTAAAAAAAAAATCAATTTGAGGATTTTGTATAATCGGTAGTAGTAATCTGCACGAGACTACCGATTATATAATTATTTTGGAACAAAAGTATAATCGGTAGTTTATGGTACTTCATTATCTACCAATTCTGGGACGTCCATGGCATTAAATGCATGCAAAAATGAATTTTCTTTGTTACCGATCACATACAAACGCATACAAAGTGGGTTTTTGAGCTTCTTAACACAATACCTAATTGTTTGATGCATTATTATCTTCATTTTGATGTGATTCATCGTCTAGGTTTTCTTCCACACCAAAATTTGGATCATCCAACAAATATCCCAAATCGCCATCTCTAAACGTCTTTGAACCTTCAATATTATGTTCTTCATGATGTTTCTCACCTTCTTCCTCATACTCATCCATGTTTGTTATTGATTTTAGGCAAAACCTAGTTTCTAAACTTCTTCTTCTTCTTCTTCTCTAAAACACTCTCTATTTCTATTCTAAAACTATAACTCAAATTCATCATCTAACACTAACTATAACCAACTAATTAATCAATATTAATACTAGTTAAGTAAGGTCATATTAGCCATTAAAGAAAATATATGGATAAGGGGCGTACTGATATTACTTCATAATGACCTTATTTTGTTTTATTAGTCGCCCCAAATTAGTTTTTTTTAGCCCTCAAAAACGCCAGGTTTTTAAAGGAGATAGCAAATTTTTTGGAGATACCAATCCAAAAATTCAGTGATCAAGATTGTTTTGTACTGGATCAAGATTGTTTTGTTACATATGATATGAATTGACACTACTTGAGAGGTTTGCTATCCCCTTATAAACCATTGAAAAGTGCCAAAAAAATTGATGACAAGACATACCTGACTTCTCCAGATTTGGAAAAATCCCAAATTCCGAATATTCCATTCAAGTCTCTTAATAGTTAATTTTCTCGTTTCTTTACCGGTCAATATCTCAATTGAAGAGATATCGTTGGTGTTAAAATATCATTTTTAGTCTTACTTTATTTTTAAATGACACGTTTTAATACGTGATTGACACAGGATCTCAATGAAGATGAACAAACCAAATCATTCCACGTGTTAGAATTTACACGTGCCATCTTCACCCTAATTTTATCTTCATCACCATTTGTTTTAGGTTCGAAAACAAAAAAAAAATCCATTTTCATCTGCTACTACTGAGAAAAAAAAAGAGAGAACAACCATGGTTTTTCATGATTAGTGAATAAGTGATCTTTTATGACCAAGAGAAAAAAAGACGATAATTATGGACTGAGAATACTGTAATTGTTGCCATTAATTTATGTTGGTAAACAGATGGATTGAAAATGGTTTTCGATTGCTATTAGGGCATGAATTCGAAGTCAATAAGGTAAACAAGTTTGAGTATTATTAGAGCATAATACCATTTACCAATGTGTAACTGCCAGGTGTCAGTCCATAAGGTCTTTTTCATTATGTTTAAAACTTGTTGGTAACTGGTCAAAATTATTACCAGTCCAAGTCTGGTATTAGTTTTATTTAAATAGTAGCTATAATACACTTTCTGGAATCACGAAATTACAATTAAAATGAAATAAGAATTGAGAGTTATGGTTAACAACATATGTTCTCTTGACATGGTATTAGATACCTAAACCTTGAATTCAAATTCATGATTAGTGGCGGAAGTCAATAAACATATCTCTTTAACATTTAAATCACCTTTAAAACTTACAACCACCAATTACTCTCTCTGGAAACCACAACTTGTACCATTACTTTACAGTTATAATCTCTTTCGATTTGTTGATGGAATATTTAATGTCCTGTTAAATTTCACAGAAGATTTTCTCCGGTTGGTGCTGTGAAACAAGATCAAACTATTTTATCTTGTTTATTCACATCTTGTTCAGAATTAGCACACTCGCAAGTTCTTGACTGTAATTTCTCTCATGAAGTTTGGGTACGATTGGAGCAAAATTATAAGCTACTACTAAGTCCAGGTTAATGCACTAATCAATTTGAAGAAAAACTCTAACTATATGTTGGTGTATTTTATCAAAGCAAAATAAATTTCTCATCAATTTGCACAAAGACAGAGCAATTTCAGATGAAAATATGGTTTCCCATATTTTACAAGGTCTACCTTCTGAGTTCAATGCTTTCAAACTTCTATAAACACTCAACAATTAAAGAATGAAATTTTCATTACATCTTATGAACTTTTTGGATTAATGTTTTGTAAGAAGCTAAAGTTACTTATGAGTCCATAGTTAATCTCACCACAACTTCTGTTAATATCTCTCAGCAACAACATTCAACTCATAATCATTTTCAGTTTGATCCGCAATCTTGGGATATAATGCTCCACAATCTGGTTTTTATTAACATTTTTCATATACTCATGACTCTTATCCTTCTGCTTAACCTCAATGGAATTCATCTAGAGGAACATTCAATATTCTCACGGTTTTCGTGGACATCGATCTGGTGGTAATTTTATAGGTTGAGTTCGATGAGGTTGATTTGATGTTGGAGGAAATTTGGTAGGTATGATGGTGTCAACAATTTTTATCCACCACCTATAAAATACAATTACTACGTCCAATGTCAAATTTGTAGGAAACCAAGTCATTATGCTTTTGATTGCAGATAATATATGTTTCCATTGACAACTCCATGGTGCAGGCTTACATCACTTTTGATGATTTTGAAGATTTTTGGTGTCAAGAACCTAAAGCATTTGTAGTTTACAACGAGAATTCTTCTCTTTCTCATTCTGGTTGAATACATGATTCAGGAGCTACTCACCACGTCACATCTGATTTTTCAAACCAAAATATGCATTATGAGTACCAAGGAACTGACCAAGTGTGTGTTGGCAATGACTCAGGTTTGCACATTACCTATGTTGGTTCTTCTATTTTTCAGCATGATACTACCAAATTTAATTTTTCCAATGTCCTTTTTCTTTTTGAAGCATTCAATCTCCTTCATGTGCTATCAATTACTAAAAATCTTATTTATGTGCAAAAAATTATAAAGGAGAATAACTGCTTCTTTGAATTTCATCATGACCAATTTTTTATAAAGGATTTGGTTACTCGCAAAGGTCTACTCCGTGGTCCATCTAGAGATGGACTCTATCATCTGGGGTTCACTGTTGTTCAGTTGAAACAAACACTTACTTTTACTACTTCCACTACATCTAACTGCATAATAAACGTGGCCACCCTTTTTACCAAACTTTGAAACATATTTTATCTTTAGTTGATGAGGTCATTGATAATCATTTGTATACTATTATTTGTTCTGCATGCCAACTAGCTAAGAGTCATGTATTGTCATCTCCCTCTAGCTCTCATAACAATGTGTATGGTCCTTGGGATTTGATTCATATCGATGTCTAGGTTTCACCCTTATGTTCTATTAATGGAGTCAAATATTATGTGTCATTTATTGATTTATTTAGTGTATTTCCATGGTTATATCCATTGGTTTACATATTTGAGGTTTTGGCTACTTTTACCAAGTTTAAACTTCATGTTGAAAATATGAAGATTAAGCATGTCCAATCTGAATGGAGAGGTAAATATAGAAATGTTTCGACACATTTAGACTCTGATAGAATAGTCCATAGGGTTCTTTTCATCATGTGCATGCTCAAAATGGAACAACTGAAACAAAACACAGACACATAGTGGAAACTGAGTTAACACTCCTTTCTCATGCTTCTTTAACACTTTCTTACTGGTCATATGCCTTGAAACTGCCAATTTTCTTATTAATAAGCTTCTAACACCAACATTCCAACAAATTTCTCCTATAGAGTGTCTTTTTCACCTTAAACCAGACTACAAGTTCTTTAAAACCTTTTATTATGCATGTTATCCATGTCTTAGACCTTTTAATAATCACAAACTGGAACCAAGGTTTGTCAAATGCATATTTATAGGCTACAAAGTCATGCACAATGTATACAAGTGCTTTAATCCTCTTTCCAACTGTTGATACCTGAAAAATGACTACCCACGGATAAGCGGAGTCATTTCTGCTAGATGGGCATGAGTTCATCACTATCTTAGGAGCTTAGGAGTTAAGCCTAAATACTTAGGAATATGCCCATGGAAATATGAGGACATGAGAGAAAAAAAAGAAAAGCTAAGGGTGAGAATTAGTACATGGCACTTTAGCAATAATAAGGGGTTAAAGGGAGATATATGTCAGGAGGTGATAAAGAAGGAAAGTTTATAAAAGAAAAAAGGGATAATACAAAGAAGGTATCCTTTCTCTTTCTACCCATAGAAGGAAAAGTGTAGTCCTTGCTATGGCTAGGATTGGTCTCCCCTTTACCTATTTACCCTAAAATATTTTGGCGACCACAGTAGGAGGCTTGTATATAGTCCAGCAAGATGCACTCAGGGAAACACACTCCAGTTATGCCACCCAACCAGCCGACTAAAGACGAATTAATAATAGAAGACTCAAGTAGTAACGACGATCCACCAAAACAAGCCATCGTCAACACGCCAATCATACAAAGTCTCATGCGGAAAAGGTAGAGACACTGTTCAACAAGAATAAACAACAACCAAAGAAGGATACTTAACATAAATAAACTTTACAGGATAAGAAAACTGAGATAGAAGGGCACAATCGGCGTCAACAGGAGCTTCAGAAGCTTATGAGACAAGCAGAAGAAGAAGCGATGGTTACGAGGAAAACACCAGATGGAGAGGGATCCTCCCAAGGAGCATTACAGGAGGCGATCGCCAAGTACCTGGAAGAGCATTACAGAGTAGTCAAGCACGATAAATGTGATTCCATGAACACCCCATACTCGGTCGAGGTAGTCGAGTATCAGTACCCAGAAGAGTATACATCTTCCAAGTTCAAGACCTACGATGGACGAGAAAACGCTCGAGAACACCTTAGTCGATTCTTGTCAACGATGAATGCGCACGCATTCGACGGAAAATTATGGATAAGAGAATTCCCTAAGTCTTTTTCAAACACAGCCTTCACCTGATATGATAACCTGAAGCCCGGAAGCATAGAGTCATGGTCAGCAGTGAGTACCTTGTTCTTAAGAAAGTTTTATTCAGCAAAGAAGAAGGTCACGAAGATTGATCTCAGCAGGTGTAACCAAAGAATGGGGGAGGAAATCGGAAAATTTATCACGCGATTCCGGAACCTCTCTCTCGAATGTCATGAAGACAACAAGGAATGTACTTTAGTGGAAATATGTGTGCACAGAATGACACCTATGTTCAAGTGGAATCTTGCCAACTTCAAGTTCCAAACGGTTGTAAAATTAGAGGAAGCAGAAGCCTGAATAGCAGATTTAGACGGACGTTCTGATCCTAGGTAATATGGATCACACGTGGTGATATTCGGTCAATACCGCATCAGTACCAGCATTCAACAGTCATGGTATGCTGAACCCCGACGCGAGAAGGCTTCCCGCGTTTCATCCCTACAATGCAGGGCGAGGTAACAGAGGGCCTAGAACGGATCTAAACCGATTACCGCCCATACCGTGTAGCCGAGAACAAATCATCGGCCGGGTGGCGAATCAGAAAGTGACACTACCACCTTTGGTTGTGGATATCAATGAGGTTGGCAAAAACATTGCTAGATACTGCCATTACCATCGCCGAGTGGATCACCCGACTCAGAAGTGTTTCTCTCTTCGCGGTATCTATCATCGAAAGAGGAACACTAAAGAGATTGAGATAAGAATCCAAGCAATCAATGAAAATCCGCTTCCCCCCAGCACCAGGTTACGATGTTATCACACGATCCACTTGAGGACATCTGGAGACCCTGGGAACCGGTAGAAGAAAAGGCGTGCAAAATAGAGAAAGAGATCCCGGGCTTTGAAAATACCGAAGGCATAGCTAGAAAGTTTTCCAAAACGATCCTGGCTCAACAATTTTTTCGACTCGCTAGGTTTCAGCGAGAACCAGACTCAAGAAGCGGCAAAAAGCCATTGCAGCAATAACGACTGCCATATAACCTGACACCTAAGGGGGCGATTACCTTCGCAGATGACGATATTTGTTACCCTGGAAAACACCTCTGCCCGCTTTACCTTACGACAACTATCAACAAGCAACATTTGAAAAGAGCATTTATCGATGAAGGTGCGTCCTTGAATCTGATATCACTTCACACGCTGGAGATTTTGGGCGTACAACAATCGACTATTCGGATGCACCCAACCACAATAAAATTGTTCAGAGAAAATACTCAAACCGTTATAGGAGTTGTCAGCCTAGCGATGAGGTTGGGAAAACAAAGGGTCTCAAGCCATTTTATGTGTTAGAAGATGATACGAATTTTTATGTATTGTTAGGGCGAGGATGGTTGCTCAAACACAAATTTGTGGCGCCAATTTATCACCAGTGCGTAAAGATAAACATGAGAGGAAAAAAATATTGGATCGCAACAACCAATAATCCTTTTGGGTTGGAAGAAACATACATAGCGGATGCTGTATTCTATGATATTCCAAAAGAAGTGGAAGAAGCACCAGCGACCGTGCTTACCCCGCTACCTAAGTGGAAGGACGAATCGACGACCAATGAAAAGCTGTAAAATCAGTATTCAGCCCGTCATGGATGACAGTTAGCCCCCTCTCAAAGAAACAAAAATTACAAGGAAATTTTCAGTTCCGAAGGTTGTCGACGCCAGAAGGAGGACATGTATACTTCTTATAGCAATCATCTGAGGGGACTCCTGAGTATGAGCACGAGTGCATTCAAGCTTCTATTGATCAAGAAATGAAAGAGTCACCTTCAGGATTGGCTGAAGGGACCAAATCACTTCCGGACCCGACCGAAAGAGACATAATAAAAACAAAAGAGGAGCGCGTAATACATGACTACAGACGGAATGTAAGAGGTAAATATAGGAACAAAGGACGAACAACGACTCGTTAAAATAAGTAGAAACTGGAATGAAAAGGAAAAAGACGCGTTGATCGGACTGCTAATAGAGTACAAGGATGTGTTTGCTTTCAAGTACGACGATATGCCAGTCTTAGATTGTGACCTTGTTCGCTCATAATATTGGCGTTTGATGCGTGTCGTAAGTGCAACAAATTACTCAATATATTTCTCACTAATTAACTAGTACTATAGCGATAGTAAAGATCGTTCCCGCAAAGAGCTGTGTAATTGATAGGTTATTTAGATTAGAAAAACTAGAATAAATACTAAAAAGGCGGTTGGTTGTAAGTTGACTAAAAAGATAATAAACAGAAATAAGAAAGATGATTAGGGAGTCCTTTGCCGTTACCGAACATTGACTGAACCAGTATACTTATCTATCTTTCGTCAGAATCATTCATCACCAACCGTAGAATAGCAACTAGATCAGTGATATCCCCAAAACTCCTTTTATCACTGGATACGGAAGTTCTCGACTACCAGATTCTATTCTTTTGAACCACCAAGTAATATATCACTCAAGGTTTAACCCAATCGAATGTTGTAGGCTTTGTGAATTTAGGTTGATCCCAGTAGTTAAACTCTTAGATCAAGATCCACCTGCTGGTGTTATCTTCACTCGCAATTGCTCCACATAATCCCTCTGCAAGGTCTCGCGATTTTTACTTGTGTACGAGTCGATGGGCGATTACTTATCTCATAACTCAATACTAGCATTAAACTCATCAATAAATTAATCCAATTGTACACTTGAACAATCTTGAAACCAATCATAAACCTTAGGTTTAATGAAAACAAACGATAATGATTAAAACTCCAAATAAATTTATATTACTAATAAAGCTTCACGCTTAGAACATTGAATTCATCCTTAATCAATAAAAGAATTAGCTACTCATAATACAAAGAAGAATGGTTTCCCTAAAGGGGTAAACCCTAGGTTTTTGATGTAGAAGTGTAATATGAGAGGTGGAGTATATGAGATTACGTCCTAGATGTAGAATATATTGTTTGAGCCTTAAATATCTTCGTTAATAGACTTCAATGCTTGGCCATCAAGTCTCCTCTCTTCCAGGGTTAAGAAACCCATTGAGACCAAGTTTTCTCCTTTTAGAAGTCCAAAACGCACCCAAGAAGTCTCTCTTGGCTTGCCATAATCGGTAGGCTCGATACCCATCATATATACCGATTGTAATACCCCTAAAACGAACTTTTTTTGTGTCCAAAAACACATATAATCGGCAGGCACGGTTTCCCATTATCTACCGTGTGTTTCACTTTCTTCATCTCGGCTGTTTTGCTCATAACTTCCTCATACGAACTCGGAATGACCTCATTCTTTTTGCGTTGGCTACGTATTTCAATTCTATTAAAGATGCTGATAATAAGTTCTGGATTTGAACGAGTTGAATTTGGTCTTTGGCCCTTCTTCATCAATAGTACTTCACTTCCTTGTCCATTTTAGCACTTTATAGCTTTTTTTTGGATGCTTCACCTAATATTAGACATAAACTAGAAAATAATCATAAATAACAAATATTATGCAAGAATTATAGGTAAAAAAATCATGAAATTGACACTATAAACATGTGAATTAAGCACTTATCAACGTCTCACCTGAGTTCCGACCCGTCAAACAGAGAAGCCACGACTTTCTGCAAGAAACCTCCTTAGAGATAAAGGAACAGGTCGAACGGCTATTGGAGGCTAAATTCATAAAACCTATACAACACCCTACTTGGTTGGCCAATGTCGTGCCAATCGTAAAAAAGAATGGAAATATTAGGTGTTGTGTGGATTATCGAGACCTCATTCGAGCATGCCTGAAGGATGATTTTCCGCTGCCGCGCATAGACGCTTTGGTAGATGCCACGGGCGGACACATGATGTTCTCGTTCATGGACGGGTTTAACGATTATAATCAGATCATGATGACTGCTGAGGATGCGTTCAAAACACCGTTTCAGACATCGTACGATAATTTTTATTATGTGGTCATGCCCTTTGGGCTAAAGAACGTCGGGACCACCTTCTAAAGGGCGATGACACTGATCTTCCATGATCTTCTCCACCAAAACGTTGAGGTGTACGTGGACGATATCGTAGTTAAATCAAGAACAAGGGAAGATCATGTTGAACATTTGAGACAAGCGTTTGACAGATGTTGCAGGTTCAATTTAAAGATGAATCCACTGAAATGTGCTTTCGATGTAACCTCGGGAAAGTTTCTCGGTTTCATGGTGATGCATGAGGGGATATAGGTCGACTCAGACAAGATAAAAGTTATCACCACGATGACACCTCCCAAAGATGTGGAGAAATGGCAAACCTTCATTGGAAGAATATCATACGTACGACGCTTCATCCTGGGCCTCGCCCAACTCCTGACCGTGTTTCTCCTAATGTGAAGGAAAAACACAAAATTAGAGTGGGAGGAAATGCAACAAGACGCGTTCCATAAACTTCATCAATGTTTGGTCAATCCTCAGATACTCAGGCCTTCTCTCAAGGGAGAGCCCCTCTACCTTTATACCGCCTTCACAAACATGGCCATAGGGACGATCTTGGCATAGGACAGGGGGAACAACAATCTATCACTCGTCTACTATGTTAGCCGAGTTCTGAAGGACGTTGAGCTACGATACCCCAAAATCTAACAAGCGTGCTTAGCCCTGATATACACGGTACAAAAATTGAGGCCATACCTTCTGGTGCATGACCATTGTTGTTACAGCGGAAAACCCAATCCCATATATTACGACAAAGCTAATTTTAACGGGAAGGACTGCAAGATGGCTCTTACAGCTATCCGAGTTTGAACTCAAGTATCAAAAGCCCAGAGGCATCCGGGGGAAAGAAATTGCCGACCTTTTGCCTGTTTTCCCCGGAAGCGACGATACATCCACCCACGATGATGTTAGGAGAATTAGTGGAGGTATAAAGAGAAGCCTGGATTATGTCCATCAACGGATCCTCCTACGAGAAATTTGGGGGAGTTGGCATCGTATTCGAAATACCCACAGGGGAACTATTATCCTACGCCTTCAAGATGGACTTTCATTGTAGCAATAACGTGGCCGAGTAGAAAGCATTGATACTGGGATTAAGAATGGCTAAGGAACTCGGCATTGGAAATTTAAAAGTCAAATTAGATTCCAAGTTAATCACTAGCCAAGTAAACGACGAGTTTCAAGTAAAAGAGACACATTTAGCACCGTACCGAGCGGAAGCACAAAGCCTAATGACTGAAATAGGATTGACCACGGTTGAACACATAGCGAGGAGTTCCAACAGGCACGCAGATGAATTAGCCACGCTTGTGGCCAAGATCCAATTAAACGGAAAGGAGAAAGGAAATGTGATAATAAAGCGAAGAGATCTACCTAGCACTTGGAGAGAAGAGGCAACTTTCAAGGACGCAGATGATTGGCGGAAGATATACCTCGAGGATCTTGCAAGGACCAGCGAAGGGAGTGCCAACCCGATAAAGGTGCTGAAACAATTTATAACGATCTGAGGCGCACTCTATCATAGAGCACCAGGAGGGTCTTTGGCACGTTGCTTGATCAAAAAGGAAGCAGGGGAGACAATACAAAAAGTGCACGAGGAGTCATGCGGGCAAACGGGTAGTGTCCTTCTATATCGACGACTACAAAGACTAGGGGTGTACTGGCCAAGCATGGCAGCCCAGGCATCATCCATCCATGACTGTTGCAGAGACTATCAAGTACCACCACAACCGGACGAGGTATGTGTGGAAGAAGATGATGATTGAAGGCAACCATATATAGACTTTATCCAGCATGGTAAATTATCCGAGGGAAGGAGGGCGACACTCAAAATACATAAGAAATCCAGCATATTTTTCATAAATGAAGGGATTCTGTATAGAAGGAGTTACAGTAACGCGATCATGAGATGCCTACCGAAAGAAGAGGCAATAAAATTCATGACAAAGTCGCATGACGCAGAGCATCAAGGGATGCGCAAGTTATTCTTATAAATCTATGAAGGAGGCTTCTATTGACCAACCATGGAGAATGACACAACAATGCACATAAGGAGGTGTCTAATTTGTCAGACCCACGGACCTCTGATCCATGCATCCTACTCCAAGCTACACAACATTGTCACACCTTGGCTGTTCCACGGTTGGGGCCTGAACCTAATTGGGCCGATAAACCCAAACTCATCCAAACGGCATAAATATATCATCACCGTAACTGGGTATAGTTCAAAATGGGTAGAGGCAATCCCTCTGAAAGATTATGCAGGAGAAACCGTCGTCGTGTTTATCAAAGAACATATAATATGCAGGTCCGGAGCTCCATTGATCATCAGAGCTGATAATGCCAAGTCGTTCGTCAACAAGGATGTTTATAACCTATTGGAACAATACAAAACCGGACTGCATATATCCACTCCTTACTATGCTCAGGGAAATAGCCATGCGGAATCCACCAACAAAACATTGTGAAAAATCCTAAGCAGGACCGTGCATGATCACCATAGGGAATGGCACGAGCAGTTGCCACTAGCATTAGGTGCATATCGAATTTCTAAGCGCAGCTCAACTGGAGCGTCACCCTATTATTTGGTATATGGGGAAGATGCCATTCTACTAGCAGAAATCGCTATCCCTTCGACAAGAGTTTCAATGGAAAGTCTAACCACGCCATACAAGGTTACTCGTTTTTCTTACCTGGACACTACAATGGAAAGAAGAGCTCGCGCCGAATGTTTTGCTGAGGCAAAGCGCGTCACCTACCATTACAATTAGAAGGTCATAGAGAGAATTTTCAAATTCGACGACCTAGTGTTCAAAATTGCATCACATGTACAGCGGAACGCAAGCGCTAGGAAGTTTGTAGCCTACTAGGAGGGACCTTTCATAATCCGAAAGACTGCCGAAAACGGATATAAAGCGGATGGATGGATCTAATATTAAGACACCTATCAATGGAAAATGGCTAAAAGGTTTCATGCATGAGCAATACTACGGAAAATGTTTTTGATCTTAATAAAAGAAACTCTTGTTTTATCTTATTTGCGCCTAAGATCGAATGTTATGATCACAAGAGCGGCAAAGGGAAAAGCTGATAGACGTATATTTATGTCTTTATTAATCCCGATAATATATATTGTTGGTGCTTATTTTTGTATTAATATTGTCATTTTATGTTTTAGTAGGTACTTTTGGGAAATAAATGATTGTGGAAAATATGGCTCGAAAAGTGTTGAAAGCGCCCATAAAAATTGATAAAGGCATCCAGAAAATTGATAAAGGCACCCACTATTTTAGTTCAAAATGAAAAAATGGAGGAAATTTAATTCTCTCCAATATCGAATCTGCGTGATGCTGCAATTGATTTCTTGGATTGTTAAGACAAGAATATCTTTTTGCCATGTTAAGGAAAACTTGTACACACCAAATCAACCAAAATCAAAACAAAATCACGACAACTATGTTAGTTTGTTACTCTCGGAAAAAAATCTGTTGACGTGAAATATGGAATTTTCTTTCCTATTTCACTTGATTTGTTTCTATACCATTCAATATCATTGTTACGACAAACAGGGCAACAACAGATCATCGAGTTTTTGTTTAGAAAATTAGGACGTGAAGATGAAAAATATCCGAGATAATTATTTTCATTAAAGAGATATGATTTGAAGATTTGGTGTAGTTATTGGAAGATTTGGAGGATATTTTGATGTTTTAGTATATAAAAAAGTCGAGTAGGATCATTGAGGGGGGTTGGCTTCGACCAGAATCACAAAAAAATAAAAATCAGAAAAACCAGTTTCATCTCGTGAAAGAAGAAGAAGAAGAAGAAGAACAGACTACACTCAAGAGAAGTCGCAGATACTGTGGCTAATTCATTTAAAGTCTACAGCTCCAAGGAACAGTCATATTTCTAACAGCTGCTTCTGCAACATATATTTGAATCTGAAACACTTGTTTTGTAACAGTGAATACTGCAACACTTATAAACGTTGTAGTTTTCCTGATTTATTCTTTATTGTTTATTTTCTTCTTCTCAAGCACTTTTGAGATATGTACCTATCTTTTGAGAGTGTTTTGGGCATGATGAGCTAAACCCCATCACTGGGAAAATAGAGGAAGCTATTTTCACACTTGTTTGGTAACTATATTCGATTCTTTATGACTTTTTGCACTTATTTTAATTGTTTCATGATTTTTCTTAATTGGTTGTCATTTAATTTGATGGTTCATGCTTAGCTTAAGTGTTTTGATGGTCCATGCTTAGGATTTATAATCAATGTTTCAAAAATCTACTTTTGGCAAACAAAAAGAGTCCATAAAAGAGCTTAAATGGTTAAGAATCAATATTTGTACCACATGAATGTGAAAATCGTTGGAATTCTGAGTCTTAGACCCTTGTAATTTTGTCATTATATTTTATTTATTTTCTAGTTTAAATTAGGAGTATGTCTAAAATCAGTCTTCATAAGTCCAAGCGAACGATACTTTATTTACCACAACTACAATCCACATCAAAAGAACACCTGTTCGACCACCCAACTAAAATACTACAAAGGTCACAAGAGTGGCAGAGGGAAAATCTCCCATGTTCGACCACTCCACTATATACCACAATGGTCACAAAAGCGACAGAGGACGAAGCACCTCTGTTTGACCACTCAGCTAAATACCACAATGGTCACAAAAGCAGCATAGGGCAAAGCGCCCCTGTTCGAACACTCACCTAAATACCACAATGGTCACAAGAGCGACAGAGGGCAAAGCGCCCCTGTTCGACCACTCAACTAAACACCACAATAGGTCACAAGAGCGGCAAAGGGCAAAGCGCCCATGTTCGACCACTCAGCTAAATACTACAATGGTCACAAGAGCGGCAGAGGGAAAAACGCCCATGCTTGACCACTCAACTAAATACCACAATAGTCACAATAGCGGCAAAGGGCAAAACGCCCCTGTTCGACCAGTCAACTAAATACCACAATGATCACAAGAGCAACAGAGGGCAAAGTTCCCCTGTTGATCACTTAACTAAATACCACGATGGTCACAAGAGCGGTAGAGGGAAAAACGCCCATGTTCGACCACTCCACTAAATACCACAATGGTCACAAGAGCGCAGAGAGCAAAGCGCACATTCGACCATTCAGCTAAATACCACAATGGTCACAAGAGCGGCAGGGGGAAAAGCGCCCCTATTCGAAGACTCATCCAAATACCGCCCATGTTCGACCACTTATCTAAATACCACAATGGTCACAAGAGCGCCAGAGGGTAAAGCGCCCCTGTTCGACCACTCAGCTAAATACCGCAATGGTCACAAGAGCGGAAGAGGGCAAAACGCCCCTGTTAGACCACTCAACTAAACACCACAATGGTCACAAGAGCAGCAGAGGGCAAAGCTCCCCTGTTCGACCACTCAACTAAATACCACAATGATCACAAGAGCGGCAGAGGGAAAAGTGCCCCTGTTTGACCACTTAACTAAATACCACAATAGGTCACAAGAGCGGCAGAGGGTACAACACCCTTATTCGAATGGTCACGCTAAACAAAAACTTGTTAATCACAAGTGGCAGGGGATACGACATACTTTAAACATCCGGACCAACGAGTCTCATCAACAAAAAAATAAGGGGAGAAAAGGAGAAAAGGTATCACAATATACTCGAGCAAAAAGGAAATACACAACATTTATACAGCATTATGACGGGTATAAAAAGTAAGCAAAGAAACTCGCGCGCAAATCAGATACACACTCACGCAAGCTAAATTTCGCTCATCACGTTCCATTTTCTCCCGAACGTTGACGAATGATTACAAAAAGGACGCACAACCGTCGTCTTTAGAATCTAGTGCATCGGCGTAGAGATCCATGCTATACAAATACAATGACTGACTGACAGCAAACACAACTGTAAGGGTCTCACGATCAAAATAGTTAAATGCAATACTCATCACATTAGACATCTGAGCCAATCGAGTAAACTCCGTTATCAAACGAGCTTGCGCCATATGATAAAAGGGAAGATAATATGTATTACGCAAGAACAAATAAAAACAAGAGGACAATAAAAGATTAAGGTTGAAATTAACCAAATAAGGAAAGAAATATATAATAAACACGACAGTAGGGTACAACTACATGTTCAATACCATATTTAATGAAGCATTAAAACACCAATAAACATTAATAACAATCTAGAGAACATCAAGAGGATTATAGGATTAATCGTCCTGGCTAGCGATCACAGCGTGACATGCCTCTATCTCTCGGTTCAAATCCCTCATCATAAAAATAGCTTCATCGTACATCCGAGTAGCTAAATAGCACCGAGTGACTGCTTCATTATGCGACTAGCTAAATAGCACTGCCCTTGCTCGACCACTCAGCCTATGGGTCATCAATAGCCCCCACTTCATCTTTCAGCACTAAAATTCGGATTAATTTGTCCTGCTTATCAAGAGGTGCCATGAGGGAAGGTACGATAGCCATGGTCAAAGTATATCCGTGAAGTTTATGAGACATTCTCAAAGGAAAGAGATAAGAGAGAGCAAAAAAAGGGGGGGGGATGTGTATAATGAGGAAAACGAGAAGGACGAAGAAAAGTTTAAATAGAAAAAACAACGAATATTTATTACCACATGGTCAACAAATGACTATTACAAAATAAATGCTCATAGGAATTACAAATCCCTAGAAAATATACAATAAAAGACACTACCACAAACTAATCGTCCGACTCTGCCAACTTTGCACGACATATTTCTATCTCCCGATCTAAATCTTTCATCATAAGCACAACCTCCTGATACTGAGAGTTGGTAGCACACCGCCTCGCATGAGCCTCCGAAAGCAGCCGATTGACGTCACCCATAATACGGCCATCAACATGAGCTTTCCGAGCAAGTTCAAACGTTTCATGCTGATCTCCCCAAGCGGCATCCATGTCAGCCCGATGAGCTAATCTATAAGTCATTAACATCCATATGTTGTCTTTCACCACCAGGAGTCGCTCAAGCTCTTTACGCACGTCTGAGGACATGACAGTAGCGGCTACCGAAACCATGTTAATGTATACCCATGTAGCTCGTGAGTCATCCTTCAAAAAAAAAGGAATATGAATAGAAAAAAAGGATGAAAGCAGATACTAAGGCAAAGATAAAAAGAATACTTAAATAAGAAAAAACACCACGCATAAGTCAAGGCACGTAATTCAAGAGAAAGAACTTTAAATAGGAATCCAGGACAGATACAACCACGCGTCCAGAAAATAGACTAAACATTTAATTACAAGATAATCACAAAATAAATACAGCTGCAACTATAACAGACATGACTAAAAAAATGAAAAAATGAAGCAACTGCAACTACAAGTTCTACATCCAACAACACGGAGAACTCAGAGTAGTTTAACAATATGAGGGATATGTTGATGAAGTCGCCAACGCGTCTCATTAGCTTCCATAAGAATGCGTTCAGCGATATTTAGCTCTTCATTGGCCAAGCTGTATACACACAATGCCGATTTATAAACACTAACATCCAAATCACGAATGGTGAATGCATGATAGATAAGACCCGCCTTATACCATCGATCAACCACTTTATTGCAAGCGATGTACGCGGCTTCCCATCGCGTTTCAGCCTCAACTCTATAATCAATCAAGCGATATAGTTTTTTTTCCAAATTGTGAATAAGAGCAGCTGCCGCAGGGTAATCCATCAGGAAAGACTAAACAAAATGAGAACAATACGAGCACTATTTATAAGCAGACAACCTCCATTATAATAAAATATCCTGAAATTCAGTTGTCACTAATAAATAAACACGCAAACCAAAATAAATATCAAGAGTAAAACAACCACTTAAGATAGTCAAAATGTTATAATAAAAGTCAGCAAAAGAAAGATGAGAAATGAAAAAAGAAGCCAACCAAATCCAAGATAAGCACAAACATATTACAAACACTCAATACTAAAGGTAATAAACTTAAACTTCCTCAAAAGCGTCCAGATCTCGTTTTTTCTGCTTGAGGTCCTCATGCACCTGGGTCACAACAACTTCAGCCTCAAAAGCCTCTTGCATAGTTGTTGAAACATTGGCAAGAAGATTGTTCAGAGCAGTCCTCTTTTCTTGAGCCACTTTAGTCAGACCCTTTAGGCTTTGCTTTAGTTCGGCGATTTGAGCTGGAAGGGTTGAACACAGATCAAACTTGCTCTTTACTGTATCCGGCAATTGGGATAGCCACGCTATGGGAAACTTGAGACCTATGCCATCTTGAATGGAAGATTCTCATTCCTTCAGCTTACCAACATCAGTAGGAGCTTCACAAACTCGGGAAAGCCCTTCCGCAGCTTTAAGCAAACCTTTATTCATAAAGACTAAAGTTTTATATCCTGAATCATACCCTCGTTCACCATATGACCGCTTCGCTCGACAATCATCCTGTAAGTGGCGGATAAGTTCGAGGGAACCCAAAGCCATGCACTAATCTATGGTTCTCAGTCTTCCCGGCTTCGTCGGAACTTACGATTGAAGGGTAGCACAAAGAAGGATCTTCCAGTTTAGCTCAAAGGGAAGCCGAGTCCACTTCTTCTTGAGTAGATGGGAAAAAATCATTCCCTACAAGCGACGTACGTTTAACATTGCTTGTGACGCTAGAGGCATCCTTCTTAAACGCGGAATCGCTACCTGGCTTCTTCATAATCTTAAGGAAAAAAAAAGGAGGGAAAAGTATAAGAAGAGTATCTAAAAAATGAATGAAACTAACCTCAAAAGGTTGGAGATTATGATACGACACGCGAGCAGGAGAAGGCTCGTAACGAGCGAAAGGAGGATGAGAAAAACCCAAAGACGACTTCGAACCACCAGCAGAACCTAAAAAATAAATAGGGAATAATGGATAATAAATAAAACAAAAACACGAAGCAAACATACGATAGGGTAGCAAAATGGACGTATAAATAGGTAATGCAAAATATATGCCTTATCACCATATCAAAAAGAACAAACACGAAATAAAGAAAATGATACGTGGAAAGAAAAATAGACAATAATTACTAGAAGGAGACAGATTTTTGTCAGAATGCACATGGTCCTGAGATACACCAGGATGAGAATAAGAAGCACCACCACGACTATATGAACCAAGCAGGCTGGTAGGCGTCTCCTGGGGATGATTATGAGAACGAGTAATGGTGGCCACCAGAGGATTAAGAGAAATAACATATAAACGTGAGGAGACGGCACCACCATCGCTGGACAAATCAACACCCAAACTATGTATACGATCCACGAAAGAGGAAGAAGTCGTACTGATGATAACCCAAGCTTTGGCCTGTAAAGGAGACATAGGAGAAATATCAGCCAAGATATAACGGGGGATACGCGAAGTTGGTAGGATTCCCGCGTCACTCTTAGATTTTTAGCCTTACGACGAGGCGACCACTCATGTTCAGAAATATTACGATATCCTTCCACCATAAAGGAGTGAGGCTTGTATCCAACAGAGGCGATAAAAAGATTACCCTGATAACACACAATTAGAAGAAAAAAAATCCTTTTAAAGGAGAGAGGAGACCCTGAAACGAAATATACCTGATTAGAGGAGCTCGGAGCTGGATGAAGAGTTTGGACCTTGTCTGACTTTTTTCGCGGTGGAGGAGGGGGCATATGTTCCTTTCTAACCCCCTTTTTTGACTACTCATGATCATCTGGGGGAGTCCAACTAGTATTCTAGGGAACCAAGGGATGACCTTTTGAATTGGGCATAAGACCTAACTTGGTAGCTACCTGTCCATCCAGCTTGATACGATCTAACGCATGCATCAACCTGAGGTTATCCGCAGATAGTTTAGATAGAGGAACTGGTTCACGTAGAAGAAAATTCAGAGTTTGCTTCCGAATTTCTGTATGAAACGAATACCAATGGGAGAAACAAAGAGCTCTCGCGTTGATGAAGGTTGATAGAAAGAAAAGTGAATCGGTCGATCCGCCAAACGTATCTTTCCTTTAAACACAAAATGATCGAAACTAGCTCTAATATCAGTCTCCTCGGTAGAATATGAATCTGGATAATGGAATGGGACCCCTTGGTCAAATCCCAACTGTCGAGCCACGCGATCAGAATTATAGGACATTGCTATGAACTTACCCAAGTAAAAACCAGGGAGATAACCAGGAAATACATCAATGAAAAAGTCAAAGTCATCACTCGCTAACGATTGGTCACAGTTTATAGTTCATCTGCAATCTCAGTAGTAAAATCATTGGGGAGAGAACCAAAACGGCCGTCGTGATAAGGAAAAGGCTTGAATTCCTTGGCTACATCCATATAGTCCTTAGGAGTATTCCCAGATGATCTCCCTCTCCCTCACCACAGGGCCATACGAGGATAATAGTAAGCAGCCGGAACTATATTGAAGGTGCCATCTCCTCTCTCAACCATTTCATCACGATGAATGGCTAAATCGTTAATCGAAGGAGCATACTTTAGAAAATGCTGCCATGCCCAAGCCTGAAGGAAGTTTGCCGCGACAAAGGTTTCAACGATGTGACGAGCGTCCACCCTTTGAATGTTTTTACGGATGAGATCCAGCTGACGATACAAACCTCCCAAAAACATGGGCGCTAAAGGAAATGATATACCTCATGACATCAGTACAACCATCGACACGAGCTCGTTCTTGATGGGGTCACGGGAGATGTTCTCGAAAACGTCATGAAAAACCAGTAAAGAATAAAAGCCGCTAATTCGGCACGAGCATTTTTTTCCTTTTGGACGAGAGAGCTAACCTCCCCGTCTACATGAATTAGATCCCAATACTTCACCCATAAAAGGAAGGAAACGCGTTTGTTCTTACTGACTTTGGTACCGCATCCATAAAGGGCTCCACCTCGAGTAGGTTGGCTTGGTACATCAACAACAAAATCCTTCGTAGAATTAGCCATCATCTTCCCACCAATAGGGTGGGATGTGGCCTTCTCTCTTCCTTTTGAAGCAGGGGTAACCTTGGACTTCCCTTAACTGAGTTTCCAGACCTAATGACCTTCTCCACCATAGGGTAAGCACCCTTTACTAGGAAGTCATCTTTCCCCTCCGATCGGACTTCTCGGGATTTACCTTTACATCCAATCAAGTAAGCACAGAACCATGTCCGAATCGTCCATAACTTTGAAGATGGTCGCCTCATGATATAGATGAGACCCGTGAATCGGCAACCCCATCAAAGCCACGACATCCTCCAATACAGAATTTGCCTCACCCCAGGCAAAAAAGAAAGTATGAACTCGAGGGATCCAACGCAAGTAGAGTCTAACCATATCACTTTTATATTTGACCACCACACGATGAAAAGAGGAATCTATTGCTTCTTCTATTCCTTAAGAGTGGAGCGTAGCTAAATAGCTAGGGTTGGAACGGATGTATGTGACCCAAGACTTCCAAAGGAGAGAATTTTCAGCTGAAGAACGTGAATCTACGATTGGAAGGTGATAATCCCCGCGTTGAGTGGCCATACGTGGAATCTTGTTGAAAGCATGAAGGGGGAGGTCACCCCCTCCTTTGGGTGTATAAGCCATTTAAGAGACGCGAAAAAGGGTATTAAGGTTGGGTTGGTCAAACTAGAATCAAGATGGTCAAATGAGAATCAAGGTTGGGTTGGGTTGATTCGTGTACCATCAGAAAATACTGGGGGATGCATAGCAGCAGATAGGTCTCGATTGCAAAGAATTTCCCTAATAGAATATAATTGACCATCAGCCGACAAGGGAAGAGGCCCGTTATCAGACTGGCCACTGACTCGGGCCCCACTTGAGATGTTGTTCCCTCTGTCTCTTCTTCTTCTTCCGCTGAGGAACATCTGGAGAAATTGTATGACATCAAAAACACCAAGGTGAAGATGCATGATAAAAAGAGAAATAAAGTGGTAAAGGAGAGACTGTAAATATATAGTAAAGACCTTCCTTTGGCTAAGGAAAGTGAGATGGTTTCTTAGAGTAGGGTAACTGAAGAAATGGTGGGGCACGTCACCAACCAATCAGTGCACGACCTTGGGAGTTACGTGTTGAGGAGATAGTCGAAGATAACTACTTTAAGGAAGTTTGGGTTAACTATTGGGCTATCCAATGGTTATCCCAACAGTCAGGGGGTAATGTTGATACCTGAAAAATGACTACCCATGGATAAGGGGAGTCATTTCTACTAGATGGGATTGAGTTCATCACTATCTTAGGAGCTTAGGAGTTAAGCTCAAATACTTAGAAATATTCCCATGGAAATATGAGGACATGAGAGGAATAAAAAGAGAAGTTAAGGGTGAGAATTAGTAGATGAGACTTTAGCAATAATAAGGGGTTAAAGGGAGATATATGTCAGGAGGTGATAAAGAAGAAAAGTCTATAAAAGGAAAGGGATAATACAAAGAAGGGATCCTCTTTTTTTCTCTCTACCCATAGAAGGAAAAGTGTAGTCCTTGTTGTGGCTAGGATGGGTCTCCCTTTTACCTGTTTAACCTAAAACACCAACAAAATTATAATTTCCAGGGATGTAAAGTTTGATGAGCATGATTTTCCTTATGCAAAACTATTTCATATATTGGAGTCAGATAATGCAACTTTATCTAATGTGTCTATTTTGCCTTCTGATTCTTCTTTTGTTGTATTCTCTAATGGACTAGGGATTCTTTTATCAGATCTAAGTGCTTTATACCTTTATCATCCTCTATATCAAATTCCACTGCCTCCTCTTTATCTTCTACACTACTGGTCAGTTGTCAGCCAAGCAAAATTAATTCAAGTTCTTACTTCACTAATATAGATAAGAGTATAGTAATAAGAACAAGTTCGTTCCCACAGAGAGGCAGGTGATTGTTAATTACTTTTGGTTACTTATGTAAACAGGGGGGGGGGGGGTTGTGACTATAACTAAATTATACTAAAGCAAAAAGATTAAAACGAATATCAGAGATGAAGAACATTGATTAGAGATTTCATCTTCCATCTTCCAACATGTTATCAACCAAATCATATTCAACATTTATGCACTCTCAATATCAATAACCCTAAAGCATCCTATCGCAGGCTTACTCCGGAAAAACTCCTATTATCATCAAAGGTGCAAGAGCCACTCTTTGAATCCTTTTCACCGAATAACTTGGCGCAAGAGCTACTCAAGTTTAACCCAATGAAAGCAATGGTATTTGTGAGTATAGGTTATTCTAAGCAATCCGGCGCAAGAGCCAGTAGGATTTAACCTAGGTCACGCTTCTACACATAATTGCATGGCAACATCCCATCGTTAACAACTATGTTATACTACTTGTAACAAGGGTCTTTCGACAATTCCGGATCTCAAACCCTAGTTTAGCTATAGATGTCAATGCATGCTCATCTAATTTGCAACTTAAACAAACAAGCAATCCATCATACAAGGCGTTATAAACGGTAGAACATAAGCGATATTGAAGAGACTATGAACATATGAGAATGAATACTTCAATTAATAAACATGTTTCCCAACTTAGGACTACATATCTAACCAATAAGAAAAGTTTAGTTCATTATGGATTTCTCAAAATCCATGGAAAATAATCAAGAAAGCAAGTAAAGCAAATCCTCGGTATCGTGATGATCAATTCTTCTCCAAGCCCTAGCCCCTTGTTCTCCTTGTGTTTTTCCGTGTAAAAGATGTCTTCTTAATGTCTTGGATGTCTCTTTATATATTATCCACGAAATCCAGGTTTTTAATGCTTCCGGGACCATATTTTCCGTGTTTTAGAAGCCCACACACGTGCCAAGACTCCCCATTTACGGTTGGGTTCGAGCCAATCAACCCAAGCGTAACTCTGTCACAAAAATTCACTCCGAAATTCCCCAGGTTTACGGTTGGGTTTGAGCCAAGAAACCTAACCGTAATACCTTCTGGATACTTTTTTGTACTTCACTATTTTGATCATATCTCCCTCATCCGGTGTCCGATTGACCTCATTATTTTTGGGTTGCCTTCGTCTTTCAATTCTCTACAAGATGGAAATGACAAAATCTTCATGATTTTTCAACTAATTTTACGGTTGGGTTTGAGAGTCTAGACCCAACCGTAAATCCTCTTGGAATTTACTTCCAAAATCAACTTCTTTTACGGTTGGGTTTTGAGGTACTTTCCCAACCGTAAATCTTCCTGGAACTCTTGTTTCAAATTTGTGTTTCCGTCCTTTAACCTCTTCTTTTTATGCCAAAATGAAATCCTTTCCTCTTCTTTGGTTGAATATACTTCAAAACTCCTAAGAAACTCATGAACCAACAAAATCAAAGCATAATGATATAAAAACTAACAAGAAATCAATGAATTAGAGTATCCAAATAGTGCAAATAATGAAACTATCAAATTCCCCCACACTTGCCTTTTGCTAGTCCTCAAGCAAACTACAAATCTAAACTAACCTAAACTACAACAACTCCATTTTGTTGAGGATACGGTTACACTTAGCATGTGTAACAAGCCTTTAAACCCCTAGGTGTCCGTAGTGGACGAGTTATAGTCTCGTGAGGGTTTACAAGAGGTATACCCACAAACCTAATTTCCAACTGCAAAACATTCAAGAGCACATGCATCCAAAGAGCTACGAAAACATAAGGTTTTTGCACACTAACAGTAAGAAGTTAGAAGTATAAAGAACATTGTTCTCATGCTTAACCCTTGAGTTAGGAGGAAACCACCATGTGAAAGGATCCAGGTTCGAGAGTGACCGAATGTTTCTGCCTCACCAACAAGATTTTATGAATTTGACACTCAAAAGGCGCACTTTATGGTTCTCACATGTGTGCAGGCAGGAATGAAGATAGAAATCCTACATACGTTGAATGGTAGGAAGGAAAGGTAACCTTCCGAATCATATGAAGATGTTATCCCATACAACGTGGGACGAAAAAGAACCCCTTTTTGTTTTTCTAGTGACCTCTAATAAAGGAAATCAACCACTATGCGAGGATGGGAATGCTTACTTAACTTCTCATCCGATCGGCAGTCAACACCACTCTCACAATATCCAATAGAAACGTCTTCGGTCTTCAACTGTTGATGATGAACTCTTGAACTTCGTAGAACCTTGATACTTTGTAACTCTTTTCCTCAATTTCTTGTTGTTAGAAACTTATCTATAGATTTCTTCTTCCCCACGGCCTTATTGATTGAATACCAAAAACAAATATACACTAAAGCAATGATAAGTTTTTTTTTTTTATGAGAATGACTGAAAAATAAATGATGAGACTACTATGGTCGTGGGATAGAGATTTTGCCACTTGATTCTTCACAACTTGTATTGCCTTGATATCATGAACTTTACTAACTCACATCTTTTGATTTCTTTCACTCTTGTACATAAGTCTTTAACATTTATATACAATATTTGTTCTTCCATGAACGGTTGCTTGTAAACCTTTAATCTCTTCAAATTTCCTTCAAATTTTTTGATGTTCCGGTTGTTAATGATGATATGTTTCTATGGACCTGTTGTTGTCGAGAGAATGGTGCCAACTGCAAACAAGACTACAAGATAGAGTTATCAATTCTGATGACACCCTCATGATTGATAGAAATAGCACTCAAGAGATCAAAAAGTAGTGCTGAAATTGGTGCGAGGTTAGGTAGCTCATGATTCTACCCGGAATTTGCGCAGATGAAATACTCTAAACGAACAATTGAAGGTTTAGTGCCTCACTCATGGGTATTGAATGATCAACAACTCTAATAATGTATTCTCTACCGGCAGTTTAAGTCCATTTTTGTCAGTTCTAGCCTCTAAAAAAATAAGCACTTCGAATATAGTTCTCTAATACTTTTAAGTTCAGTTATTTCGGTTAGAACTCCGTATGTAAACGTAGCTAGAAGTATACTAAGTGACTCTCAAATATCTAAAAGTTGAAGGTTTTCATGCAAATATGTACAAAAGTTTTAAAATTCTACCTACAAAAGCAAATACTAAAAATTCTATATGCTTAATTACTCCCCCACACTTAAACTTTACATTGTCCTCAATGTAAATTGATTCCTCCAATGTAAAATCAAGATGGGAAATCCTAACATGATATGAAAAGAAAAATCAAAAGAGAAAGATAGAAATACAAAACCAATGGGTTGCCTCCCATTAGCGCTTAGTTTAACGTCTTCATCCTGACTTGGCATTCCTTGCTACTCCTCCAGAGGGAGTGCATCAACTAAATTGATCTCAACTCTTTCAGGTTCAAACGGCTCATAATAAGGCTTCAAACGATGCCCATTCACTTTAGCTTCTTCCCTGTTAACAAGCTATGAATCTCAACTGCACCATGAGTAAAAACGTTAGACACAACCAAGGGTCCTATCCAACGAGACTTCAATTTTCCAGGAAATAAATGAAGGCGAGAGTTAAACAAGAGAACTTTCTGTCCAACAGTAAACTGTTTTCTAGAAATCCTACTATCATGAAAAGCCTTTGTTTTCTCCTTGTAGATTTGTGAACTTTCATATGCATCATTACGAATCTCTTCCAGTTCACTCAATTGAAGCTTCCTTTGTTTACTAGCCCCATCCATATCTATGTTGCACTATTGAATAACCCAAAAAGCCTTATGCTCAATTTCAACAGGAAGATGACAAGGTTTACCGTACACAAGTCTATATGGGGTCATCCTAATAGGAGTCGTGTATGCTGTTCGGTATGCCCATAATGCATCATTGATACGTAAACTCCAATCTTTCCTTGATAGATTCACTGTTTTCTCTAGGATGAACTTCACCTCTCGATTAGAGACTTCTGCTTGCCCGTTTGTTTTTGGATGATACGCTGTGGAGATCTTGTGAGATATGTTATACTTTTTCAACAAACTCTGGAAGAACTAGTTTCGAAAGTGTGATCCCCCATCGTTGATTATGGCTTTTGGAGTTCCAAACCTTGCAAAAATATGTTCTTTAACAAAACCTATAACCACTTTAAAATCATTAGTAGAGGTGGCTTTAGATTCCACCTATTTCGAGACATAATCAACAGCGAGTAAAATATAGAATTTACCAAAAGAATTAACAAAAGGACCCATAAAATCAATGCCCCATACATCAAAAATTTCAACGAAAAGGATACACTTTTGTGGCATTTGATTTCGAGCACCTAGATTTCCCGTTCTTTGACACCTATCACAAGTTGTGTAAAATACATATGCATCTTTAAATAAAGTGGGCTAATAGTACCCACTTTCAAGTACCTTCAAAGGAGTTCTCTTTGCCCCAAAGTGTCCTCCACAAGCATATGAATGGCAAAAAGACAAGATAAAGTTGTATTCATATTCGGGTAAGCACCTTCGCATAATTTGGTCTGAACAATGTTTCTACAGGTATGGATCATCCTATATATATTGATTTACTATCTTTTTAAGTTTGTCTCTCTCAGCACGAGACAAATCTCTCGGGATTTTTTTAGACACTAGATAATTCATAATATCCGTATACCATGGTTCTGAAACAGTAACTAAGAAGAGTTGCTCATCCGGAAAGCTTCCACATAACGTGATAGCTTCTTCATTTAAAGATGACTCAAGTGATCCGCAACGATATTCTCAATTCCTTTCTTGTCTTTAATTTCGAGATCAAATTCTTGTAGGAGTAGTATCCATCGAATGAGCCTTGGTTTCGCCTCCTTCTTTGTAAGTAAGTACCTAGAAAACACAACAACTTTCGTACCAAGTAAATAAGAACGAAATTTATCCAATGCAAAAACGATTGCTAACAACTCCTTTTCCGTGGTCGTGTAGTTTTGTTGGGCTTCGTTTAACGTTCTGGAAGCATAATAAATGGCATGAGGTAGTTTCCCAGTACGCTGGCCTAAAACTGCACCGATCGCATAGTCACTGGCATCACACATTAGCTCAAATGGCTTGCTCCAATCCGGTGGTTTAATGATAGGGGCTGTTATCAAAAGTTCTTTCAAATGATTGAATGCCGCCAAACACTTCTCATCAAAGTTAAAAACCACGTCCTTTTGTAATAAATGGAATAATGGTGATGCAACCTTGGAAAAATCTTTGATAAACCGGCGATAAAATCCTGCATGACCAAGAAAAGCACGAATCTCCCTCACCGTAGTGGGAGGGGTGAGAGCACGAATAAGATCGATCTTTGATTTATCAACTTCCAAGCCTTTAGAAGATATAATATGTCCTAAAACAATCCCATGAGTTACCATAAATGGCACTTCTCCCAATTTAGCACAAGATTAGTTTCAACACATCATTTAAGAATCAATGTAAGGTTATCCAAGCACAAGTATAATGAATCACCGTACACATTGAAACCATCCATAAAAACTTCGATAAGTTTTTCAACGTAATCTGAAAAGATACTTACCATACATCTTTGGAAGGTAGCGGGTGCATTATACAAACCAAAAGGCATCCGCCTGTATGCAAATGTCCCAAAAGGACAAGTAAAAGTGGTCTTCTCTTGATCCTCAGGTGCTATAGCAATTTGATTGTAACCTGAATAACCATCAAGAAAACAATAATAAGAATGTCCTGATAATCTTTCCAACATCTGATCCATAAAAGGTAAAGGAAAGTGATCTTTTCTAGTGGTTGCATTAAGCTTTTGATAATCAATACAAACTCTCCAACCGGTTTGTACTCGAGTTGGGACAAGTTCATTGTCTGTTTTCTGCACCACTGTAACGCCTGACTTCTTTGGTACAACTTGTACCGGGCTCACCCACTTGCTATCAGAAATGGGGTAGATAACTCCCACATCTAATAACTTGAGTATCTCTTTCTTTACTACTTCCATCATTGGAGGATTCAAACGACGTTGAGCTTCCATTGTAGGCTTTGTTCCCTCCTCAAGTAGTATTTTATGCATACACGTAAAAGGGCTTATTCCCTTGATATCAGCAATTGTCCATCCTATGGCCTATTTATACTCCTTCAACACCCGAAGAAGTCTTTGTTCCTACAATTCAGTTAGTTCTTTAGAAACTATTACCGACAACTCCTCATTATCACCTAAATACATGTATTTTAGGTGATCAGGAAGCGGCTTAAGTTCTAGTTTAGGAGCCTGCAAGACAGACAGTAGCAATTTTTCATTAGTGCATGGTAAAGAGATAAATGAAATATCATGAATTGGTGGGCATTGTTGTAACGAATGAGTTCACAAATAGCTTCCTCAAATTCATCCCCTAATTTAAGCTCGGTTCTTGGATCTGTAAGATTTTTAAAACCCACACTTCTCGTGATAATAGCCTCCAATGGATCATTACTCCCCAAATCAAATATATGTTGAACTAAAGAGTCAATAACATCAATAGGGAAACAAGAATGGACGTCACTAGGATATCGCATCGCCTCATAAATGTTAAAACGCATTATTTCTCCATCGAATTCCATTGTCAATGTTCCATTATGGACGTCAATTTTCTTTCTCGCCATTCGCATGAATGGACGTCCCAGTAGCAACGGTATAGACGAATCAGTTGATCCATCTGGCATCTCCAGTACACAGAAATCTGCTGGAAAAACTAGTTGATTAACCTGCACAAGCACATCTTCAACAATACCTCTAGGGTATACATTAGAACGGTCAGCTAGTTGTAAAACAATTCCAGTTTCTTTCAAAGGTCCTAAATTAAGAGATTCATATATAGATGCAGGCATAACATTTACTGATGCTCCTAAATCAAGCATAGACTTATTAAACGTCATGTTACCAATAACAATAGGAATATCAAAACTACCGGGATCTTTACATTTGAGTGGGAGTTTCTTTTGCAAGATAGCTGAAGCATTCTCCCCCACTCTCATTACCTCATTACCGGTTAATCTTTGTTTACTGGTGCACAAGTCCTTAAGAATTCTCGCATACTTGGGGACTTGTTTAATCGCATCTATGAGTGGAATATTCACATGAATCTTCTTGAAAATGTCTAAGATATCCTTATCTTGTTCCGCCTTTTTCGAGTTAGCGAACCTACGAGGAAAAGGTAAAGGAGGAACATAAGTAGAAACATGAGGTTTAGAGTTTTCTTCAGGTACGATTTGGGAAGAGTTAGTAATCTCTTTTTCCAAAACCGGCCCCTTAGGGTCTTTGTTTTTCTCAGCTTCCTCTGGTTGCACAGTTTGTGTACCACTTCTCAATGTCATGTCGTTGACATTTTCTCTTGGATTCATAGGTTGAGAAGGTAATTTCCCACTATTCTATGTCTCCAAATGATTCAATCTACCGGCCATAGTGCTCATCTGATTTTGTAGCTCTTTTATCGCATTATCAGTTGTCTGCTGATTTTTCTGCATCAACATCGTCATATTCTTCGTCATGGAGAGCATCTCCGATGATTCTGAATTTTGAGCTTGTTGTGGAGGTTGTACTTGCTGTTGTAACCCATTTGGTGATTGAAAACCGGCCTCGGAGATGCAACTTGCTTATTCACATAACTGAAATTTGGATGATCACTCCATCCTGGATTATAAGTGTTGGAATAAGGATCATACCATTGTCTCTGCTGATTTGGGAATTCTGCATTCACCTATTCGGCTTCTTCTTCATAAGATGGGATGATAACAGCTGCCATTTGTTGTATCATCTTCTCCATATTACCCATTCTATGCTCTAGGTGCGGTGAAGAAGTAATCTCATTAACCCTCTTGACGAGTGACTCTGACCCACGACCAGAAAATTGTTAAGAGTTTGCTGCCATGTTCTTAATTAACTCTCTAGCTTGAGCTGTTGTTTTGTTTACTAATGCACCACCACCTGCAGCGTCGAGAAGATTTTTGTCACTTGCTTGAAGACCATCATAAAAGTAATGGATGATCAATACATCATTGAATTGATGATGTGGGCAGCTAGCGACCAATCTCTTGTAGCGTTTCCAGCATTCATACAATGTTTCTCCTGCCATCTGCTTAATGCCACAAATCTCTTTACGAATCTGAGTTGCCTTTGATGCAGGAAAGTATCTCTCTAAAAAGAGTTTCTTCAGACCATTCCAAGTTGTGACACTACCATAAGGTAAATAGTATAACCATTCCTTAGCAGTATCCATCAGGGAGAATGGAAAAGCTCGTAATATGACTCCATCAACATCAGTTTCGACCCCTAGCATGGCCATGATTATGTTATGGAAATCCATCAAATGTTTATTCGGATCTTCATTAGTCATCCCATGAAACTTTGGGAGTTCTCGAATCAACCCTGGCTTGATCTCAAATGTAGATGTCGTCTGAATACACCACTGTTGCGTATCTAACTTGTGAGACGCTAAGTCTTTGAGTGTACAATTTGTATCACCCATTGTTTCTTGTACTTCCTCTACGTCTGAATCTGCGAACTCACTTGACGATGTACTTGGAGGAAATGGAGTGTTCACTGCTCGAACGAATTCCTTTAGTAAAGTCCCTGATCGAAGTCGTATAGTAATATAGATTAGAGTATAGTAATAAGAACAAGTTCGTTCCCACAGAGAGGCAGGTGATTGTTAATTACTTTTGATTACTTATGTAAACAGGGGGGGGGGGGGGGTTGTTGTGACTATAACTAAATTATACTAAAACAAAAAGATTAAAACGAATATCAAAGATAAAGAACATTGGTTAGAGAGTTCATCTTCCATCTTCCAACATGTTATCAACCAAATCATACTCAACATTCATTCACTCTCAATATCAATAACCCTAAAGCATCCCATCGCAGGCTTACTCCGGCAAAACTCCTATTATCATCAAAGGCGCAAGAGCCACTCTTTGAATCCTTTTCACAAAATAACTTGGAGCAAGAGCCACTCAAGTTTAACCCAATGAAAGCAATGGTATTTTTGAGTTGAGGTTATTCTAAGCAATCCGGCGCAAGAGCCACTCGGATTTAACCTAGGTCACGCTTCTACACATAATTGCATGGCAACGTCCCATCGTTAACAACTATGTTATACTACTTGTAACAAGGGTCTTTTGAAAATTCCGGATCTCAAAACCTAGTTTAGCTATAGATGTTAATGCATGCTCATCTAATTTGCAACTTAAACAAACAAGCAATCCATCATACAAGGCGTTATAAACGGTAGAACATAAGCAATATTGAAGATTTTTAATATATGAGAATGAATACTTCAATTAATAAACATGTTTTCCAACTTAGGGCTACATATCTAACCAATAAGAAAAGTTTAGTTCATTATGGATTTCTCAAAATCCATGGAAAATAATCAAGAAAGCAAGTAAAGCAAATCCTTGGTATCGTGATGATCAATTCTTCTCCAAGCCCTATCCCCTTGTTCTCCTTGTGTTTTTCCATGTAAAAGATATCTTCTTAATGTCTCTTTATATAGTATCCACGAAATCTAGGTTTTTAATGCTTCCGGGACCATGTTTTCCGTGTTTTAGAAGCCCACACACGTGCCAAAACTCCCCATTTACGGTTGGGTTTGAGCCAATAAACCCAACCGTAAATCTGGCATAACAATATCACCCAAAATCCCCCAGATTTACGGTTGGGTTCGAGCCAATCAACCCAAGCGTAACTCTGTCACAAAAATTCGCTCCGAAATTTCCCAGTTTTACGGTTGGGTTTGAGCCAAGAAACCTAACCGTAATACCTTCTGGATACTTTTTTGTACTTCACTATTTTGATCATATCTCCCTCATCCGGTGTCCGATTGACCTCATTATTTTTGGGTTGCCTTCGTCTTTCAATTCTATACAAGATGGAAATGAAAAAATCTTCATGATTTTTCAACTAATTTTACGGTTGGGTTTGAGAGTCTAGACCCAACCGTAAATCCTCCTGGAATTTACCTCCAAAATCAACTTCTTTTATGGTTGGGTTTTGAGGTACTTTCCCAACCGTAAATCTTCATGGAACTCTTGTTTCAAAGTTGTATTTCCGTCCTTTAACCTTTTCTTTTTATGCCAGAATGAACTCCTTTCCTCTTCTTTGGTTGAATATACTTCAAAACTCTTAAGAAACTCACGAACAAACAAAATCAAAGCATAATGATATGAAAACTAACAAGAAATCAATGAATTAGAGTATCCAAATAGTGCAAATAATGCACCTATCAGCTACCTACTATTGCATCTTACAAGGAGCAAGAAAGGAATTTTTGAACCAATAGTTTATGCCTCAGAGGTACAGTCTGTATGTGAAGACATCATTGTTCCTACTTGTTACTCTAAAGCTTGTAAACATCCTAGGTGGAAAGCCGTTATGGATGAAGAGATAAATGTTTTATAGAAGAATGATACTTGGAAATTAGTTTTTGTTAATTCAGGTGTGAATGTGATAGGATGCAAGTGGATATTTAGGATCAAGAGGCATATTGATGGTTCCATTAAAAGGTACGAAGTCAGGATGGTTGCAAATGGATTTAATCAAGTTGTTGGTTCCTAAATGCTGGCTCCCATGACAATAGGGAAACTATGCATGCTCCTGATTAAGATAGCGGTACTCGTGATTGGATCAATTTTTTATCATTTCTATCTTAGTCTTCGTACCATATACTTCATGGGTGGTCCCACCAGATTTTTTAGTTTTTTTTGGTAAATAACACCATGACGAGAATAATAAGTTGAAGTAATTATACTAAAAATGGTTCTTAGTGAGTGGACATTTTTTCTGACTCGAATCTAGTTATTTTGTCAGTGTTTAATCAACATTTTCCTAGGTTTTCCTGAGACGATGTTTACTGAAAGTCAGCTTACTACACTACTTATCTTATGAGAAATAAGTTTTCCTTAATATTTTTACCCTTATCAAGCTCGATCTCCCTCTCCTTGAACTTAAGTTTTCAACAACTGCAGATCCAAGTATTTTAATTTCACTTTTTGAAAGGCAGGTTACTGTAAGCACACACACTGAGCTGGAAAACAAAGCAACTTCATTTGAAAACAAAGCAAATAAAAGTGCAAGAACTGAAATGACCATCATGACAAGAGTTTGTGTCCCTTCATCCCAAGGGGTAATTTTAAGACATGAACAAAGATCAAAAGATGCTTTGCAACTTTAAGACCAAACAAGATTATGAAGTTTTACCACAAGTTACTCAAAAAATTTGTAACTCGGTCCTTGTTTATAGCGCCAAACTGTAATATCTAAAAATATAACCACTCATCCTAAAGAAAGTTAACACACAAGATAAAGATCTATCTACAAGTGCGTAGCATAACACATAAAGTAAGGACGAACACAACATAAACAACACATAAGACACAAGATATTACATGGTTTGGTATGATACCTATGTCCCCAGGGGAAAGGTGATGTTCTTATTAATGAGGGATTAAACAAGACCTAGGTATAAACCTTACCCTCTTTTGCTCAAGAACATTCTTCAAACTTAGTATATACATATTTTCTCCTAAAAACTCAACCCCATCTCAGTAATTTTGCCCTCAATTTACATACATTAGTGTTTAAACGACAACACTGTACTATTAGGTAGGTACATCATATTTTGTTGTGTCCTTGTTTGGGGTGTAGGCCCCGCTCTCTTCCATTTTTTCCCCGATATACTTCCTAGCCCATACTTCCTTTCTTGATGCTCAGACATTCGGGCCCCATTTCTTATTGACTTTTATGTTCTTCCCCTGTTTTTCACTAGTTTCATTAAATGCTTTTGTCCCCTTTTTAAAACTCTTCCTTCCGTTCTTCCAGTTTTATGTCCACACATCTTCATCTTCTTCTTTGGTGGTAGATATCTTGTTTGTCGTATAAAACCTTAAGATTTGATTTGATTCTCTTCTTATTTTGTTTCCCTGCTTCATGCTTTAGGATGCTGCCACACGTCCCTTAGATATTTTACCACTATAACTGAGAAGCAGACACGTGTGTAAACGGGTGTAAAACTTTGTAGAACAATAAACAGATGAAGGATATAAAATAAAACGAAATTCAACCATGACCCTAAACAAACAAGAAAACAACGAAACACGTATGAAAAAAAAACTTCTTAGATAACAAGAAAAGAAAAAAGATAATTTTATCTTATCTTATTTTATACTATAATAATGTAAAAGGCCTTTTTTAATCTTCCGACATGATAAGATAATACTACGTTTCCATATTTTCATTCCTCGTCCAGTTTGTTGTAGATCATAAGCAACTGTGGGGTAAAACACCACTTATAATTTTAATTGAAATCTCGATTTCGAATTTCCACATTTCAATTTCTAACACAACTTCAATTGAAATCTTTGTTTCAGCTATTTGGGATATTAAAAATAACTTCTACAAAAACTCTTTTTCATATTTATAATTATTTTTCTAGATCAACTCCTTGAACAATCATTTGTCAAAACAGAAAGTAAACAGATCTCTTTAATTAAAATCAAAACGAAATAAAATTAACATATGATGTTTATCATAGACAAATTAAAGTCTACATGAGCTACTTGGGGAATTGATCTCAATTTTCAAATAAGCACCAATACAAAAGAAGTTGAAATAGATTATACAAAATAAATTAACATATTACGCAAATAAGGAACATTAAATATGGTGTTGTTAGGGTTGGAGAAGAAATAAGGAGGTGCATGTGGTTTTTATACTGGTGCAATGAATAATATTGATGATAAATGGTACCCAACTAGCCCAACTCTTATAAAACTAAGTCGAATGAAACTCATGTGTGAACTGAATGAAAAATTACATGTGTAATCAATCAGACATTGAAAAAGAAGAGTTATATGGTGCAAGGTTAGGCTCGAGCATTAATAGGTACTAGAAAGAAGAGAGTGAGGAAGAAGAGAAAGAAGCAGGATCGTTCGGATATGAAAAAGCTTTTGGGTAAAGATTATACTTCAAGGGTCATGTGGAGTAAACTATGTAACCGTTGTAATACCCATAATAATCTATATATAATAAAGTTAATAGTTTCATATTTCTATTATGTGAAAGATACTGAACTTGATTATTGTTTTTGCAGATTCATATTGTATATAAGATAATCCAACCCATAATAGAACCCATATTTATGTGAGAAGCACAACCCATACTAGAATAAGCCACCTGAAACGTATCAACAATAGGTGCACATGCCTTAACAACTAGGTTTTGGAACAGAATAGTAGGCGCATGGTGTTTGTGTCTTTGCTAGTATCAAATATGAAAACCTCGCTTTATACAAATGGCAGAGAAAAAAAGAATCGAAATAAAATAAAATTGTGTACTAAAATGGATATATTTGTACATGATGGTGGAAGGAAAAAAAAAGATAATGCCAATTATGGAAATCTCTCTTTATACAGATAACAAAATTATTATTTTTTCAAATTATGCACCAAAATGGATATCCGTACACTAATGCATTCATATCCAAAACATGAACCATCAAAACGACCGTTGTTTCAACAAGCAAACGATATTGCCAGATACTAATTTTTTTTTTTCAAGAAACTTACCAAGGTCCAAGAAAGCAGAAGGATTTTTAATCAAAAGAGAAAGACAACCAACTGAAGAAGAATACATTTTTGTTACTAGAATTAGAGGCGTTTCTTAATCACTAGAGGTATGTTTTGTTCTCTTTTGTTCTCTTCAACCCTCTCTATCTGAACCCAAAACTAAAACCTAAATCATGCCTATGAACTTTGTTGATGCATTGAAATACACTGTGATTTTTTATAGATGAGGGGATAATTTGATCACTCTGTTATTTGATAAATTTTGCAATGGCTTTCTTCTTGGAAGTTATCTTGTTTTCATAAGTATAAAAATCAGGATGAAAAAAGATTGGCTGGGAAATTGGGGATTATGAATTGTCATTTTGAACCAGTTTTGTCAAGTGGATAGAGATTTAGGGTTTTTACAATGGTTAAAGCAATGGAAAGTTAAAATAAACAAGGATGAACTTTTGATAGATGGGTTTTTTACGATATTCGTCCATGTCAAGGAAATTGAAGATCAAATATCTATGATCACTTATCTTACCAACTCATACAGATGCTTTAATTATGCACAAATTATCAAAGAATTAGAACTGGCAAGTGAAATTATACCATATGAAACTAGTTCTTTCATACATGAGTCAACTCTATGGTGGGGCTCGTTACGTTGAAACCTCTTGACACCAGGTTTTGCTACTGAAAAAATATAAAGAACATGGATATTTTTGTCCACTATCGCAGTCACGAAAGTAGAGTTGATAGTTTTTGTCTGTTTACCATTTGTTATTCGAAGTTTTTTTTTCCTTTTTGCATACATCGATAATAGACTTACATAGTTTATTAGTTTGATCTGCATCTATTTTTTTACTTTTGATACCCTTATGGTTAATCATCATGTGTTTGCAAACCGAATTGAACCTACGAGTTCCAGATGCAGCCGCCACAAATTATGGATTGGGTGAATCTTATCTGATCTTTTTTCAACCTTTTCACCTACATCATTTCCCACGCACACTTCATGGGATAAATAAAGGGGCATAACTTATGTAGTAAAACGATGTGTTTAAAATAAAGGGATGTATAGTTTATCTTCATGTTTTTTGCCAAATTATTGACATGTCTTTCACAAGAGTCAATAACATTTTTCAAACATTAGGTTTTAAAAGAAGGGACACAACCTAATTATGTAGCAAAACAATGGGTTTAAAATTAAGGGACACAACTTATATCACAATTTTCCATGTTTTCTAAGAAAATATCATGTGTGTTTAATACATGAGACGTATTTTTATAATTAAGTTAATATTATAAAAATAAAAAAGTGATAGTAACACTCTTGCTGAAACGGAGGGAGTATTATTTTAGCGAAGTTCTTAATTTATCATGGATTAATTTAACAAAGTTCTACTGTAAATATATGGTAAACAAGTATAAAAACATGAGGAACCCTTTATTTCTTTGTGTTATAACTTTCTAGATTTGGTATACTAAAATATAAGGAATATGATTTTCATTTCTTTTTCTTGTTTTTATGTTTTACTATTTGAAATGGAATGCATGTCTTTATTTTATCAAAATTTGATTTATTTTTTTTGGTGTGTGTGTATGGTTTTCATTTTATTATAAGTAATTTATCTTGCGATTTTCTGTTTGTGATGTTCTTTTTGGTGTTACGATCTTCCTTTACTATGGGTTTGTGCTGGATTTTATATGTGTGTCCTTATGATGTTACAATCGCGTTTTTTGTACCTACTTTGACTAATTTTATGACCACTAAAGAAATAAATCTGGCATGCTTGGACAATCTCATCCTCTGAAGTTCGTAGTACTCATAGTTATAAGTATTAGTTATTAGTAAGAGCTAGTACATCTTTGGTTGATGCAATGCATGCGTTTTTCTTTGATTATTTAGTTGTTTTATTAGTTTGTGTTGTTTTTTTTGGGTTATATCGTGCTTTTTGTACCAATTTTTGCTAGTTCATTACCTGGTATTTAGTAAACAAAGGGATAAGAAGGCATCTTGTACACTATAATCTTTTTGTTTCCCTGATGTTATGGGGTACAAGAAGCATGTTACGTTGTGGTTATTTTTGGTGTCTATGAAATGTGGGTTTGTGCTAGATTTTGCATATGTGTTCTTGTGATGTTACAATTGCAATTCTTGTACCTACTTGGATTGATTTTCCGACCGGTATTTGGAAATAGGGGCCTACTTGTGTAGTCTTACCCTTTCGCTTGCATAATGCTGGTGTTATCGACCCTTCCATACCTATTTGCACTGGTTCTTTCACTGACATTTGTAAACTAAAGGGTATTAAAGATATAAGCTTGGCATGTTTGTACAATCCCATCCTCTAAAGTTTGTAGTATTCTAGTTATTAGTACGAGCTAGTACCTCTTTGCTTGCTGCAATGGATGTTTTTTCTTTGATTGTTTAATTGCTTTCTTGGTTTGGTGATTATAATTTGTTGGGGTTTTATGTAGTTCCTGGCATTTTATAAACGAAGGGATGAGAACCTAAGCACTAAAAGTTGGCCTACTTGTACAATCTCATCCTAATTTTTTTTCCAATGTTGGTTTTATCGGGTACAAGTAGCATGTAGTGTTGTGGATACTTTGTTATTGAATGCACATTTTTGTTGTAAGCTTTACGTTTTATTTTTTTATTTATATGTTCTTTTTGGTGTTACTATCATGCAACTCGCATCCGTTTGCACTAGTTTTTCGTCCACGGTGAACCTTTTTTCATTGTAGTTTTTTGTCGGATTTTAGGTATGTGTGTTATTTTGGTGTTACAATCGTGCTTTTCATTCGCATTTGAACTAGATCTTTCACTGGCATTTGAAAATGAAGGATGGAAAGTAGGTTTGCTTGTGTAATATCATCCTCCCAATTCAATTAATGTTAATGCTACCTGAATTTAAAAATATCAATTCTTTGTTTTTTTTATTGTCGATTCAATATTATGTTATTTTGTTTCTTTAATATCCGAATTTTAAAAAATTCTTAATTACTTAATCAACAATATGTTGTATCAAGCCAACCATCCAAATAAATTTCACGTCTACCATCATTTAATCCCTCATCAAATAATTTCAGTACAAATTCATCTACCATGTAAAAACTCAGAAAAAATAGCATTTTTGATTGCTATCTTTTGAGATCCTTCCCATTAAATTTATCTGATCTTTCAACATCATATTTTCCCATTGTTACAAAATATTGTGTTAAGATTGATGGAACTTGTAATAATGAAACAAAAGGTGTCTGGCGAATTTAGCAATTCTGAAAAATAATCAACTAAAATTGAAATCACAATTTGACATACGAGGGAAGAACCACCTGCTCAGCAAATTGTCCTTAAAATAATAGTCAACGGGTACACCTCAAGAATAAGGGATGTTGTACCCCAACAACATAGATATATCTAGGATAAAACTACCCGATATAGATTATATAAGCACAATATACTCTAACCACTCTTTGAACTTAGCAGCAAGATTTAGGAAGGGAAATAAACAAGCAAAAGTGAACATCAAAGTAAGAACAAGGGAAAAAAGTGAGGAATAGTAGTCTGCTCTTCGATGTTTTGCAAAAGAGAAATTCGTTTCTTTTATAAAAAAAAATGGAGTTAAACCAGTTCAACAAGTAAGGAACAAATTATGTTGCTAATTATGACAAGAATTAAATAAAAAATGTTTAGAAAATATTATGTCATAATGTTGACATAAGTTACATAAATAATTTTTAGTAAACAAATAAATTTCTCGCAAGTTAACAACACTAAGTTTAGCAAAACAATTAAAAGAGAATTATTTTTTTTTTTTATTTCCTTAAGAATAATTTAAAACAACATTGACCAAAAAGATTGATCTTGTATGAGAACACTCACACTCCAAATCCCAAACCCAAGCCCGTCCTGACCCGGAGAGGCGTGCAAGCTGCGGTGCGGAGCACCACGTATATGTGAAAGTCATACTAGCCATTGCCTAAATATTCCCTCTCACACAAAAGTGTCTTAACCCAAGGGTCATACTTAGAATCTCAAGAATCCTAGTAATATGGAGGACCTTCATATTTAGTTTACCCTATGTAGGACTAAAGGTTTCATTTCATTCACAATAATGAAAATATCTAGTGAACCTTACTGATCCATAGGTCCCAAGTTCAATTCATATGACGACCAAAAACATTTTAATAAAACTCTATTTTCTCCTACAATCCCCCAGGTGAATGAACTACCGAATTTTTTTTCTCCAAAAATCCAAAAAAGAGAAATACCAATATAGAAAAAAGCTGTCCATGAGGTCTTGAACCTTTGTATAGCGAGAAATTACCATAATTACTTGATGGACAGTGAACATGATTTCTTGAACTATCATCGTTTGGTGTAGTTCATTAATAACTTACATGTATGATATATCTCTAGGCGCTACCAAGTTCGCGCGATTGTGCCATATTTTGGCATGGGGTTTATCCTGTTTCTCAAAATGCTCTAGAGAATCAAGTCCATTCTCATGAGAAACGACCCGCTTCCTCATTTAGATAGGTGAATTCTATCAAGAGTGTTACTGTTAAACCCCACTTAAATCTTAAATTGAAAAATATATAACTCATTAAAACTTCTTAAAGTCATCATTCACATGCAGTCCCACTATCATGTCTACACCATAGGGAAGGGAAAGAGGATTAATGAAACTCTATGATAGTGTTTACCTTTACCCACCAAAAATTAGTTGTCTCATTTGAAACCTTGATCTTGGGATCTCCAGCCAGCAAGGTTGGGTATCCTTCATGGCAAATTTACTTGATGAGCTTAAGTCCCATACCCCTCGATGCATTTCTAACTATCTATTTGGACAAACTTTCGTCCAAGGGTCCGTGATATTCTCCTTAGACTTCAAAAAAATGAATAAAAATAATACCAATCGAGAGTAGTTTTTCATGAAATTATGTCTTCTATGAATATATATAGACTTTCCATTGTACGTGATGTTTTTAGCTCTTGTTATTCCATCTTGGATATCACAATGTATAGATATTGCTAAAACAGGCCTATGTTAGAGAGGAATGTCTTATAAAAAGTATCTTAGCCACTCGGCTTCCTCTCCTGCTTTATCTAACGCAATAAACTCATATTCCATAGTGGATCGAGCTATGTGTGTCTATTTAAAACTCTTTCAAGAACAAATTCACCTCCTAGAGTGAAGACATATCCACTCGTAGACTTAGACTCATCTGAGCCAATTATCCAGTTTGTATCACAACATTCCTCAAGGACTGTAGGGTACCTTTCATAATTGTAACAAAAGGCCATAGAGTACTTTAGGTACCTCAATACTCTAAAAAATGCATCACAATGCTCCTTCCATGGATTACAAGTATACCTACTTAACCTCCTTACAATATAGGCAATGTCTGGTCTCGTACAGTTCATCAAATATACCAGACTTCTTATAACTCTTGAATATTCAAGTTGTGATACTCCATTACCCTTATTCTTATTCTTTACTATGATCTAGGATGGGTTAAAAGAGAAAGAGAACCACATAGATGCAAGTTATAAACAAAATCAACCAGTAAAGTACTCACAAATTTAATGTGTTTCAACAATATATATATACACAATAGGTGTATATTGTCTACATTCACCAAAACAGCTAAGGCCTTTTCTTTATTATAAAACCACCAACTGATAAATACACATATGATTGACTAGTCAATCCATCAACTCACCACAATGTGATCGAATATAAAGAAACTCTCATAGACGTTCTATAACTCTAAAACAGTGGCCACACCCAAACCAGATAATATGGTAACATTATCTACCACAACTAGATGATCTTCTCTGCACACCCTGACATAAATTATTCATGGACGTTTTCTGCTCAACACCAATAATTTACTCCATCGCCACCAAGATGATTTTCTCCTCATACACGATGTCTTACCAACATCTCCATAGGAATACCCCATAACGATATATCTTCCAACATCGATAAGTACTCCCTAACCCGTAATGAATACTCTATAGCAATATATCTTTCAACATTGATGAGCACTCCATAAACCCATAATGATATACTTCTTCCACCATAATGGTTTCTAACATACCACCCCAATAGGTGGAATGAATTCCTCATATCGAGAACTCATAGCTAAACACATAGCCTAAACATCCTTATATATGAGTCACAAACTTGATACCCAAGTATTAGTACCATAGGAAAAAAAAACCTATCACAACTAGAAAAACTTGGTCAATTAGGAAACCATCTTAATATGGAAATTGACCCAATCTAGGAAACTCAATGTTTCCTTACATTCCTAACACTGCAAAATCCGAAATACAAAAGGCATTAACATACTTTCAAAAGATTATGTACAAGTTTTGGATAGTTCTTTCTTCTTGTCAACATAATATATACACGAAATAAACTGAAATCTTCCAATAATCTCTATATATTTGAAGTTTTCAACAGAGTTGATAAAAAAAGACTTTAAATTCGACACACATAGAAAACCAATCCATTTTTGATTTTATTGGGTTTAGGCGTCTAGGATAGTAGTTCTACAAGCACATCTAGTGAGTCATTGTCTTCTCGTAGTAAAGATACGATTCATACACTTTTGGTGTCCAAATGTAGGAATCAAACTACATGATACAAAAAAAGAGATGTAAAATAAAGTCAAAACAAATTAACAAAATTTTGAATCAAGTTTCCATGGCCTCTGACATTTCTCGAGCCCATTAGCTCAGTTGGTTAGAGCGTCGTGCAAATAACGCGTGTGCCATTTCACTACTGTTTCTTTTTTTAACTCTCTGAAACTTGAAACAATTGCAAAGTAAGAGACATACCTCATCCGTGTTATCCACATATTCATTTGCTTTGTTTACACATACCTATCGACTATTCGTCGTAGCATTCTTAAGGTCTTGAAAAAGATAAGCATGTTTGAGTCAAATGTGGAAGATAGCATACCTCCATGACATTGTATCAAGTATTTCTCTTATACTATGTAACCCCTCAACAATTTGTTTAATTCTTGCTATTATATCTTCTAAAAAAAGTCCCCGAAAAACCGTTCCTTAATAAATGACCTTGTACCCCAAGCTTCAGCTAAGACCACATGTGTTACTTGTAATCCACCACCAATTGCCAATGAAGTTGTTAAGATGGTTGAGATTAGCTCCCGTCTTCCATTAGAGCTTTCTTTGTCGGTTATTAAGCGGGGATGATTGTTGATTGATTTGCATGGGATTTCTGAGCGTAGCATGGAACCATGGATTCAGTCAAACTAGTCATGGTTAGATGAATTGAAGTTACTTGATGCTCAATTGCTCATAATAAGAACAGTTCTTATTTGTGTTTTGAAGCTTATTGTGGGCAGCCAACCCAAGATAGCCTAGCGGTGGGCATGGGCTTCAACACTTCATGCAGTTCCTGCAATACGAGCCCAAATTACTTATACGTGTTACATGTGATGACATGGGAAACAAACTCAGCTAATTCGTTCTGGTCCACTGATACCTGACAAAGTCCTCTTTGCTTCCGTCGTCGTCTTCTTCTTCTTCATGCCAAAAGGACTGTAGAAAACAACCTCAACGACCCATTCCCTTTTAAAAGTAACTTTCTTTCTTAACAAAACTATTCTTTTATTGATTTTAAACCCACAGAAATCAACATTCCCATTTCGTTTCTCAGGTTTCTTAATTTTTGAATGGCGAGAAGAAGTGGATTACTTGATCTTGAGAAACATTTTGCTTTTTATGGAGCATATCATAGTAACCCAGTCAATATTTTCATTCATACTTTGTTAGTTTGGCCTATTTTCTTCACATCTTTAATCTTACTTCACTTTATACCTATACCCTTTCATCTTCTTCCTCAAATTGAAGCTTCAGCATTTGGGAACTTGGTTTTGAATTTTGGGTTCTTATTTACATTAATTTATGCTTTGTATTATCTACTGTTGGATGTTAAAGCTGGTTCATTGGCTGCTCTTCTATGTTTCTTCTGTTGGGTTGGAGCTAGTTCTGTTGCTAAGACACTTGGGTTCTCTCTGGCTTGGAAGGTAACTTTTTTTATTTTTCACATTTGTTCATTAATTTTGTCTGGATTTATGCTAATTCAGTGCATGATGAACTTGGATTTCTCTGATTTGAGAAGAACTTATTTAGTTGTTTTTGGGTTATTATTCAGTTTTCGATTAAATAGTTGTTAATAAAAAAGGATTAAATTAGGTTTGAGGAGGTTCCATTGATAATTTGACATTGTTATTTTGACGTACTGGAATGACATTTCTCCGCGCACCCAAATGGTGAAGACTTAATGGCTGATTTTCGGCATGATCTACTCCACCTCAATAATAACATCTTCGCCAGAATTCATTTTCATTTTAAATTTTGGAACCCTTTCATCTATGCATTGAAAATATTGATGGTTACTAGACATGTCAAATATTGTAATCAATGGATGCCAAGGTTCTAAACTTTAGAATGGATTGATTTTGGGTGGGATATTCGGCTCAACTTATATATTATTTCCCAGGGAAATCAGCCACAGAGTCTTTACCGTTTAGGCGCAACGGAGAATATCATTCTAAGCACGTCGAAGTAGCAATGTCAATGGAATCTACTTTATGTTAATGGATACACTAGTTTTCCTATGTAAGCTTATGTATATTTTATATAATAACATTCTGGTACAGTACTTTCTTGTTGGCTTTGTCTTTCTATCTTTGAAAGTAAGTAGATATCTGTCAGTCTTCCTTACTGGTCATGAAGTTAATGTGGTTAGCTAAGCAGTTTTAGTCATACATTTGTCAATCTATGTGTGCTTTATGTGAATTTTTCAATATGTGCGATTCTTCAAGTGATGGATAACTTTTTCATTAAATTTGCCATGAATGTTTCTTGATCTATTTCTCTTTTTGAAAGTTTTTCGTGTTATGAGGATACTATGGTGTAGGAAGAAAAAATTTCAGCCAGATATGCATTTTCTGGATACTGTTGATCTGAATTTTTACTGTTGATCTGAATTTTTTTTCTGGATACTGTTTCTGTTTGACTGAAAGTAGGTGGTTGGGCAATTTGTTATGCATTTTGATTCTTTACTTTGTTTCTGGAACCTTTTTACCGCCTTTCTCTAATATATTATTATGTCATCTTTACTGTGGTTAATTGCTTTCTTTCTTGGTCTTTTTTTTCTTGTGTTCTGTCTAGTTATTTCATCTAGTGATTTCTTCTTTGTACTTTCCAGAAGAATCTTGAGATTATGTACACTTTCATCTCTCAATTGAACGCTATCCTATATCATTCCTCATATCTGGTGTCTTTTATTTTTCAAAATTTAGTTTTACTCTTGTAGTTTTTCTCTACATTGACCACAACTATATTTCTAGCTAATATTTTTGTAATTATATTAGATGGTTTTAGGATCAAACCTTTTGTTACCCGACAGTGGAATTACTGGAAATTGACAATACCTGGTATTAGGTTATTGATAGAGACATCACAATCAGATTCCAACTTATCTGTAGCTGAACTTGGTTATTTCCAACTAAAGTATGTAAATTCTTGCAATGTAGGTCACTGTTGTGATTTTCAATTTTCAGTCCCTCTTAACACTCTTTTTTCATTGGGAATCTCAGTCGGTTCTACAATTTTTGTAATCTCTTGCTTCTAGATGTTCTTAATCCCTTATACAGCTGAAGCAGGGGTGCAACTTTTGTCTCTTCACATAGTATAGCAGTTTGCTAAATTCTAGAATCTAAATTTCTTAACTGGAACCTACACAAATGAGTTGAATAATAAGTTTTAGTTAACAAAACACTCTTAGTAGTTAGTTTAAGACTCGAGTACCTTCTGAATTCTTTAGTGAATTTAAGGTAGCAGATACATGTGATTGCTGCCTCTACACAAAGTTGGTAAGCAGAAGACCAGGCTATATAATTTTGGTGGCTTATCCCTCCACTTTAACGGTGTGTTTGGGGTCGAGTGCAGGGTTATATCTCAGGAAGGCCTCTGTGCCATAATAGAATAGTATATAGCTAAAACAACAACCACATTTAGTTACCAAGCTGCGAGTTTTCATCTCTTTTGCTGCAGGTTTCTAATTGTTGGCTAGTAAGTAATATATAATGGTAGTTTAGTAAACAAGAACGAAATGTGTCTCACATAATGTCAGATCTGAAATGACTTCAGGTAGTTCTGGGTGCTCAGTTGTTCTGCTGGACTGGACAATTTATAGGCCATGGAGTCTTTGAGGTAACCTATCCTAATTAGATAAAACTTGCGCCATGTTTTTTGTATGATTCATCGCTTCTGACTTCGGAGTTATGGCAAATTTACTCTTCCCTTTTCCTCTTTTCCTTAGAAGCGAGCACCTGCATTATTTGACAACCTTACTCAAGCATTTTTAATGGCACCGTTCTTTGTTTTGCTCGAGGTAATTGATCAATCTATACCATCTTATGTTTGTAAAATTTTCTGCTGCAATCAGATCTTCTGATGAGTGATCAAAATACGTACTTACTGTGTGCTATGGTCTGTTTCAGGTTCTTCAGATTATTTGCAAATATGAGCCATATCCCGGTTTCCATAAACGTGTGCAAGCGAAGATTGATGCTGATATCAAAGAATGGAGGGAAAAAAAGGGAAAGAAAAGTGCTTAGTATGTAACAACCTTTTTTTCTTCTTCTTTTAATGATGATTATCTAGATAAACCAAAGGCTGGTGCAGATTCTGTGTATTGAAAGTGATAACAAATTAATAACTGAAGCCATCTCCTCTACATTTTGAAACTTCGATAGTTTCAGATTCTACAACGTATTTGGTATTTCGGGTAACCAATCATGCAATTTATCTTAGTTCATTAGAACTTCCATCTCTGGTCCTTCCAGAGGCCAAAATTTCAGGCTTTCAAGTTCTGATATTATTTGTGTTCCTAGCTAATATCATCTATGGATACATATCAACGATGTTAAAAAGGATTATTATTGCATTGGCTCATTACTTGTTTTTTTGAACGTTGATTATATTGTATATATTTGAAAGATAATTGAAATTCACACAGGATTATCCCCAAGCCTACATTTCAAGATTGTCTACCAGTAAACATAAGCTTCAGACCATGCGCCATGGTTAAAAGCTACTGTCACGTTGTATTGACAGGATTGTTTGGAAGGGAATGAAATTTGAAGAACCTGCACAAGATAAATATCTGCAGATGCGCCGAGTCCTTCCCAAGGCATGTCCTAAGTCCAGCCTGCACGAGTACATAAACATTCATAGATAACATTTCATTGGTAATCAGGAGGACTTGTTACCTGAAATGCGGTGCATTTGAATGGAGATGCATTTTGAAAGAATTCTTCATTGTTGAACCACCTATCAGGATCAAAAGAAGCTGCATCAGGTCCCTAATTGTACACCGCTCTACCCATGGCGTATGGAACATAAACCACCAGTCCTCTCAATTCTGTTCCATCACATCATCCTCTAATACTCCTTAAGCGTCCTACAAGTATACAAGGATAATTTTTCTGTTTTAACATGTCACCAAAACAATACATACTTGTGAGGTAAATTCTAAAATATGAGCAACAAGATGAGTCGCGTACCTGGGGGACAGCAGGGTACAAATGAAGTGTCTCGGTAATCGTTGCATGCAAGTAAGATAATTTTCCAAGTGAATCGTAACTCAATAGACTAGCAAATTGTGTTAATCTTTCGGTTTTGGGTCCTTGGGATCATTAGCAATCACTTCTTTTGCTTCATTTTCCTCAAAAGTCTTAAGCTCAATGTAGATTTTCTCTCCTATATTGGGATTTATCATGATCATGTATATAAACCAAGATAACGTTGAGGCTGTTGTGTCACGTCCCGCCATCAGAAAGTTTATAAGGACGTCCCTAAGGCTCCTGTCAGTTATTGTATTGTCTTGGTTATCACTCAACTCGATGAATCTCGACAATAAATCATGCTTTAGTATTATCATTATGTGATTTAGCTACTTTTTGTAATTCCGGTTTTCTTTTATGAATCCAATTGTAACTACAATCATCAATAAGTTTAATATTTTGATCAAGTAATGCTTCTGAACCAACTTTAAGAAATCTATTTAATCTCCAAAAAGGGTTGACGAATCTGTAAGTCACAATGCTAGTTGCATTAATTTATCAAAAGCCTCGGCGAAACAATTATCAGGTAATTCATCACCCAAAGTTCTAATTTCCACCCCAAATCCAACCTTACATGCCGAATCCAAAGTCATCCATCTCATAAACAGTTACTAACAAAATATCAAACCTGTCATTACATAAAACAAAAATATGACTAATTTTGGGTAACCAGCTTCGCGAATTATCTCAAATTGGGACGTGCATATGTTGATTGTAGGTAGAGTGTGTGTAAGTATGCTTTATGAATTTTGGCTTTTGGGTATATGTCCAGTCCAGATCTTTCCATCAGTTTCTATGCTATTAATTCCCTCCTCACTGGTTGTATATATGATTACTTGGTCCAAAGTAATTCTTTGCTGTTTTTGGCCTTTCAACAAATCTAATCTCACTTCTCATAAAAAATATTAAGAACTCAGAGTTTTTGTGATCTACCTGTTATATCAATTCCTTCATTACGGATCGACGATTAATAGTAGTGCGAAATACTCTCAAGTTTCTAGATGCGAACTCAAAACTAGCAGTCTTCCTTTGTTTCCTCCACATCTCTCCATCTGAATTAAAAATGCCATCTCCCAACAACACTTCAAAGGTTGCAAGAAAAGCTTCTCCCTTCATTACCAAAACCAGCAGAATCTTATTAAACTACTAAACACTGAAAGTTAATTATAAACATTAGAAGCCAGTAATACCTTTAGATAGTCCTTAAAGTTTGTTTTAAGCACATAGTAAGGCCAAGTCATATGAACTTATGAAATAACTAAATTTGTCCATTTTAAGTCATTATGGATATGTTAAATGGGCAAATTGATTTGGCAAATCGACAAATGTGCCGGTTTGCATATCACGATAAAGACTATATCGCTGGCGATATAAATTGTGTTTATGAATTTTAATCTCAGCCGTTTATTAATTTTCCATCCAAGAGTCTCTATATAACTTTTTATTTTGATCATCGTCTTTCATTATTACAAATCCGACTATTTTTGCTTAAACGTAATTTCTTTCAACCATATACATTTTTGACATACAAGCTTAACATTCAAGTATTTAAATTCATTAACATTAGGTGGTAAAAGTAAGTTATAGTAGTAAAATAGGCTGGTTTTTTATTTCACCGGATTTTGTTTTTTGTTTTTGATCAACACATAGTTTTACTCTTGAGCTTAAAATGTATTAAGAACTAGGGTAATCACTAATATGTATTCACTTAAGTTAATAATCTCCGTTATATTCAATAATTAAAATTATATTTAATCTGCTGATTCATTTTTTTGACCACCAGAATACCCCCATGTAGGATCGTATTCGCTTTGATTTAATAGGACCGCGACAGAAGGTTGAGTTTCATCACCATAACAGGCAAAAGGAACTTGAGGAAAGGGGGAGCAACGGGTCGATATACGTTAAAGGTTCCTCCTCTTGGAGTCGAGGTATAAAGAGGAACCAAATTCCGAAGGAGTGAACCACCACCGGGAATTTCTAGGGCCATTGCATCGTCAGTGGCACTAGGTGTCATATGAGTTTTTTGTACGAAGTCTGGTATATCAGTTCTTTGACTGCTTCTAGGTGTTGGTTGACTTCTATGACCGGATGCTTCTAAAGGAATATCAAAACTCATTGTGTTTATCATTTGGGTCATATGTTGCACGTAATATTCTTGCATTCTCTCTGATCGTCAATGATAATCGTTCAACCTAATCTACAACTCCTGTTGTGTAGCTTGTTGATGGAGGGAGATTTATGGAAAATAAATATATTATTTTTTTATTATTATTTATATTTTATTAATGTTATTTTTAGTAGAAAAATAATTAATTTTCAGATTATTATTTAGGGTAATCTTAGAAGAGTCTAGAAGTTTATTTTAAGAGTTTTAATAAGTTAGAAAAGTTGCCTAAAGGTAGTAGATACCCAGAGAAACAAATTTATAGGTTTTTGATAAGTATAGCGTTTGTTTAGTAGGAGTTATCTATATAAGGAGCTCTAAAAACAAAAAAATAGGGGGCGGTTTTGATTAATTAAAACTATTTTATTTTCATTAAACTTGTTGAGTTTATTGATTTTGATTTTTATTCATAGTTGGGTTTACCCCAAAGTCTGAATACTAATCTCATATTTATAGTCGTTATTCGTAGTGAATTAACGAAGTCTAGATAACCCCCTAGTTTTTAGGATATCTCTTTGAAGATCAACTAATTTATATCGATTTGTACCCATTCTACCGGTTACTTTTCAATAATTCTATTCCGCTGCAATTATTATAATCTTTACACGCTTCTGATCTGCATCAGTTGGTATCAGAGCAAAGTTTGATTCTAGGGTTGATGAGATATTACTAAGACGAGTATTCAGGGTTAATAAATTGTCATCAAGACGAGATCAGGGAAGATGTGAATATCTGATCAAATCAAAGAAGGAGATTCTGGAAGTGATAGAATGTTATTTGAAGAAGTCACTAAAATCTCGATGTAAACCATGCTCGCTTATAGAAGAAAACAATAGTGCAGATAACGACATTGAAGACTTGTTTTGCCGTCATGACAATGATGCACAAAATCAAGTTATTGTTCAGAGATATCCAACTCCGATCTTTGATAAATATCACGATGATGAGGAGGATATGAATTTTTCTTCTCAAAAAGGCGAAGAACATCATGTTTCTGACAATGAAAAACAGTCCCAAGAAGTTTCACATGATTTAATGGAGTTTCATGGTGAGTTATCTTATCCTGATAAACTTATTGATTTAGAAATTCCTGATATTGATGAGTTGTCTTTGCCCGAGAGTAAGCTAGTTGTTGATTATTGTGATACACAAATGATATCTCATATCTACTCTAACAAGAGAGAATTTGTTGAATCAACTTATGAAGATCCGTTTTGGGCTTCCATCATACCTCATGCTTCTATACGATGCATAAATTATTTTTTTACAACATCAATTCATGTGTATGAAGATTGTCATCAACGAGTTACACATGCAGAACATGGTACCGGCAAGATTCGATGACGAATCTTCTCCAACACCGGTAGAATGATGGAGAGAGATTTATGGAAAATAAAGCTATTATTTTATTATTATTTATATTTTATTAATATTATTTTTAGTAGAAAAATAATTAATTTTTGAATTTATTATTTAGGGTAATTTTTGAAGAGTCTAGAAGTTTATTTTAAGAGTTTTATAGGTTTTTGATAAGTATAGGGTTTGTTTAGTAGGAGTTATCTATATAAGGAGCTCTAAAAACAAAAATTAGGGGGAGTTTTGATTAATTAAAATTATTTTATTTTCATTAAACTTCTTGAGTTTATTGATTTTTTTTTTATTTATAGTTGTGTTTACCCCGAAGTCTGAATACTAATCTCATATTTGTAGTCGTTATTCGTAGTGAATTAACGAAGTCTAGATAACCCCGTAGATTTTAGGATATCTCTTTGAAGATCAACTAATTTCTATCGATTTCTACCCATTTCACCGGTTACTTTTCAATAATTTTATTCTGTTGTGGTTATTTTAATCTTTACACGCTTTCGATCTGCATCACTTGTACCCCCCAATAGAGATAAGTTCAATCGAGAGCTTGAGAAACAATTGGAACAATGATAACATCCCCGTTATGATTAATACTTGGAATCTCCCAATCAAATGGTGGCATAGATGATGAAGAAGATGAACCTCTCTGGCTGATGGGATATACGAAGGAGACGGCGTTGGTGGTAAAGGTTATGAAAAACGAATATTGTCGTCAAGTAGCAATCTACCTAAAGCCGGCATATCCATCCCTCCCAAATTTTGCGGCTCCATAGCAGTGGTAGGATTGCAATTGTGTTGAACCAATGAAGAAAATCACTCTTATGTTCAGAATCCATGACCAAGTTATGGGCATCTTCCCATGGTCTACCACTTTGCAACAACGTCACATAATCTTCATAAGAAATCTCCCCGCTAGGAAGTGCGTTAATTGATTTTATTGTTCTCCCTTGTAGCTGTAAAAGGTGTCTTTCGCTAAGGTACCAAACACCTTTTTTAGAAGGAAATTTGAAAAACATTGATCGATGTAGACTCAACTGCAGCACCCTTTCAGAAGCTTCACTCCAGTACTCTGGATGATTCATATATGGCATGATAATTATGGTATTGCTTGTTTTACACATTTGTGAAGCCTTTGAGACAACTCAGAGTAGTGTTGAGTGTCATCAATCTAAATGACTCTCCAGTTCTCAGTTTGGTACTTCTGTATAATTGGAAAAACAATGTTGTGCTGGTGTAGAACAGGTTCACCAAAACGGAAGTAAGTATACCACCAATACTATGAAAACATTGCAAAGTTTAATTAGTTGGTAATCAACATTTAAAATTTTAAAAATCAGCCAAACAAATTAGTTTCTTACCTTCAAGATTTTCCAAAAACAATTCAAACTTGGTTTAGAACCTGAGCATTCACTACGGCATATGTACAATGAAGATAACACTGTAGACTCTCATCCATACTTTGGAGCTAACTCTAATTTTCAAACGCTTCGAGAAAACCAAGATGTGTCACTGAGCTAGCATTTGGAAAAAGACATTGTCCTCACACTATAACACAAACACTCTTTCGAGCTCATCAAAGTGGGTTGCATCCCAGTAATCAGGATCAATCCTGTTCCACTCTCCGACCATAGCGCTATAAGTAAGCTTTCAACCCAAATACTCTTATTCCACCGGATTTAACAACTTTGTGTTGATTATTTCCTTCCTCATCATCATATAATTTAAGTCGTTGTTTCCATCTCGACTATGTTGACCACTTCCCTTGGTAAAATGGAACCATATCTCCCTCTTATAGTATTCCCGTCAACCAATACAAATCCAACGGTGTAACTCCTATAAACAATATTTTAAAATTAAATTTCGGCTAATCTATAGTTTTTTTTGCATAATATAAATTCATGTGTTTCTTAAAGTTTGCATATAAATCCAAAAAATTAGTTAGAGAACAAACAAACTTACCGCATTCGAAATCCTTAAAATATGACGTATTTATAGTTTTCCACCAACGTTCTAATATTACTTGAACAACTTGAGACCTTTATATGGTTCTTATGGTTTAAATTAGAGAAACGATATCAAGGAAATCTTTGGACTCTCTCTTTAACTGCATTAGGGAGCCATCCAAACACCGTACCCAAATCAAACTCCCCACCTCTTAGCCAGTTATACTGATTTCTCTCCTTATGGCCCGATATATGGTCCTCGAGTACACTAGCAACCGTCTGCTGTCTAGCACTTTGGAACTCCACCTCTCTATCCTAATTCCAGTACACTCCACTCTTCAGGGCGCTTGATGTTTTCCCTTTTCTGTTTCTTTTATACCTTAAACTCATTGTGGCAGAATATTTCTTATAGTAAAAACTTTGGAAAAAAAATTTGAGAAAATTTTATGTGAAGAAGATTGTGAAGTTGAGAAGGGAATGTGTTAATTTATAGGTGATAGGTTGTTGGTCAGTGGCGACATAGTTTCTATCCAGCGATATAGTTTTTGATCCCCATCGACAAAGACTCTGTCGCTCAACAACTCTTAGTCGATTAATACATTTTTCATAATAGTGCGGATAGTTTTCCCTGCTACCTGTCTTGACAAATTAACCATTTTTCCCATGTGCTTACTTGGCCTAAGAACATATGTGCGATGCACATGCTTGTATAAGTTCTTTAACAACACAAAATTTGAAAACAATGAAATCTTTTATTTAAAAATAAAAAATTAATATTCTTATTTGTACCCATTTTGTAGATTATTCAAAGAGCTTTCCAGATATATAAAATTTGTGAAAATCCGATTTGTGTATTAAAAGATATAAAGGTTGGAAGTTTTTTAATTTATTATTAATAAATGTCATTTTTGTAAATATGTAATGATATACTTAATACAAAAATTTACCCTTGAACACATATATAGTGGTAATAATGATGTTGGATTTTTCTTTTTGTTGTAATATCAGGGTTACACCAACCAAAAATACTTTTTTTTATATGAGTAAGATGTTCAACATCAACAGGATCTGCGATGTACATGTAAGTTGTAAATAGCAACTAAACCCCTTCACAGTGCTAGCCTAATGCTAGTGCACGTGGCCTTCGCAACGTTATCCTTGGCACTCATGCACGCATTCCTTAATATTCGAATATGCCACTCGATGCCATTGGCTACTAGCTTCTCCGATTTATGCACCAAGCCACTGATAGCTAGTAATCGAGTATTCATACTAAATAGCTAATGCATGTCTGATGCGTGTCGTAAGTGCAAAAAATTACTCAAAATAGTTCCCACTACTTAACTAGTAATATAGCGGTAGTAAGGATCGTTCCCACAGAAAGTTATGTAATTGAGATGTTATTTAGATTAGCAAATAAGAATAAAAGTAAATAACTAAGGGGGATTGGTTTGATTAAAGTAAATTAAAAAGAATAATAAGAATAAAAGATCATTAAGGAGTTCTTCGCTGTTATCAAACGTTGACTGAACTAGTATATTTATCTATCTTTCGTCAGAATCATTCATCACCAACCGTAGAATAGCAGGTACGCTTAGCTATCCCCAAAACTCCTTATTTCACCGGATAACAGGTACACCTAGTCACGGATTCTATCCAACTGAGCCACCTTGAGGTACGCTTACAAGGTGTAACTCGATCGAACGCTTTAGGATTTGTGAATTTAGGTTTGATCCTGGTAGTTAGACTCAGTACACTCGGTCCACTTGCTAGTGTTGTTTGCACACGCGATTGCTCCACACAATCCCTCTGCAAGGTCTCACGTTCTCTACTTGTGTAGGAGGTGCTCGATAATTACGGATCACTGAACTCTCTACTAGCATTTGAATAATCCAATTGTACACTTGAACAATCTAGAAATCAATCATAAACCCTAAATTTAGTGAAAACAAACTATAAGATGATTAAAACTCCAAATAAGCTTGTATAACTAATAAAGCTTCATGTCTAGAACATTGAATTTATCCTTAATCAAAAAAATAATTAGCTACTCATATTACAAGGAAGAAAAAGATGAAGAAGAATGGTGGTTTCCCCCTAAAGGGATAAAACCTAGGTTTTTATGTAGAAGTTGTGATATGAGAGGCAGAGTATATGAGATTACTTAAAAGATGTCTTGTTTGAGCCTTAAAAGTCTTCTTTTATAGCCTTCAATGATTGGGTATCAACTATCCTCTCTTTCTAGGGTTTAGAATCCTTCCGGGACCGTGTTTTCCTTGTTTAGAAGTCCAAAACGCGTGCCGAATTCACAAAATTCAAAATGGTCCGGTTTGCAAACCTCTGTGAGCTAAATCTTCAATATTATCTTTGCTCATAAATTCTTCGTCCGATGTAGAAATGACCTCATTTTTTTTTGTGTTCTCTTCGTATTTCAATTATCTTCAAGATGGTCATAAGAAATCCTCATTTTGGACGAGTTCCACCTGGTCTTTGGCCCGTCATCACTTGTAGAACTCAATTTCCTTGCTCATTATAGCACTTTGTAACTCCTTTTTGGATGATTCACCTAATATGACACATAAGATAGGAAACAAGTAGTAATAAAAAGTAATATGCAAGAATTATTGCTAAAACGAGTATGGATTTGACACTAGAAACATGTGGATTAAGCACTTATCAAATTCCCCCCACACTTACCTTTTGCTAGTCCTCGAGCAAACTACTATCTAAACTAACTTAAACTAAAGTAAAATACAACAACTTCATTTCTTTGAGGACACGGTTACACTTAGCATGTGTAACAAGCTTTTAAACACCTAGATGTCTCTATGGACGAGTTATAGTCTCGTGAGGGTTTACAAGAGGTATACCCACAAAACCTAAATTCCAACTTTCAAAAATTCCAGAGCACATGCATCCAAAGAGTTAAGAGGACATAAAGTTTCTGCACATTGATAATAAGAAGTTTGAAATGCCAATGAACATTCTTCTCATGCTTAAATCTTGAGTTAGGAGAAAACCACCATATGAAAGAATCCAGGTTCGAGACTGATCGAATAAGCATTCCGCTTTGACTTCTGCCTCACCAATAGGGTTTTATAAAATTGACACTCAAAAGACACACTTTATGGTTCTCATGTGTGAAGGAATGAGTGAAAATAGAAATCTTGCACACGTTGAATGGTGGGGAAGGAAAAGTAACCTTCCGAATTATATGAAGATGTTATCCCGTAGAAACGTGAGACTAGAAAGAACCCTTTTTTTTCTAGTGACCCCTGAAAAAGGAAATCAACCACTATGCAAGGATGAGAACACTTACTTACCTTCTCACCCGGTCTACAATCAACACCACTCTCACAACATCCAATAGAAACGTCTTCGGTCTTCAATTGTTGACAACGAACTCTTGAACTTCATAGAACCTTAACAATTGTAACTTTTTTTTCTCAATTCCTTGTTGTTTGAAACTTCTTTATAGATTTTTTTCCCCCACAGTCTTATTGAATGAATACAAAAACAAATATACTAAATAATATAAAACATTCACTTTTCTTTTTTTTTTTCTCTTTTTTTTTTCTTTTTTTTTTTCTTTTTTTCTTTTTTTCTTTTTACTTTTTATATCTAAAATTGAAATACAAACTAACAAATGAAACTAATGTGGTCATATGAGAAGGATTTTACCACTTGATTCTTCACAACTTGTATTGTCTCGATATCATGAACCTCATTAACTCTCATCTTTTGCTTTCTTTGGCTCTTGTACATAAGTTTTCAACATGTATATATAATTCTGCTCTTCGTATTGTTGTTTCACTTGAATATGAAATTTGTTCTTTCTTGTACTGTTGCTTGTAAACCTTGATTGTATTCAACTTTCCTTCAAATTTTTGATGCTTCGCTTGTTGATGATGATGGTCTTCCTATGGATCTGTTGTTGTCGAGAGAATGATGCCAATTGCAAACAAAACTACAAGATAAAGTTAGTAAATCTGATGACACATTTATGATTGATAGAAATTACACTCAAGAGATCAAAAAGTAGTGTTGAAATTGGTGCGAGGTTGGGTGGCTCATCATTCTACCCGAAGTTTGCTCAAATGAAACATTTTAAACGGAAAATTGAACGTTTGGTGCCTCACTCATGAGTATTGAATGATCAGTTTCTCTAATATTGTATTCTCTCCTGGCAGTTTAAGTCCTTTTTTGTCAACTCGTGCCTCTTAATAACTAAGAACCACGAATGTAGTTCTCTAATACTTCTAAGTTTAGTTATTTCAGTAAGAACTATGTATGTAAACTTAGCTAGAAGTATACTAAGTGACTCTAAAATCTCTAAAGCTGGAAATTTATGCAAAAATATATACAACAAACCGAAAAAATTTACTCCACCAAAGTGAATACTAAAAATCTATATGCTTAATCACTCCCCCACACTTAAACTTCACATCGTCCTCAATGTGCAAAACCGAAATTTCTGAATTCTGACGTAACCACATACTAACCCTGAAAACTGTACATATTGGTAAGGAATTTGGCAAAACTTCCTTGAGAAAAGTTGTTCGCCTACGTCTTTTATATGACATGTCAAAAGGCCATAGTGTTTCGACAAATGGTCTGACTTTTATGGCCTCTGGACTGACTAACATGCAATCTGAAAAATTTCTAAAAAAATGTGTAACTCAGTTTACCAGGCCAATCGCTCCTACCTAACATATTCCAAATTTAGATTTTCTTTTTGCAACAGAAACGTGAGTCTTTCCTCTTCAAAATTTAGGGTCAACCATTCAAATCGAACTCCGAACAAAGTCTCTAGAGACGTTTCATTGAACGGTCTCACTGTCAGAATTTTTCTGACGAAAAATTTCTCGTCAAATTTTTTTTCATTATAGATTTAGGACTCTATGAAATTAAACATGGGAATGAAAATATGACATGCGAACTATAAAATTAAAAAGAAAAGAGATAGAAATACAAAAACAATGAATTGCCTCCCATTCAGCTCTTAGTTTAACGTCCTCAGCCTGACCTTCTGGTTAGCGCCCGTAAACCAACCATTTGAAAATCTGGGTATCCACCCAGACAACAATCTGCAGTTCTAATAACAGCTTCACAAAAACGCTAGCATAAGATATAAATATCGAAAATTCTACTTTATGGATGTCTCCCCCACACTTAGTCTTTTCTACACTTGGAAGTGTATAAAGAACATAGAACAAGGGAACTTCTTTGGGTTCTTCTCGGTCAACCTGCACAATGCTAGAATCAAACACATCTAGTGGTGGATATTTAGAAGCAAAATAATCCGTTAAAACTTTAGAAGCACATAACTCCAATCCTAAGTGATGTATCTTCTTAAAATTTGGATTAAAAATTCTTTGAGAAACTACTTTAGTCAGGGGAGAATGATCACTAGAAATAGAATTATCAAAAGGATTAGACAAACCTTCCTCTATCTCTTGTATTTGATTATTCACCTCATGTGTATCGTGGTCCTCTATCAAACTTTCTAACTGTACTTTATTAGTCTTTTCTTCGATCGAAATCTTAGCATCATTATAATCCTTGTCAAGCTCAATTGGGTCTTCCACGAAATCAATTAATTTGGTCTCATTCTCTAATAAAGTTTGTTCATATTTCTCTTCGTCATCGGACCAACAGTTAGGTTCATATGTATGAGCGTCCGTTAATTGTAATCCTTAGAGATATAAAAGTCCATACACTCCTCATCATCAGAATCGAATTCTGCTCTGAGGAGATCCTTTTCGGTGTAAACCGTAGGATAATCGGTATGAGTCTCTTTAAAAGAAATAACCGGGTCTTATACTTGTAAATTAATTGGGCTAAGCACATTGTAATACGGGCATTCTTTATAATATTGATTTGTGTTTGAGTACACTATCTAATTTAGAACAATGGTTATATAATACCAAGGCTCCTCCGCTTGAATAGGCGAACGATCATTATAATGATCCAGAGTTGGAATAACCTCATCATTGTTGCAAGAAATTTTCAAAGGTTGCTTATCTTCATAATAGTCTTTATCGTTCTTAGGAGTTTCAGAATTGTTTTGGTTTTGAGGTCACACTTCTTCCTCATCCCTATTTTTACCGAGTTGAGAAATTGGTTCATATAGTTTCTCCAAATTCCTTTGAAGTTCTCGATGTGACTCTTCCCAATCATATTGTTGTTGATTTTGTTATAGTGGCTCTTGCATCTTTTGTTGAAGCTCTCCCATCATGGTACACATCCGTTACGCAAAACTAGAAAATTTTTGATCAAGAGCATAACTATCCTCCCATCCTTGTGATTGCTCACTTACATACCCACCATAAGGTTGTGAGTATGTATGAGAATATCCATAAGGTCCCGTGGGGTATTGGTCGTAACCAAAGGTTTGGTTTTGATTATACTCATGGTATGGTTGGTAGTTGCCATAACTTTGAGATTGAAAACCATATTGATTACCACCATTATATAATTGATCTTGTGCACCGTACATGTTATTTCCGCAAGGAAACATGACGACTAACAAGAAAAACGAAAATCTACTAAAACTTAAAAAATAAATAAAAACAAAAGTGATACTTACAACGTGTTTTCAGAATTTACCTCCCGCTTTTGACGAGCTGATAACACCTTCAACTAGTTGTTAACACCATGAAAACCTAAAAATCTGAAAACACTAAAGAAAAACGTGAAAATATCTAAACTACTAAAATAAGCTAAAACAAATAACAAATCAATTAACAACTGCTCCCCGACAGCGGCGCCGAAATTTGATACATGTCGTAAGTGCAACAAATTGCTCAAGATATTTCTCACTAATTAACTAGTAATATAGCGGTAGTAAGGATCATTCCCACAGAGAGCTGTGTAATTGAGATGTTATTTAGATTAGCAACTAAGAATAAAAGTAAATAACTAAGGGGGAATTGGTTTGATTAAATTAAATTAAAAGAATAATTGAAAGAAAAGATGATTAGGGAGTCCTTCGTCGTTACCAACCGTTGACTCACTACACTAAATCAACAATTTTGGGACATTTATAAATGTTGCTTTGAATTTAAGAGACATATATAAATGTCTCAAATCGTGCGTCTGGAATCTTTGAGAAGTTTTAAGAGATGCATATGAGTGTCGCTTAATTAATTTAACGACGCTTTTTAAACGTCTCTTAAATTAGTTACCGACGTTTTTTATCTGATCCAAAATTATTTTTTCTGGATAATTAAAGCGTAAATAGTTCAGCGACGCTTTTAGTATAACTTTTCATGTGTTTGCAACACCTACTGATCCGTGTCAATACTTCTGTCACGTTTACTTATTTTGTTTGCTACGCTTATATCCGTCTCAAATGTTAAGTAGATATAAAAAACCTAATTTTACAATTGGGAATCCCTAAAATCAAGATTTCCTGCCCCTGGACATCTGATTTCCGACACCTGAATATAGGTATCTAGCCATTCTATTCTCATTTAAATATGAAACCACCTCGATCGATCGATCAATCAATCAAATATGAAACAATACCAATCAATTAAATGAAAATTATAACAAAAAACACCCAACTTCCTATAAATGTAAGTCTGTAACCACACTTTGGCATTAACATTGAGCATATACAGTATTAATATTCAATAAAGAAGGCATATTAGTTTTTAATATACACAAAGAAACACAGATTTTTCACCGGAAATGTTGGGAAATAAAAGAAGGGCGACACGTGTAAAACGATTAACGAAGGAGACAGTGAAATTAAGAAGAATGAGAAGCACACAATCAAAGCCGTATCGAAGGATCGAAAAATGACAGATGTGAAAGACTGAGTAAATCTCTGCATGATCGACACATGAGATCGGGAAAGTAACATCACACTGATCGAAACAGATAGCATTAAATGCTATTGAACGGGAAAGTAAGAATAATAATGAACGTGGAACGGGAAAGTAGGAGTAATGATGAACGTGGAGCGGGAAAGTAAGACGATAATTACTTTTATCATACGTTTGACAAATATGATCGGGACAAAGCTGATTCTCAAGGAACGAAGAATACATGTTAATCATGCAAGGTAACTGACCAAAAAGCAAAAGGCATGACCTGTCAATCGTATAATCATCCCGATCCAAAGATAATAAGGAGAACGAAAGAGGGTATCGGGACAAGAGGGACCCACTAGATAATCTATAAATAGTAGAGAGCATTCAACAGAGAAGGGGTCGGAAAATTGAAGTGAAGAAAGGCTAAGGAAGATTAATCAGAGTAAAAGGAAAAAGATCATTAGGCATGTATACATTGTGTAAGGTTAAAATTTATAGATTTCACTATCATGATTCATTTTCTTGATTTAAAAGATTATGGATTTGTGACTGTAATTTGGTCAGATTTATGATCTGTAAATGAATGGATTATTAAAAAATTTCTCAAATCATTGGTTTAAAAGAGGATTCTATGTATCAAATTGTAAGTTAAAATCTTTATGTTTACAGTTTTTTCATCTAATCGTTGGTTGTTAATGTCAATGAGAATTTTAGCATAAACAAGAAAGATACTCAAGCAAATATGAGATCCAAAAACAATCCTAACCTCCATTATTCTACCGATGCTTGTAGCTTGTGAAGAAGCTACGCTGGTCATGATCAGTTTTTGAATCCACTTAAGATGGGTGCAATCTGCAAATGAAGCAAATAAAAAAAAAGTAAGCAAATTAAGATACACCATCTGTTATAAACTAAGTAACCATCATACATCATTTATGAAGTTAACATAACCAACTTCCTTCATTTGCATCAACCGACAATCATATGGAACAACAAAAGAAAATACAGTCTAGTTATACAATTTGACAGCATATCGAACATAGGTCACTTGATTATTTCTGAAATAGAAAACCAAACATCGCATTGAGATATCATGGAGATCAGGTATAGCGAACGACAACCCATACATTACAAATGTACCCAACAATATTCACCAAAGGAATATTAACTTACTGAAAAAAATGAAAGGCATGAGCAACTCAGGTTCGACATTTTATACGCTTCACATATACATCATAATCCCCAAAGTCCCTGAACTAAGCAAAAACAATGTCACTTCTGAATTTAAACAAAGTCCCTGAACTAAGCAAGAACAATGTCACTTCTGAATTTAAAACAGATTGAGAAGTATACTTTAGTCACTTAAACCAAAAAGCTCACCATCGATAAAATTCATTTGGCCTTCTTAACAGTTCATCCATAACCTACGTATAAACAGTTACCAATCAATTACAAATTTTCTACACATTGTTGAATGGGCAAATTGACAAAAAAGAGAACTCTTGCAATTAAGTTCCAACTACAAAGAATAAATAAAAATGATTTGCTCTACTTAAAGAAACAATAAAAAAAATGCATTGACCAACTTATTAGATCCGCGGGATACTTTTCATGGTTTTCTTATCCCCTGAAAACTCATGTCCTCATCAGAAACTATAATTCCAAAAAAATATAATACCTCTATTTTTAAAAAAATATTACTATCACCTTTTTCATTTTAGCTTAAAAATAGACAAAACTAAAAAAACGATAGTAACTCTTTTCTAGAAACGAAGAGAGTATCACATAATAATATAACAAGTGACCTAGGATTTATAAACAGTAGATTATTTTTTAGTATACTGCCTCAGCCAAATCTAATTGAGCCTTTAGTATACTGCCTCAGCCAAATCTAATTGAGCCCTCGGGGCTACCTTAAGTTTATTTTACTTTCTAGTTCCGTTTGTCTATCGCTGACCCCCAGAGCTGAAACGAATTGCATCTCATTTCACCTGAACACTTTGAAGTTGAAGAGTCAAAATTCGAATTACATAGTGAATGTACTTCGGTAGAAACCTATACATACGATCACTAATTCCATAGGCGCAGATATATACATTGTTTTTTAGTGAAGTTCAACATGCAAAAAGAATACCTAATCCGGTATAGAAAAAACAAAGTATAAGGCTTAAAGAAGTCTGCAAAATCTATTTAGGGTGTAGTGATCACAATCAACTGATAAGTACACGTTCTACGAAATATGATTATTGACAATTAGGGAATTGATTAACCAAATTAAGCCTTGGGATAGACTTAACAAATAAACAATAGAAGATGTAGCGACCTGGATCATTCCTGGATGATCTCTTGTATTATTTCCAGGACATGGTGTACCATCTTGCATGACCCATCCTTCATCAGGGATTTTTGTTGCTATTGCAACAAAACCATTGACTTGAATCTTAAATTCCTCATACTTTTTGTGTAACATACAGCAACATAATAAGCAATGTGAGGGAGTAGCAGAGGACAGAGAACAGAGTGATATTTGGCGCTACACACCTTCATTGCTCTGTGATCTTCGACATATGATGGATAACCTTTAATTCTTTATCCTTCACGTGGTCAACCTTCTTGGCGAAGTACCATTCTGGAGCTCGAGGTTCAATACTGTATTTCTTGCAGAAAGGAACCTATTTTGAAGGGCGTCAACTGCACCAGGTGCTTCGAACATGTCCATAAATTTTTCATCATTCGCAGCGAAAAGATCAATACCTAGTGCCACCACCAACTTCTCCGTGCTGTCACGCCCACCAATAGAAAAAAGGAAATAAAGCAAAAAGAATAATTAGAACACGGCAATTAATTCAGGTTTCATGGACACATATTATGATATGAATGCCACTTATTTTACTCTACTCTGATGTTTTTCTCAATAAAGATAACAAGATATGTTTTGTTCATGACCAATAGGTATGTATGCGTTAGTTGTTTTTAGCAAACGTGCATCAGTTAAGAGATAAGATTACCAAGGAGTTAAAAATCTAGCATTTATGGCTGAAGGCACAGTTCTCTCGATAAGAACTTCACTATTCCTGGTATAGTAGATGCTATCACACGTACAATCATACTCAATTCGATGGAATTGTTTGATCTTAAAGGAGATCTTCTATAATTTCGTACGTATGCGACCAAATATTGTGTAGCACTAGAAAAGACTTCAGAATAAGCTGAGACTTCTCCAGCATTTTGGAGTCGGTGATGATCCATATTTCTGGTGTTGACCGCCTTCTTCATGTGCCGCATTTTCCCTCTTAGTTGATTGTCGTTCCCATGATCTATCTTCTTACCACTTCCAAAAACTACAACACGCGGTTGATCAGGAGATGGAGTCTCTGGAACAGTCAGTTTAATTTCAAGGAGAGCGTCTTTAGCAGCCGTATTCTGCTCTGGAGTGGTTTGTTGTGCATTTCCTTCTGGAGGAATATTTTCCTGATCTACACCCATTACTTCATCTTGATCAGGTGTCTTACTATCAGATAACTCAAAGCTAACTTGGCACCCTTGAGCTTGATTGAGTCTGTAAATGGTTGACCCACCTTGGACATAACTTCCTAGCTAGTCATTTTCATAGCAAACCTGAGAATAAGAGCTTGTAACTGAATCAAGGTGATGCCTTATTAGTTGCTTGCACTGGTTCGCAAGACCCTTTACAAAGCAATTACGAAAGTCCTCGTTAGAAACTATTCCCCTGTCCTTTGGCAGGGCTATGAAGTATGGGTATACGTTATCCCCAAGATAACCACTAGTACCCAAATACCGATCCACTTCCCACCTATTCGTGAACTCCTGCACATTTCAATATCAAGAAAATCAGAAACTTGTTATTAATTTCTTCTTTTATTTGTCATGAATTCCCTAATATGTATTGTATATACCTTGAGCCTTTCTTCAAACTTGGAGACAACAACAATTTTCCTTTTTAATGTTGGGTCGATTTCACGGATGGTACTAAACCAGAGAGATGAACACCATTAAACACTACTTTGCTGAAGAAATAGGAGAAGGCGATGAGGAAGGCTCGGTAAAGATTTCACCATGGTACGGATTTCATCTGGTGTATTTTCTGGTTCGCCATTCTTGCCTGCGAATACAAATTCTAGGATGTTCAGCTCAAAAATGATAAAAACAGCAAAACGGTACTTATCATTAATCATCCTGCATAAACCATAGATATATCAATCAAGGAAGTTCAAGAAACCCACCTTAAGAATAAAGCCGGGAGAGTCAATAATTGTGAGGTGATGAGAATGCGCATACTCAGCTCTCATGACAATCGTCTTAGAAGAAACTGTGGTTCAGAAGTGCCCCAGTCCTTGATTTTATAATATCAACAATGTTAGATGCTGGCGAAACCGGATTTCCATATTCTTCAGAATCCTCTTCCTGTATTCAACCACATAATGTAAGATGATATACTTGGAATGCAAACCATCTTTACATGGACTTAACCCAAAATACCAAAGTAAAGCTTCGAAAGTTAAAAACAAATACTAACACATGCTTTTTAAGACTCAAATCTACACTGAGAAGACAACAATTTTCAGTTTAAATTTAATATTAACCCATTTCTCAGCTCAGAAATAACACACCAGACTCAAAATCTTCAATGATACCATCATTCAACCATTTTTCAGTTGAAACAAAAGCTAACATCAAAATAAAATACTCAAACATGTAAGAGACATGATCAAAATTAAAAGACTTCATAAAATTGAAATCCTAAAAACACCCATGCTATAAAATTCCATGAAATCAAATAATCAAACACACAAATTGCAAGATCTATAAAAAAAACATACCATACGAAAAAAATTTATTCACAGCAGAATAACCTCAAATCAAGATTGAAAACCAAAAACAAGAAATATAGTTATGGATTATACTTGAATCTTAGCCGTGTACTTAAATCTTCTAAGTTTTGTACTTGAATCTTCTAGGTTCTGTTCTTGAATCTTCTACTGCAAATTCAAAATCAAGATTAAAAATAAATTTCTAGGGTTTACAAAATCGGAATATTCAAAATCTGTGAAATGAGTTTTCATACCTAAGATTAGGTTACTCAAAGTCAGTAAAATGGGTACTGATTTCTTAGGATTGATTTCTGGTCGATTTAGGGTTTTATTTATATATGGCAAAATAGATCTGGTTTTCTAGCAGGCTAAAAGTGCTTTGTGCTCTGGTGTTGATTTACGGACAGATTTGTGGAAATCATTCTGATTTCTGGTATCGATTTCTGGTTTGTTAGATTGATGAGATTTGAGAGAGGTTTTTCTGAGGAAAGAGATAGAGGCGCGGCTTGAAAAGAGAGTGAAATAAAAATCTAAGTACTATAACTATTGAAACATATATTTAAGGGATGTGCGCTAATTAAGGTTACTTTTGTCTGGAAACCCCCTGAAATAAATGGGAAAAATAATTGAAACAGATTTGAATTAAATGAAACTCAATTCAAAATTAAGGTTCGTCAGATAAAGA
>JAJJMC010019642.1:15362373-15621900 GCA_023531435.1 Papaver californicum
GGGGGGGGAATTAGGGCGAGAGAGATTAGATGATTGGAAGAAAAAAAAATGAACTTTTTGAGGGGATATTTTGGTGTTTTGGATAGGAATGAGTTTTAATTGAAGCTGAAAATGAAAATTAAAATCAGATATAAAAGTTTATAATTGAACTAACTACAAGGTCTTGAAGATTGAAAAAATTTCAACTATGTTATACTTTGACACATATAAGTGTATCATAAACGTTGCTTAATTAATTCTAAAATTTAGGAATTAATGCAACATATTTTCTGATTCGAGACGTTTATATGCGTCCTAGCATTGGCAACTTATATAAACGTCTCAAAGCAAAAAAGAATATGTCTCTAAATTCCAGATATGGTGTAGTGGCTGAACTAGTATACGTGTCTATCTTTCGTCAGAATCATTCATCACCAACAGTAAAATAGCAGGTATGCTTAGCTATCCCCAAAACTCCTTATTCACCGGATAACAGGTATGCTTAGTAATCGGATTCTATCCAACTTAGCCTCCTTGAGGTACACTTACAAGGTGTAACTCGATCGAACGCTTTGGGATTTGTGAATTTAGGTTTGATCCTAATAGTTAGACTCAGTACGCTCGGTCCACTTGCTAGTGCTGTCTTCATAAACGATTGCTCCACAGAATCCCTCTGCAAGGTCTCACGTTCTCTACTTATGTAGAATGGTCCGGTTTGGAAACCCGCTTTGCAAACCTCTGTGAGCTAAATCTTTAATATTATCTTGTTTTGCTCATAACTTCTTCGTCCGATGTCGGAATGACCTCATTCTTTTTGCATTCTCTTTGTATTTCAATTCTCTTAAATATGGTATTGGTAAATACTGATTTTGGACGAGTTCCACTGGTATTTGGCCCGTCATCACTTGTAGAACTCATTTTCCTTGCTCATTCTAGCACTTTGTAACTTCTTTTTGGATGATTCACCTAATATGACACATAAGATAGGAAACAAGAGTAATAAAAAGTATTATGCAAGAATTATAGCTAAGAAAAGTATGGATTTGACAATAGAAACATGTGAATTAAGTACTTATCAATGTTATATTTTACGGACAAGGTCCAGTGGTGCCATCCATGGGCATAATTGATGAAGATATGTGCCTGATGTGCACCGGGATGCCACCTTTCAAAAAGTGATGCCACCAGCGCAAATCACTCACAGAGGGGTCCCATGAGCCCATATTGCTAACATGTCATGAGCTGGCGCTTTTTGTAAATATATGTCAGAGGTTCGCATTACTCACTGAGCGATGTTATGATTGCGCATAGCGTACGAAATGATGACAATGACTCGTATTAGCCCTGAAATTATACATGATCACTCAGGAATAATTGTCTATTAAGGAAGATAGCAAGGTAGTATTTGTGGATCATTGCCAGCTTCGTTATTGACATAATTATCTATTTGATTCTTCATGGTGACTCATTTCCTTGCACAAATACTACCTTGCTATCTTCATATGACCTAACCATCAATTCTACGAGACATCAAGTATGTCACAAGGGGGGATATTCATTAGGGTATTGGTATGGTGGTCAATATCATGTGCATTATAATTGTACATCCACGGTGAGAAAGAGTCAAGTTGTGTGAACGTTGCTGGTTGAAGGAATAATGGGCGTATGGTTTCTAGAGTCTTCCCTACAATCATGGGCATGAATTCAAACGCGTTCTCCATTTTTCCACTCTTCCACTTCTTACAAGATCATGAGTGTGAGTTCAACACTATAAATAGATGACTTAATCTTTTCCAAAAATAATCGAAGTCACAACATGTATAATTAAATAATTTTGTCTTGAACACTTGCACTCAACTACATAGAATCCATCATACTATAATCTCATTTTTCTCTGCTTTCCTCCCTGAGATCAACCCTTCTCCTCATTTTTTACCGAAGCAAGGCTTGCACAACCATTTTCGGATTCAGTTTCTTCATCATCTTCAAAAACCGGATTTGATTGTTTATGTCGAATCGCTTTCGCAATTTCTAGATCATTTTCACTAGGTTGTTTACTAGTTTGTTTAACTCGTTTAATCATCATCGTTATATAAAAGAAGGAAATTGGTCAATTGGTTTATGGATCGGCGATTGGCGAAATAATTGACGATGTTTTAGTTTGAAAAGAAAAAACGAGTGAAAGAGAAAAAAGGAATTAACTAATAGAATTGTGATGGGAATAAAAATAAATTAGAGCATTAAATTTTAATATTAAGTTCTGACGGAGGGTAATTTAATAATTTTATTCCCTTTTAAACACCTCATATCCTTCTCTTCCATGTGGGAATATAATTGGCCCGCCTCAGTAATTTTCGCAGTCCCCAAATTAGCCACGCAAAAAAAACCTCTATCATTTGCCAAATTCGTATGCAATGAAGTATGAATCTTGATTCGGACTCTGGAAGTTTGCTTCTCATCAACTAGTTAGCTGTTAAAAAGTGGGCACCATCAATTAAATTCTTCTGCATGTCATCAAGATTTGAATTTTACTAAACTTCAAAGTTCTAAAACTTATTAAATTATTGAATAGTTGTTAGTAGATGAGTATAGTTGGGCAGATATAACATACTACCCTAACAAAAAAATATTTGAAAAAGACAGAAAAAAGTTCGATAAAAAAGTCTGCTTAAACGTTTCACAAAATATACGAAAAATGAAATCACATCGGTGTAAAACTTTATCAGTCCGTCAAAAGTTGGTCGAAAGGAGAGAAAGAACACGTAGCATCTCTAGCCAATTTGAGTGATTAAGTTATCATCATCTTGGCATAAAACATTGTCCTTTCGATCATCTCATTGTTGATTTCACCATCATCTGGCATCAAGTACTCTACGTGTAAATTCTAACCTAAACGGTTCTTCTTATAAATGAAATCATGAATAAATGGGGTTTGTTTCAAAATTTACATTAATGGTTAAAGAAATGAGCTGTATTTAGACAAATTTTGAAAGTAAAGTTATAAAACAAAAAAAAAGAGAAGAAACTAAAGATAACCAAAACTACCAACTATAGCTTACTTAAAATCTACGTTTTATCTCTTTACTAAAATCGGTATTTATAGATAAGTTCTGTTTTCTCACTACACTATTTTCCTAAATAAATTCCTCTCTCGCTTTAAAACTTCCTATGGGTTCTAAATACTATGAATACCCATTTTTGTTAATATCTCTTTCACTGATTAGTACTGAAAGTTAAAAGAGATTTTAAAGAAACAAACCTCTTACGGTTTTCGAAGTTAATACGATTTTCTTAAAGATGGAGAAGCAGATTTGCGGGAATAATGATCAAAATCAAGTTGTATTACCACCTGGTTTTCGATTTCATCCAACTGATGAAGAATTAATAACTTATTATCTAACAAAGAAAGTTCTTGACACTAATTTCTCTGCTGAGGCGATTGGCGAAGTTGATTTGAATAAGTGTGAGCCTTGGGACTTGCCATGTAAGTACTCTTTGTTTGTTTGTTTGGTTTCTTAATCAGCACAAAAGCATATATTAAGATTTTTGTGGTTTTTAATTTTGTGTTGTTTTTGATTGAAGGGAAAGCAAAAATGGGAGAAAAACAATGGTATTTCTTCTGTGTAAGAGATAGAAAGTATCCAACTGGATTAAGAACTAACAGAGCTACCGCAGCTGGTTACTGGAAAGCTACCGGAAAAGATAAAGAAATTTATAGAGGAAAAGCATTAGTTGGGATGAAGAAAACATTGGTGTTTTATACAGGAAGAGCTCCTAAAGGTGAAAAAACTAACTGGATCATGCACGAATACAGATTAGATGGGAAATTTTCAATTCCTCACTTCCCTAAAACTTCCAAGGTAAGTCCTCTGCTTTTTGCTCTGTTTTTAAGGGTGGTTTTTTCTTGATTATTGCTTCTTGTTTTTTTAAAGTATTTTTGTTATTGATTTTGCAGAATGAATGGGTGATTTCTAGGGTATTTGAAAAGAAGAATTTATTAACAAGTGGAAAGAAAGTTTATCTTCCAAGTTTCATGAGATTGAATCCACCTTACAATGATGAAATGGCGCCGGGTTCGTCTTCTCTTTTACCACCGCTAATGGATACTTCTTCAATCGGTAATAAGAGTGACAAACCTTACGTGACCTGCTTCTCCAATGCAACAACATTAATGGAACATGGTCAAAAAAAGATGGAGAATATAACTGATCAATACTTCAATAACTCTCTCATATCAACAAATTCTCTTGTTCCAAACTCGATATACTTGAACCAAACACTTCCGAATATAGGGAATTTTCAATACCCAAGTTCTATTTCAGTTGAAGATCAATCTATCCTGAAAGCTTTACAGCTTGAAAATCATGGATCAAACTGTAAAGCAGAAAGGGAAATGGTAAGTATCTCGCAGGACACAGGGTTGACAACAGATATGAATATAGAAATCTCTTCTGTTGTGTCGAATCATGAAATGAGTACTACTACTTCACGGTCATTCGAAGAACAAGAGGTTCCATCGACTTCATCTGGACATGTAGATCTTGATTGTCTCTGGAATTATTGAAGCAGAAGATCATAGTTTTATTTTAAGGATTCTTATTTTTACATTGGATTTGGTGACTGGTATACGTATAACTTGACTAATGGCATATTCTTTACTTTAAACGGTGTGTCAATATAAGTAAGTGTGTATGCGTGTAAAATTTGAATAATTCGGCATGAAAACTTTTCATGCATGTATAATAATATACAAACTAAGCAGCTTCAGTTCTCCTCAACCATAGATTGTTGTCACAAGGTTTATATTGAATTTCCATAGAATCTGTTTTTTTTTATTTTTGGGTGCGCTATTCGGCTCAATTAACAGATTGACTTTTTTTGTTTAAATATTTTTTACTTTTTTCCTTATACCGATCCAAAAAACAATTAAAAACCCTGTTAAAACTGAAAATAATCCAATATTGTAAGAGAATATTTGGACACCAGAAATATAAAATATTTTTACTTTTCTAAAAGCAGAGAAACCAATCCTAAAAAGCAGAAACAAATATATTTTACTTCAGAAATAATTAACTATTTTACTATTAAAAATCATTTCATAAATATATATCTAAATTAATTTATAATTTTTTTATTTATGAAAATTGAAAAATAATTCCTTACATAATATTTAAATATGTTATAAACAAGTTTGTCTTTGATTCTCAAATAAGGTCAGTAAACCATTAAGTGAGTTGACTAGATTCCTATCGCCTTACATTTGGGAAAGGTTAACATATACGAAGAAGCCTATCTCTTCTAATTGTACCGTAAAAAAAAATCATATATAAAGTGGATAAACTGGTTTTAAGATGGAAGTTCATCCGCCTACTTTGATGGCGTGCTCTACTCCCCTTAAACAAAAAATGTATATATCACCTGTAAGGCTTAAGATACTCTTACTTGTCCACGTGTGTTTTCGAGGTCATAGTAAATGCCCTTCATGATGGTGATGAGTCAAACCGTTAGCAAAAAAAATATTTGGAATTTATGATAGGGGTAGAATTTAACGGTATGAATGCGTCATAGAACACCGTCAAACATTCCACACTAATAAGTAGCGGAATTGTGTATTCTTTGTACGACTTCTATACGTTGTCTATTGTTTGATTTTCTGGTTGTCAATTAGTTTTTAGATTTCTACATAATTAAGTAGCCCATATTGGAAGTGTGCAATTTGATCTTATTTCCGCTGCGATTGGTGGAGAGTGTTTGAGTGATAGCCTAGAAACGGGGCTTCCCATGACACTTCAACACAGTAACTTTACTAGTTAAACCGTTCAACAAAAAAATGTTAACAAATTGGTGGTGTTTAATTATGATCCAAGAATGTGTAAGTGTTGTTGTTGCTTTGTCTCCAACGGACACGTATAACCATCTTTCATTTCGCTTTCCGCACTAAAGGTTACGGCCCCTCAATCTCGGCTTAAAATGATGACATCCCCCAAAGATTGAGACGTCAAAGCTGCTACCACGTTTTCATACCCCATTTTTGTCTATCTTCATTCCAGATAAAGATTATCGAAAATGATTGGAATACCAAGTACACTGCCCAATGAGTGTTTGTCGCGTGTACATAAAAATGATATTTGGAGATTGGCCATAAACATGCCAGAGGTGTTTTATTTAGGTTATTTACAGTAACTTGTCTATTTAGCCGAGTATCGTCGTGTCGGTCATATGAATCATTGCATCTGATTGGTTCGTCTGAAATTATCAAATAGTTGGAGCATTATTTCTCATTTTCAAGCATACACTCGATTGGATAGAATTTCTTGCAGGTACCTCGGTGGCTCGTCGAATACTACGAACTAGACAAAGAGAGAGTTGGAGAGATCAGTGGGATTTTAAGGTGGGACCTAACTTGCCAGCTACAATCTCACTTGCCAACATGGATTACTAATTGACGATGGCGGCTATTAGGCAGAGGATACAACTCTTTTGTCTAATGTATGACGAAATACTATTAGATTTTTATGCTAAACGACTGCATTGTGTATATGTCATAATAGAACTATTTTTGTCCATCTATGACGTGTGTACAGATCCCCTCCTTCCTTAATTCATGCCTTTTCTAACTTTGTTAGAACCAAAATATACACTATTCTTTGAATGCTAACAATCTGGTAGCTTGATATTTTGATGGTTACACTTCACAAAGGCCGACCTACAAGAACCGCAAGTTATAAAATGGTGATAGGCAGAGTCGTTTCGGACATTTCTAAGGAGCGAGGACCCTGTACGCTAACCGGAGTTAAGTATTTCGTAATCACCCTCGTCCAGAATTGAGTAATGGGTATGTTTAGCGGATACTCTGGTTACTGTAATCACCCTTGTATTAGTAAAATATCTGGCTGCTACATGTAATGATCTTAAGGTGCATATAAAATTAGAAGACATCATCGAGAAGTATTAGAAAAAGATTTGAAAGTTGTCACCCGTATCTTAAGATATCTACCGTCAACATCAGATTAGGACATGTGAAAAGCACCATGGCTTCATCGAGGGACAAGTTTGAATTAAGGAACAGAAGCATTAAATGTGACGGACAGGCGTACAGAGTTGGACTTGCAGAGTTGGACTTTGTCAGACTCGAACAAAGGGAGATGAAAAGACAACACATGATGCTACGGGGATCATGCGAATAGAAAACACACGAGGTTCGAATGAGGCTCGAATTAGGATGACAACTCATCCGAAGATGAAGTATGTGAGCACGAAATCGGGGCATACAAGCGCGAGGATTTACTCGTGCGAGTAAAAAAAGAAGGATAAATTTTTCACGTAGGATACAACATCAAATAGGATGTATCATGTAAGTAAGATAATACAATATATAAGCAGTTCTGTCTATAAATACTGGAATTGATCTCTGTAGGGGGGTTGGTTCCTTTTTCAGAGGCCAAAAGTGTACTCTAGTCCAATCATAGAATAGGACTTCAAGTGGTAATAAGCTATTTCATCATTAATAAAGATCTTGAGTTTTATATCATCTCTAGGTAAGAAATACATGTAAAACAATTGTTACTCTGTTTTCTTCTTGTTTTCATCTTACCTTAATAGATAAACTATCTCTCAAAGGTATGATCTTATATCATAGATTCATGTTACTGTGTAGCTAGAAAAACGGCTACTACAACCCTAATTTGTTGTTTTATTTTATGAAATGAGTCGTGAGTCGTGATAATATACACTCCTTTAAAGGTATTATTATTAATTTGAATTTGATTTTGTAAACCACTTGGCAGTACAATGATTCCCGTGGGCTTCTCTTTGGGGAAGGCTAAGAAAGTATATATGATGTGATAGGGACAACATGTAATATTATAATTTAAAAATAAATGAAAATGAATGTAGTTGATATTTAACAAAGACAATCAATATGGTTTTAAAAAGTTTCATGGATAATAATTTACAGTGGTTCACTTTCAAAGAAAATCGAAAGCTCACTAAATAGACGAATCATTTGTTTTTAAATTTATATACTCCCCTCGGTATCAATGTAAGTGAGTATGTAAGAGGATATTATTTATCAAAATTAGTGACATTTTCAAAAAAAAAAATAACATAAAAATTCTTCAAAATCTTTTCGTACGTTGAATATTGTGTTTCTAGGAAATCAACACGTTCATGTAAAATTGCTAATATGGATATAAAAGGAAAAAAAGACTATATGATGTGATAGGGATAACATGTAATCTTGTAATTTGAAAATAAATAAAAATGAATATAATTGGTATTTAACAAAGATAATTTATACGGTTTTAAAAAGTTCTGCGGACAACAATTCACAGTTATCCACTTTCAAAGAAAATCGAAAGCTCGTTAAATAGACGAATCATTTGTTTATACATTTATATACTCCTCTCAGTATCAATGTAAGTGATTATGTAAGAGGAATTATGTATCAAAATTAGTGGCATTTTTAACTTTTTTTAACAAAAAAATTTATCAAAATCTTTGCTCCGTTAAACATTGTGTTTATAGGAAATCAACAAGTTCATATAAAATTATTAATGTGGATATGAGAGGAAAAAAGATTATCACATCACAAATCTTTACAAAACCCCAAAATATGATTTAAACACATATTAATGGAGCATAATAATTGAATTCAAAGTTTTAAACATAATTCTTCATTGATTTCATGCATATCCTTACTTAAAAAATATCTTAGTTCTCTCATTTATTTTGTTGTTACGTCCCTTGGATAGTACGTTGATTGGTTATGGTTTTCTAAATATATTAATCCCATTTACATAAATACATTAATAAATACTCCTTCTGTTCCCTAAAAAGTGAGTCATTTAGAATTTGCACAATCTTTAAGGAAAATGTGGGACATAATCATTTTAGTATTTGTTCCTTATATATCCTTTTGTGTTAAAATTTTGAATTGACGTAGCTCACAAACTAAAATACGGATATTGGTAAACGTTATATCGTTAGAAATATTTTTAAAAGGCCTAGATAATGAGTATAAACATGACTACCAAAAGATTTATATTTCTTAGAGAAAATTTTAACAACATTAGTTATTAATAAGGATTTATTTAAAAAAAATATAAAAAAATCACTTATTTTAAGGACAAAAATAAAAAAGAAAAGGTTCATTTTTTGGGAAGAGGGAGTACATATGCACCCCCTCATTAAGCGGAAATTATTATCAAGCCTATTTTCAATCTTAATAAGCCCACTCGGAAGAAGGTTTGTTCATAAGCCTATGTTTTAATGATTCATATCGTGGGTGAACAAAAATAATTATTTTAATATTTTTTTAAAAACTTAAAAATTAAATATCTAATAAATCATACCAAAATTATAAATTTTATGGCATCCGAAAACTTTTGAAGAGGTCTATACAAGGATTATAAACAAAAATATCAAAAGTATAATATTCAAGAAAATATCTTAGTTTTTTGGGCATGAAAATTATCAATGGACGCTAAACAATATGCATCCATTTTTTCACTGGTTGTATACATAACATGCAATCAATTTTTGATACATAGATACCATATGCATCCATTTCAAAGTGGATGCATAAACATTATGCATCTGTTGTTTATAATGTATATTATGCTAAAAAAGCTTTTTTTATGCATGTAGCCAATTCTCAGTCTATGCATATTCAACATGTAACCATTGAGATACAACCATTTATTCAATGGATATATGTATAACGTGCAACTATATTTCATAACTTTTCATATTTTTAAATGTTATCATGTCGGCATTATTTTTTAGCGTTGATGGGCTAGGCAATAAAGAAAAAAAATTAGGTCTTGAAAATAATTTTATACTACCAATGTATTTAATTTCAATCTAAATCATAATAAATCGTTTAGCCCCATTTATTTTAGGCCCTTTCTAACACATTTGAAACTCAGTTTTTGAAGCCCGTTATTTTTAAGCTCCTTGTAAACCTTTACCATTTATTACTACTATTACGCCCGCTTATATGGTCAATTCGTAATAGAAATTTATGGGTTATTAATACTTACACTTAATATACGTAATGTATTATCCACTCCATAAATTACAGGTACAAATGAACTAATTCGTGTAATTCACTACATAATTCATATGTTTATCCCATAAATCACCGGTTTACATATACTCTCAATATATACATATAATTCATGGGTTCAATCTTATATAGTTTCGGGGTACACATATGCTTACTTACTCAATCTATAATTCTTTTTTTAGCATTATTTTAAGCAATCAATCTATAATTCAGCTTTCAAATCATGATTTATCGTATAATTTACGGTCGGACATATACTAATTCAATATATATGCAGTTTGAGAGTTCATATACATTTACTATATGTATAATTAGTGGGTACATATATATTTACCACATGTAAAATTCACCCTATAAATCACTGGTAACATATATTCACTAAATATATTCGTGACTCACCCTATAATTCAAGGTTCCATCTTGTAAATCACGGATTCACATACACTCCTTATATGTATGATTCAATTACAAGTTTATCAAATTATGTTTAATTCATGGGTCCATACATACTCGATTTGTCAATAACTCACCAATACATATATGTATATTTACCCTATAATTTATAGATACATATAAACTCATTCAATAATTCATCGTATATTTCACGGATTTGTCATATAATTCATAATCAATGTGGGTTAATTGATATACACTTGCCATACTCATATATAACTTAACGATACAAATACTCTCAATATTCTTATAATTCATGGATACAATGAACAAACTTTTATGTATAATATACCCTATAATTCACGTATACGGTATAATATTATATAATTCATTAAAATGATAGTAGTATGAAAATCTAATGGAGAAAAAAATCATCATTATTGCATGGCGCGAGTAACTATCAATTATATTGTATACATGTGAAAATAAATTTTTGTTTTTTTTCCTTGTTAGAGTATTCCTTGGTTGAACCCATCAAGCGTTGGTATGTCAAGTTTGGTTGTCAAGGTTAGTTCAAAAACTCATTGTTTGAATTGCTTACTAAAATCAACTTTGTTATATTAGACTGAAGACATAGAAATGTCGAGACAAAACCTAGTTACTCATTGAAGACTTTAAGACGTATTGAAGAACAAACGAAGACATCATCCTTTAGACTGACGTTAGTAGCTATTGAACGACTGTTTCATTTATATCTAGTCCATACAGTCTTATTCATTAAAAATATAACATGTGATTTCTTTTACATACCTTTAGTATATATGTGCCTTTAGTTGTTTATAAAACTTATTGTATTGTGTTATATAGTATATTTTTCTATAATTATGTGATTTCGGCATAACACTAATGTTATGCTTGTTACTACTTAGTATGGAACTTTCAGAATGAATTTGTGCCTTTGAAAACATATTAGAAAGAAATTTATAAACATGATTAATAGTTAGTTTGAACTCGAATTAAGTTTCATATTTAAATTAAGAATTCAGGACCAATCCTATTAAGGTCCGTTCTCAAAACTAATCTCAGGTTCGGTCCCATAACCGATCCCTGAATCGATTCTTGATAGACACATTTTTGTGTCTTAATTGGTCTCATATTTGTACTGTTAGTTCTCAAATTTTTGTACTAATTTGGTTATTTTGTATGCTTGTAGGTATTTTTGAAGAATAAATAAATTATCAAAAATGGGCTTAAAAAGTGTTAAAGGCACCCGGAAAAATGATAAAGGCACCCAAGAGATTGGTTAAAGGCACCCACCCTGTTTGAATTCAAAATTTTAGCGGCAACTAATTCTTTCTCGACCTGCGAAGAAATCTAACGAGAATTTTTGGAAAGATTCAACAGGCTTTTAGGACAAAGAAAATTTCCTACTTAAATATGACATTTCACACGATTTGGAAGTTTCGAAAAGAATATCTTCACGGGACAATTACTTCTTCCTGTTTTTCTCGAGAAACGAATCTTCCGGGATTTGATATTGATCGTATGCGAGACTAAACAAAGTAACAACCAATCATAATCTGTTTAAAGGAAGAAAGAAACTTGAAAATTACATAACAAAATCGAACGGAGTGGCTGCTAAGGAAAACAAATAATCACCGAGATTTTCTTTCTCATCAAAAATAAGATCTGTCGAGATTTCTAACATTAAATGGAGAAGATTTGGAAGTTGTCGGTGGTTGGTGTATAAATAGAAGAGTTTGGGAGAGATTGGGGACTTACGGAGAGAAAGGGAAGGAAAAAAAAAATATTTTACAAGTTTCACAAAAAAATCTAAGGTTAGTTCGTAAAGAAGAACCAGAGAATAACATCACAGAATTGTTCTTCAATAGCAACTGCAACAAATTCAGAATCTAATACTCTTGCAAGCAGTCCTTCTTTTAGCCTTCCAAGAGCAGTCTTATTCCACTACACCCAGAACCGTGTTTTATCCACTGCAATTGAAATTTGTCGTTAAATCGACAAGAAATAGAGAAATTTTGTAAGTGTTCTCGACATCAATAAAATCAAATGCTTAAACAATTTTCTTTTATCATTTTTTCGATGAGTAGCTAAATTTCTTCTCTAGGGTGTAGGAGGAAGCTATTTTTGATATGTAACTATTAGTTTTCAATTGATACATTACTCCATGTTTGTGCCTTCAACGATTAATAATTTTCTATTCTTTAAAAGCTTCATAATAATTTTTCTGAATAGTCTTGAGGTTGTTGATATTTATAAGCGAAGGAAAATTAGACTTTTGGCATAACAACGAAAGTTGTAATTTTAAGTTTTAAAACGATAAATCTTTTAAAACATGAGATTGGTTCAATAAGGTTTTGAGTAATTTAAGAGTAATAGTTGAAGTAATGATTAATTAATTTTACAAACATCAAACTTAGTGGAATCCGAAACCCTAGAATTTTCTCCTATTTTTCAATCAATTTATTTAGTAATTATCTTTAAATTTAATTCGTAAAATCAACAACAAAAATTTCTTGTCTTAACACATAATTAGGTAATTAATTAGAAATATTATAATCAATCTCCGTGGACAAACCCGTATTTTCCGCTTTTAATTTGTAATTGTCGTGCGATTGCGGCTATAGGTTTTTAGCCTATCAATTCTAACTTATATAGATTTTCGAATTGTTTCTTTCTTTCTTGATTAACATATTTTGTTGTTTCTAAAAGTTTGGACTTAAAAAGTTCATATGTCATGAAATATTGAATACATATTTAACTCAAATATATTATTGTTCATGTTAATTCCTTTGATACTCCAGGCTAGATTATGGTTAGTATTTGACATTGAATTTCTTTATTATACTTAGTATCAAAATTGATGTGCTTTCCTTTCCCAAAATATTGCACATAACTAATTGGCCAATTTAACAAAGCACATAGTTGTGTGAAACCAGTCAAAATAATTCCTACACTTTCTACAATAACGAGTATAATAGCAAGCAAGGATTAGTTCCCATAGAGAGCAAGGAATTGTTATTTGTTATCAAATTCTTAAGTCACCAAGGGGGACTTTTTTGAATTATTAAACTAATTTAAACTAAACTAAAATAACGAAGAAACATTCACGCGGGGACTCTACTATAGTGTGCTCGCGTCAAGCTTCTTTGCACAAATCCAACCGGTCATTTCTTATAAGTCTTTCTTAAAAGAGAAAGAAACAAAAAATAAAATGCAAAGTCTGAATGGTACACAACCACTGAAAGAAAGAGCTTTCCCACTCTGCAAAGTGTTCCCCCTAGCAATTTGATTCCTACATATTGGTCGATCGGCCTCAGACATCCTACACTTGCGGCAGAATCCTGAAAACTTTTGCAAGTGAAATGTTGCGCTACTCAAGACAAATTGAAGAAGATGAAGAAGATTCTTGTTTTATCTAAGTGTCATTTATGTAATGAAGACATGGAAACAGAGGATTGGGAAATACTGGTTGGGGGTTTCGTCTTCAATTATAAACATGTATTTGAATTAATAATTAGAATTTATATTTAATATCTCATTATCAAAATCCCTAGAATACCTTGATCGCGAGAATATTTCGCTCCTAAAGTCATCACACTCATATAACGAGGCAAATAGAAATTCTACTTAGAGAATAACCCAAAGTGTAAAAGCACAATTAGGTTTAACTCTCTAAGAGCTTTAAGATTGGTGAAATAGGCTAATTAATACAATTGACATACCCAGGTAGACAATTTATCACTACAATTAGTAATCGCACTATGCTACAATTAGTGATGTTTTTGGTAAATTATATACGATAATTATGAGACAAAACTAATATATTAACCAAGAAATGTGTATTGTAAAATCCAACTATATCCCTAACTAATAAAAAAAAATTAACTGCTCATGGATTTACTATAACCCATGGAAAATATTGAGAAGAAAAGAATAAGAGAAAATATCTTAGTTCCCCCCTTTAAAGGAATAAGAGAAAATTACATACTTCGGAAAATAGAAGAATGAAGAGGGAGGCGCTGATGCGCAAGTGTGAATCTGAAGTTCTCACAAAAGACGAACTTCGGGCGTCTTTTATCGGGCTGGACATCTGCGACTTTCAAGCCCAGTCGCATAATCCTTTATCTTTTTATTTAATCTCCTTTTCCTTTTCTTACACCTTTCTCGTTTTTATCATAACTTCTTCGTAAGATATAGGAATGACCTCATTCTTTCACCGTTGGTTTCGTATCTCTGATCTATATAAGACTATGATAAAAACTTCTGGTTTTGATAATTTCCACTTGGTCCTTGATCCTTATTCACTTGTAGACTTCACTTTTGTAGCTATTTTCACTTCTTTTAGGATAATTTACCTAATAAAAGACATAAACTGAAAAAACAAGCATTATATGTAATATACAAGAATTATAGCTAAAACAAGTATGGAAATGATACTCAAAACATATAAATTAGGCACATATCATTTTACAACTAACTAAATATGATTGTTATACTAGTAGGATATCCCGAATATTAATATGGAAATATTATTGATTAATATACCTTTGAAACAATACCTTTGTATTTATTACAAATGAGTTATACTTGTTAGTGTAATAATCATTTAATATCAATAAAAATATCATAATCGAAAAATACATATATTGAATATATGTTCCAAACAAGCCTTAGTCAAAACATTATAAATAGTGAAACTTTGTATTCTTACAAACTCATCATATAACACACCAAGTCAGATAGAATTTAATTGTAGTGAATTAGTGGTCGTGATTCAATTTATGGTGAAAACTCGATTAACTTGTCTAAAGCCTTTTTTAGGATCAATAAAAGCGCCACAAGTACTGTTAGTGGGAAAATTGATTTGTTATTCAGATTTTCTTTGATTGTACTTGTTGAAATGACGCATCACTATCTTCGATAGACAATCTTGTATATTCACTCAAGAACTTTAAAGATTGGGTTATAAAGTGATTCAAAATTTGTTGATAGATCTATTGATTTACTGTGCTTAACAAACTCCATTATATGTGACAAACCTATAGAGGAAACAAGTTTTTGTGCAGGTTGTTACTTTGAAGATTTAAAGTTTTGAATACTTTGATATTTTGATCTTGGTGTGATTAACTGTTTTGGATACTTTGATATTTTGGGACTTAACAAGTCGTTTATCTCGATAAACATAAATCTTGTGATCGAAAGGTTGTTTGATTTGTAAAAGTAAACCTTATAATCGAGTTTATTACTTCGGTAACTGTACATAAATCTTGATTGATATTGATCAAGGAGTTTCATATATGATTTGTCTTGGTGATTCAAGTGTTTTAGATCTTAAACAGAAGATCCTTAACCTAGTTATTATATCACTTATCATTAATTGTGATTGGACTTGAGTTGGTATCAAACTATTGTCTTTTTTTATTTGATAGACGTCTTAAATGGATCAGAGTCATACCGAATGTGAGGTTGGTAGCGATAGTCTTCATGAAGGATTGCAGAGCAACTCTTAACAACAGATTTCTATTAAGGGATTCACGTGCATTGGCCAGAATGGTTGTAGGCGTAGGGATACTGAGGAAACTAAGTAACTAGAGGTAGTTTATTTGGTCTTAACTACACGAGGTTACATTGTAGCAGCTTAATTCTGAGAGTATTCAAAGCTGAACTGGTCTCGGGATTTTTTTTCTACTATATAATATTCCCCGTTAAAAAAATCTTGTGTTGTGACATAACTTTACTTTCCGTATTATAATTGTTTTATTATATTTAAAGTAATTGCATTTGTACGCTAATCATACTTGATTGATCCTATAATCTGTTTCTTGCTGAACTTAGATTATTATCTAGATTACCCTGTTTGTTTTATTTTTAGAATTTTGAAAATACTATACACGGTGTTTCTATATAAGTTAAAAAGCAAAAGAATTTATGGTGTACTCGGTAATCTTGTCTTTTCATTCCCATCATAATTAGTTTTTCTTTCGTTGCCGCATACACTTCTTAAGTTAGACCATGTTTTAATAATAAAAATCCTTCAACGGAAAACAAGATGTACATTCCAAAAACTATTTTTTTTTATTAATAAGAATAATTTACTTCCAAACCAAAATCTAAATATTCCAAAATTTGTATTTACAAGCTTTCTGAAATTTAATAAACTCAAATTATTTACATATGCGATTTTTTTAGTATTTATCATGCATGACTCACACAAAGATTTTCTTAGGATATTTTTATCCCTTGAGAAAAAAAATTATGTTGAAAATGAATACATGCACAAATTTACTATTATGAAAGCTTCGATTTATTTTAATGTGAACTTTTGTTCTCGTGTGGAGATAAATAACCTAATATGTAATATAGGTCAAGAATATCTAGAATGACATATCCATGATTAAGGCCACAATTAAAATAATAATGAAGATTATAGTTCAACAAGCATCCTAGAACATGTTTTTATAACAATTATACGATAAATAAACTACGGAAAGGTACAAACAATAAAACAAGGATTTGTTGACAAAGAAAAGACCAAGATGGTAAAACCTCTGTGACATAGTACAATATGAAAACTACCAAGACAAAATAGATTTTTATGGAACAATGGTGTTTTTGCCAATCAACGGTCATCCACAGTTTGAACACATAAAGGACGGTCTATATTGAACATCGGATTTGAAAGATACAATGATGTTTTTGCCGATCGACGATCATCCATATTTTGGATATATAAAGGACGGTCCAGATTGAACATTGGATTTGAAAGATACAATGGTATTTTTTCCAATCGACTGCCATCCACATCTATCTTACAAAAAGAAATAGTCTCATCCAGTTCGACGGCTGTAGATTAATTTTAAAACAACATCGACGGCTTCCGTTGCCCCAGTAGTGCCAAAGATAATCGTGGCTTATAATGAATCCATGTTTTAAGCCTTCATCCGACGGTCCAAATTTGTTATTGAACTTGTAACCCAACCCACCGAAGACTTCCGTTACAAACTCAATTTCATTCACAGTTCACCCGCAGATAAAAATTAAGTTTTTTTTTTCTTATTCTTCTCCTCCATCATTTGCGCTCTTCAATTCTTAGATTCACTCAGTGCTTCACTTATTATTATTCTCCTCCATGATTTTCGCCCTTCAATCCCTCTGATTCAAACCTGATAATCAATCTAAATTCGATGCGTTACGATTTCAATTTGAATTGATTCGAAACTGCCATTCCAAATGTTCCCCTACATAAACTTGAACAGAGGGTATCATCTTCCCAGGCTTCTCCCTTTCGTTCTTACGCAAACCCTCTCTAGATTATACGGTCAGTACCATCTTGCTTCGTTTGGATTACATTCTGGTTTATTTTATTTTTCAATGGTAATTATGCTAATCTCATTCTCTGATTTAATTGATGTTGCAGTTCTTTTGATTCTGGACGTCATATTCCCAGGTAAATCTTAATCCATGCTTCAGGTTCAATTTATCTTCCAAATTACCTAATAGACCATGTGCATTTAACTGAACTCACAGTTGAGACATAAGTGGAGACTTGCAAATCTATCCTCCATATTTTCAATATCTGATTTTTGGTTTCTTCAATTTGGATTTCTGTTCCATCCGTATTTTCATTCACATTTACATTCTCATTAGGTGATTTTTCTGATGTTGCAGATATTTTGTTGGTGGATGACATATTCAGCAAAAGGCAACCAGCCATCTCAGGTAAATCTGGAACCATTCAATTTATCGTCCATCTTCCATCGTTGTTTTTGTTAGTTTTGTAAGTTGTGTGTATGCTCACAGTTATACACTGACAACTGAATGAATAGTACTTTTAGTTTGGAATATGTCCTCTTCCAAATGGGGTTTTCAGATTGTCCACTCAGTTGAAAACTAAATTTAGAGTTTTGATGTTTAATTTCTTTTTGTATAATTTTTGTGTGTGCTTTTAACTATGGATTGTTGTATCCTAATTGAAAATAGAAGTCAGTATATGCATACTACTGCAGGATTATCTTGGTGTTGGTACTTTGTTTCGGATATTACTACTGCAGGATGTACTTTGCCTATCTCCTTTGTTGATACTCCTCGCATATTTTACTTTTGCGTTGTATATTATGGAAAATTCATATGCATCCTTAGCGGAAATGCAGGATTCCTAAACATAATTTGAAACACATATGGATAATGTCCGTTCTGTTTCAGAATTGTTTCCTTTTGAATATTTTTGTGGAATGCTATTTGAACTTTGCAATTAGTGAACAGGTATATTTCACTGAAGTCAAGTAGTTTTACATATTAGACGTTCTCCAAATTTGTATAAAGTTGTTTTCAAAGATTTGGTTGGAGAACAACTTTCTACTAAAATATAGAATGTGAAATTGTGCTCTTTGAATATTACTTTAGCGACGCTGCTGCTACTACCACTTTGATCATATTGAGGCCTCAATAGTAGTCTCCTGTAACATAATCTTGAGTTTTGTATGTCACATTTCTATCCTTTATGCCCTTAATTTTGATTTTGATGTGACTTGATATTGATCAGGTTCCAACAGGCGAGTAACACTTAGTTGCCATAGCAGCCGGGGTTTCCACTGAACTTCTATTTTTACCTGCTCAGCTGGATGTTACAGTGAAGAGTTCTTTACTGAATGTAGAGTTTTTGCAGGTACACATATTTACGAATGAATGTGATATGCATATTAGAATTTGAGATCCCAATTACACTTGGGATTTTTTACATGTATCTTACTTCATTACACAGTTGTCCATATTAATTACATATTTCATTGTTGAAGATTTTGTTTTAGTAATTTTACTATGACTGATAAATTTCTATACTCTGATACCCTTAGAGAGACTTCTTTGAGGCTGTAACCTGTTCTACTCGGTCTTGCATTGTAGCTTCCTGATCACGACATCACAATGGAAGCAGCATGGCAGGAGCTTTTTGTTGACTGAAATGGAGGATACTGGAATGTACCTGAGTCAGTATCTTTAGATTTATCATTCATAGTTTCAGAATCTGGATTCAGGTACTGTTTGGGTTTGCAAAAAGTCAGTGGACAACCTCAACCTCTTAGTGATTCTATTGGTGAACCACCTTTGAGTCTGATGCCTGGATTATGCGCAAAAGCTGGATTTTCTTATGAAAAAAAGAAGAGATATATGGAGACATAAGGAGACAAAAGATGATCTTACAAGAAAGACAGACCAGGGTGTTTTTTGGTGGCCATCTTATGATGTACGTCTTAAAGAACCCCATGTTGCAGTATCTGGAATAATCGGTAATTCTGCTCTACTAACTGCCTTTACTCATCAATCAATTTGATTTTATGATTTCATCATCACCTGTTGGATTTAACCACTCTTTCCATAATCTTTATCATAAGTCACAAATCACTCACAATTCTAGATACTGCATAGTACCCTGTTCGGATCTCTCATCATTCTTTTTATTTATCACTATTCATTTTGATTTTTGCGTGGCTGTTAGTATGATTTGTATCTTGGTTGTTATATACTGGTGATACGATGTGGAAAACCCAATTGAGTAATTTGCTCTAAGATGCATCACTAGACTTTTGTAAGTTGTGACTGATATCACTGATAAAATAATAGGTTGTTGTTAACAACTTGGGTGTTTAGGAACTTTGTAGCATGAGAGAGAGGCTCAGGCTCTCTTAACCCTTTCATTCCCATCAACGGGTAACGGCATTTCGAAGAATCACCTATTTATGAATACCTCCTATGCATGTTTTAGAAGACATTATCATGTTTTGGTTATTGGTTTATTTTCGGGTAACCTGTTCATGAATACCTCCTGTGCCAAGAAGGGGGTACAGTTGCATCGTGGTCAGGTGATTCAATTCAATTCTAGACCAAGAGATCATTTGCAAATGGAAATTTCGGATCAGATTTATTTCAGATTTCGTTAGTTCTGTTTTCTGTAGCTATCTTTAGTTTTGTTTCTTGGCCTTCTGGACATGTTGTCCTTTTTGGGCCTTTTCTGTTATCTCTTCTGAACCCTTTCTGGGTTTTAACTTTGTTGTAAATTCTTTTTGTTATCAATAAAGTTTCTGTTTTAAAAAAAAAAAAAAAAAAAAAAAATGGAATACCTCCTCTGATTAACAAATTTTGAGAGCTTTTGGCCTGAAATGCAGAAAAGTCCAATCTGTTAGAATAGTCGAATGCAAGTTCAGACTTCCATGCAATCTAGGGAGCCTGTTCCGCTCTATCTTGCTCCAAGATTGGTTTTACTTTTAAAGGAAATATGTCGGATTCCCTGTGGGTAAATTGCATCACGACCTCGCACTTCTTTATCCTATTATCCACTGATTGACACTGCCATCTCCACTGCTTTGAAAGAAAGCAAGCTTCTTGAGTGCATCACCATCAAGTAAGTTCCTGGCGAGATGAAGAAACTGAAGGTTCTTGAATGCCCCATACTGAAGGTTCTTGAATGCCCCATACGATGAAGGTATTGGACCTTCGAAATAACTACCAGCTAAATTCAACATTTTTAGGAATTCAAGCTTGGTCAGTTGTTGATCAGGCAATGGACCTGGGAAGTTGTTGCTAAATGCATCAAGAATAACCAATTGGTTCTTCTTCTGTGCATCATCTTTAAGTTGATTATGACCTCCAATTTCCATTGATGGTACCGTGGGAAAATGGCCATCAAAGTTGTTTCTACTGATGTCTATGACTGTAAGATTGGCGAGAGTAGTGAATATTTCAGAGAGAAGCTCACCAGTTTAAGAATTGTGACTGCGATTGAGGGGAACAAGATTACTCAAGACTTTTATGTATATTCCTGATATCAAGCCGGACAGGTTTCTTTGCGACAGGTCTAAACCAATAACAACAGAGTTATTTTGAGTATCGGTAAGGAAAGTGATACCTGAACAGATGCAAATGGAAGAAGAGGTGTTGTCAGTTTGGTTTACTTTAGACCAACCGCGGAAACTATTTGAACGGTCTACTATTCCAGATTTAAGACCGAATAGTGCATCTTCTTCCAAAGCGAAACTGGAAACAGTAACGAGAATAATCATTAACAACAGAGCTAAGAAGAGAGGCATACTGGATTGAAGTGAGAAGAAGGATGGAGTGTAGCTTTCTGTCATATTAAAGCGTACATATACAATGAAATATGATTTCATAAAGGCTGCATTGATTCAGGAGAAAGGTAGTTAGTAAAGAAAAAAGAAGACGGACAGGAAAAGAAAGACAATAAAGCAGTATAGAAATTTAAAGGAATATAGTGATGTAACAATGATATTTTGGTAATTGGTACAGAGTAAAAATAATAATGAAATCGGATTGATTGTAAAATGTCACTTATTAACCCACTATGTAAGACCTGAAGTCAACACATGACTTCATTATCCACCGATGAACCTAAAACATATACCAAAAGAAAAAAAAAATGCAAGAGCAGTAGTAAGACATAGAGGTGCTGATCTTAGTACCTAAAAAAGTAAATACTAGAAAGTGGCACAGTGCAGCTGGCAGATGGAGCTAATTACATCAGCAGAAAATTAGTTTGTGCCAGGTGCCCACATATATCCATCTACAACATCTCACATCAAATAAGTGCTAGCTTAAGATGTTGGACCGATACAATAATTTACAAATATCAACTAATAGAAAGGAGCGACGTAGCTATTCACTACGAGATTCCATTTTTACAGATACTATATACCACCGCAGCAGGAGATATGCCTCTGAAGCCTGATCCTGCTTATGGGGAGCATTGCTAAATGCTTGCAAGATCCACAAGAACGTCGAACTTGGAGCAAAATACATCTTTGAAATGGACTCCGAAAGTGTTGGGTATTATTTACTTTTGTGTAATCTTTATAAAAATCTATTGACCAAGAAAGCAACAAACATACTGTAATGATCGAGGTTCACTTATGGGCACTTCTTCCTAGCTTTTGCTACTAATTTTAGATTTTGGGTACTAATTTCGATTGTAACTTCAGCTTAGGCACTGATCTTATTATGGAAGGGCTTCATAATCAGTTCCACAATGAGAGCTTTCATTTTGGCATATTGGTCTAATTAGGGGGAAATTATATTCTTTGAAATTAGTTTGATTGGATTAGTGTCTTCGTGTTTTTTTACCGAGCATCTTAGGAAACGCATTGCTGGAGACTTTCCACGGTAGTGTTCCGTTTCTGGAATACATACATAGATGAAGTGGTTAAACACATCAGAGTTAGCTTTGCCTTTGTTACTGGTGGCTGTGAATTGTTATTGGAATTCAATCTGACGGCTCTCGGCCCAAGTGCAGAAGTGAGTTTTTCTAATGATGGTTCACGAGGTAAGTATTTTCAATGAGATTTACTTTAAGTTTCGTGAGGTAAAAAAAATTCCACTTTACTTCGAAAGATGTTACAAGAGTTTGGTTAAGTTTTTGTGGTGAAACTAATGTATAAATTGGTTAGGCTTAAGTTGAATTATGTAGTTGAGTAGTGGGTTTTGTTTGAATTGTGGTGAACTGGGGAACCTGAGACTCTGTAGTTCGCTACTTCTAAATTTCTAATAATGGTTCATTAGGTTTATGTGTTATGGTTTGGCTATATTGGGGAAGTTTTGTTGGAAATAAAAATGGTTTAATGCTAAAATTAAGATTTTATTATTTAAAATAATTTTGTTACTGTAATTAACTTGATGGGTGTTAGGATCACTAGTCCAAACTTGGGTGGAATTATAGCCATCCATTTTCACTTCTTAGTGAATGAGAAACCTTTGGTTGTCCTACATTGGGCAAACCAAGGAGGAAGTTCATGCATTTTACCACAAACGTTCTATATAAGGAAAAAGAACTAGTGGATTGGATATGGACTTAGGAAATGGACTAGTGTGCAAATGCACACATGTGCGGTGCTTCGCACCGCGGACCGCGGGCTTGCGGAGCTTGCGTGTGCTTTTGCGTGTGCCTTGGCGCGAGCCTGCGTGTGCCCATCAAAGATTCAACGGATTTATTTAAAAATAAATATTTTACGTTTAGTATTAAATGGAAAAATAAAATCATAAATATTATTTTACCGTTTTAAATTAATGGGGATGAAATTTTTTCAAATTAATTATATTTTCATCGTTTTGAAAATCAAAAGCTTTTTTCTCCTATAAAAGAAAAAGATTTCTAAGTGTTTCGTTTACCCCAATCGCAACCACTGTCCTGACAACTTTTCACCATCTTCCTGCTTTGTTGTGCGCAATAGTTTACATTCTTATTTTTTCATCTACTGTTAAGTTCACAACGGGCCAACGAGCTTTGCTAGCTGGGTTGGTATCAGGTGATTTTATCCTGAATTCAAATTTGTCACTTAAAAGGTATAGCAGCATCTTCCTGAAGGTGTACCTGGCAAATATTGAGTTAAGGGCAGTCTGTTGAACAGGCGACTTCACCTCTCTGTGCTTGAGTGTGTGTGTTGTTTATTTCTAACCCTCCCTTAATCATCTTCAAGTTCTCTGTTGTTTGTGTTTCTCTGTTACAGGAAGATTATTAACCAACAATCTTAACTCAATATCTGTGCAATCAACGAATCTTCTGTAACAATGGCAAAGACTGATGTTGAGAGACCTCAGAAGTTTTCTGGTAAGGATTTTAAGAGATGGCAATCGAAGATGCTCTTTTTCCTGAGTTTCCACATGCTTGATGAAGTAGTATTGAAACTGTATGACAAAGCTCTGGATACTCCTGAATCATCCAAGGAAAAAGATACTTGGACGAGAAATAATTATTTAGCAAAAAATCATATTTTAAATTGCCTTGAAGACTCTTTGTATGATTTTTATAATGCTAAAGAGAATTTTACTGCTTTAAATTTATGGACTGCACTGCAAGAAAAATATGTAGCAGAAACTGCAGGAAGTAAAAACTTCCTGGTTGCATGCTTTTTGCAATACAAGATGATGAATGACAAGTCTGTAGTTGATCAGTTTCTGGAGTTGCAAAAAATAATAAATGAAATCATTGCTGAAGGAATGGAAATCTCTGAGACCTTTCAAGTTTCCGCTGTGATTGAAAAATTACCAAGTTCATGGGCCGAATACAAGAGAAGACTAAGGCATGAAACTGGTGAGATTACTATGATAGAATTGGACAAGAAAATCCAGGTTGAAGAATTGTTGTGTTCAAAGGACACGAATGTTTCTTCTGCAAGAGACATGTCAAACAAAGCTCATGTGATCGAACACAAGTTTGCCACTCTCAGTCTGGACCGCAACAAGCGCAAGCCTGGCCCTCAAGGAAAAGGTAAATTTCAAAAACCAAAGTCTGCTATTGGTAAGATTAAGGGAGCTTGTTATGTCTGTGGTGTGTCTGGCCATATGGAAATGCATTGTAGAAAACGCAAAGATGCGAATTTTAAGAAACAAAATGTAAACCTAGCTGAAAGTAGTAAAAATGAATTTTCTGGCACGGTGTCTGAGGTGAATTTAGTTACCAATGTGAGGGACTGGTGGGTAGACTCTGGAGCTACCAAACATGTCTGCGGAAGCAAGGATATGTTCACCTCCTACCAGACAGTAGGAGAGGGAGAAAAACTCTATATGGGTAATTCTTCTGCAGCACAAGTTGCAGGAAAAGGAAATGTTTCGCTGAAGCTTTCTTCTGGGAAAATCCTCATATTGAATGAAGTGTTACATGTACCAGACATCTGCAAGAATCTCGTTTCAAGTGGTGTGCTAGATGACAAGGGCTTTAAAATTGTTTTTTGAGTCTGGAAAAGTGATTATCACTAAGGGTAGGGACTTTGTGGGAAAGGGCTATAAGGCTGAGGGGCTTTACAAATTATCTGTAATCTCTACAGAAATTAATAAAGTTGATTCTTCTTATGTTGTTGTCTCATTGAATATCTGGCATGGTAGACTTGGTCATGTAAATTATAATTCAATGAACAAATTGGCAAAATCTGGCTGCATTCCAAAATTAAATTTGGAATATGAACATAAATGTGAAGTTTGTGTAGAATCAAAATATGCTAAGAAGCCTTTTCAGAAAAATGTCCACAGAGTTTCTAATCCCTTAGAGTTAATTCACACTGACTTAGTTGATATGAAATCAATCCAAACCAGAGGTGGAAAAAAATGGTTTGTTATCTTCATAGATGACTGTACTAGATACTGTCATATCTACTTGCTTAAAGGAAAAGATGATGCTCTTGAAGCATTTAAATTATATAAATTAGAAGTAGAAAACCAGATGAATACCACCATTAAAACTGTTAGGTCTGATCGTGGGGGTGAATACGTAACCCCTATAGGAGACTTTTGTGCGCAACATGGCATTATTCATGAGGTAACTCCTCCTTATTCACCACAATCTAATGGTGTGGCTGAACGGAAAAACCGAACCCTTAAGGAGATGATGAATGCCATGTTAAATCAGTTCAGGACTACCGGCGAACTTGTGGGGGGAGGCCGTCCTCTCAGCTTGCTATATCCTGAACAGAGTGCCCCTTAAAGGAACAGAAAAATCACCGTATGAATTATGGAAAGGCAAACAACCCTCTTATGGATACCTCAAAGTGTGGGGGTGTTTAGCCAAGGTCTCTATTCCTCCACCTAAGAGGACTAAAATAGGACCTAAAACCGTTGATTGTGTCTTTCTAGGATATCCCGAGCATACCACTGCCTATAGATTTATGGTTGTGAGTTCCGATAACTCGGAAATTGGTGTAAACACCATTTTGGAATCTAGAGATGCTTCGTTTTTTGAAAATATTTTTCCAATGAAAACTGAATCTCGCGTGATACGTGTAGATCCTCTAGATGTCCCTTCTTCTAGCCATTCATTACCAGTAGAAGAAGATGAACCTCTTTATGAGCCAAGAAGAAGCAAAATACCTAGATTAGAAAAATCTTTTGGGCCAGACTTCATTACCCGTTTAGATGAAACTGATCCACAAACCTATAAAGAGGCCATGACTTCGTCTGAAGCTCCATGGTGGAAAGAATCCACTATTAGTGAGATGGATTCTATTGTTCAGAATGAAACCTAGGAAATAGTAAATTTACCTCCAGGGTGCAAAACCATAGGTTGTAAATGGATCTTTAAGAGAAAACGTAAGGTTGATGGAACCGTGGAAAAATATAAAGCTAGACTTGTAGCTAAAGGCTATAAACAAATAGAAGGTGTAGATTTCTTTGACACTTATTCACCTGTCACTAGAATTACTTCAATTAGGTTGCTAATTGCAATTGCTGCAATCCATAACCTAGAGATACATCAAATGGATGTAAAAACTGCGTTTCTAAATGGTGAATTAGATGAATAAATCTATATGGATCAACCCGAGGGCTTTGTAGTGAAGGGTTATGAAAAGAAGGTGTGTAGACTTAAAAAGTCTTTATATGGCTTGAAGCAAGCACCTAAACAATGGCATGAAAAATTTAATCATGTAATGTTCTCTAGTGGTTTTAAAATAAATGAAGCTGACAAATATGTTTACACTAAATCTGTCAACGATGTTTGTGTGATGGTATGCCTGTATGTTGATGATATGCTTATACTAGGTACAACCTTAGAAATCATTAATTTCACTAAGAACATGTTGAATGAGAACTTTGACATGAAAAGACTTAGGTCCTGCTGATGTAATCCTAGGGATGAAAATTAGAAAGGAGTCTAATGGCTTCAGTCTCAGTCAATCTCATTATGTTGAGTCAGTTCTGAAGAAATTTAACCAGTTTGATAGTAAACCAGCAAGTACTCCTTTTGACCCTTCTTGTAGACTCAAGAAAAACAAAGGCAATGGAGTCTCGCAACTTGAATATTCACGTGTCATAGGAAGTCTGATGTACTTAATGAACTGCAAGAGACCAGACATTGCCTATGCAGTGAGTAGACTAAGTAGGTATACCTGTAATCCAGGACAAGAGCATTGAGATGCACTTTTCAGAGTGCTGAGGTATCTTAAATACACTTTAAACTTTCGGTTGAGTTATGAGAGATACCCTGCTGTTCTGGAAGGATACTGAGATGCAAACTGGATAGCAGACTCAGAGGAGTCTAAGTCTACGAGTGGATACGTTTTCACTCTAGGCTGTGGAGCAGTGTCTTGGAAGAGTTCCAAACAGACCTGTATCGCTCGATCCACTATGGAATCCGAGTTTATAGCGTTAGATAAAGCAGGAGAGGAAGCCGCTTGGCTAAGATGCTTTTTAGAAGACATTCCTCTCTGGCATAGGCCTGTGCCAGCTGTATATATACATTGTGATAATCAAGCTGCAATAGCTAATGCTAAAAACATCAACTATAATGGAAAATCTATTGATATAAGGAGAAGACACAATTCTCTAAAACAACTAATCTCAACTGGCGTTATTTCTATTGACTTTGTGAGGTCTAAGGAGAATATCGCGGACCCTTTGACGAAAGGCTTGTCCAAGGAGATAGTTAGTAATGCATCGAGGGGGATGGGACTTAAGCTCATCAATTAAAACTTGTCATGAAGGATACTCAACCTTGCTGACTGGAGATCCCAAGATCAAGGTTTTGATTGAGACAACTAATTTGTGGCGGGTAAAAATTAAACACTATCAGAGAATTATTTTCTCTGTCCCTTCCCTATGGTGTAGACGTGATAGTGTGACTGAAAGTGAGGATGACTTAGAGTAAAGTCTTAATGAGTTCTATAGTTTCAACTTAAGATTGAAATGGGGTGTAGCAGTTAACACTCTTGATAGAACTCACCTATCTGAATGAGGAAGTGGGTCGCTTCCTATGAGAACTGAGCTGATTCTCTAGAGCATTCTGAGAAACGGGATACGTCCAGGGCCAAAACGGACACAACAGCGTGAACTTAACAGCATTTTAAGAGATATCTCGCGTAAGGAGTTATTGAAGAATTACACTAAACGATGGCAGTTCAAGACATCACGTTCACTGACCATCAAGTAGTTCCGGTGCTTCTCACTAAGCAAAGTTTCAATTCCAAATGGTCACCTATTGCTTAAGAGGTATTTCTCGTTTTTTTGTTTTTCCGATTTTTCGGTTTCGTCATTCATGTGGGGGATTGTTGGAAATAAAAATGGTTTAATGCTAAAATTAAGATTTTATTACTTAAAATAATTTTGTTACTATAATTAACTTGATGGGTGTTAGGATCACTAGTCCAAACTTGGGTGGAATTATAGCCATCCATTTTCACTTCTTAGTGAATGAGAAACCTTTGGTTGTCCCACATTGGGCAAACCAAGGAGGAAGTTCATGCATTTTACCACAAACGTTCTATATAAGGAAAAAGAACTAGTGGATTGGATATAGACTTAGGAAATGGACTAGTGGGAAAATGTACACATGTGCGGTGCTTCGCACCGAAGCACCGCGGACCGCGGGCTTGCGGAGCTTGCGTGTGCTTTTGCGTGTGCTTGGCGCGAGCCTTGGCGCGAGACTTGGTGCGAGCCTTGGTGTGAGCCTTGGCGTGACCATGGGTGTGACCATTGGTGTGACCATTGGCGTGAGCCTTGGCGTGTGCCTTGCGTGTGCCTGCGTGTGCCTGCGTGTGCCCATCAAAGATTCAACGGATTTATTTAAAAATAAATATCTTACGTTTAGTATTAAATGGAAAAATAAAATCATAAATATTATTTTACCGTTTTAAATTAATGGGGATTTTTCAAATTAATTATATTTTCATCGTTTTGAAAATCAAAAGCTTTTTTCTCATATAAAAGAAAAAGATTTCTAAGTGTTTCGTTTACCCCAGTCGCAGCCACTGTCCTGACGACTTTTCACCATCTTCCTGCTTTGTTGTGCGTAATAGTTTACATTCTTATTTTTTCATCTATTGTTAAGTTCACAACGGGCCAACGAGCTTTGCTAGCTGGGTTGGTATCAGGTGATTTTATCCTGAATTCAAATTTGTCACTTAAAAGGTATAGCAGCATCTTCCTGAAGGTGTACCTGGCAAATATTGAGTTAAGGGCAGTCTGTTGAACAGGCGACTTCACCTCTCTGTTGTTTGTGTTTCTCTGTTACAGGAAGATTATTATCCAACAAGTTTTTCATCAAAAAATTTACATCAAATCCCACATTTAAAATAGATTAGTTACGGACTTAGTTAAAACCTAATACCTTCCTCATTAAGTGTACAGAGGAAAACCAAAATATAGTTCCCATGTACATGGAATAAATGTGCGGCATATATGTACACAAAAATCTAATAGATTAGACACCACCTATGTACACAGTCTGCAAATGTTTAGGAATAAACAGTCTATTGCTTTCAGTGCAGCATGTTTGTACTGGGTGTTTTGTCTCCCTAGAAAGTATGAATTGTACGAGTCTCGATAAGTCTTTTTTGATAAAACTGTTGCTCAAATAAAATTATCACCCAGACCTCTCCCACGCATTGTTTAATGATTTAAACAATGTAGACACATGATTCGAGGACGAGGCAATCACCTGCCGCAAAATAGATGTTGTTCCTTCGGATGGATTTAGTCTGAAACGGACTTATATGGAAGTTGGGTGATTCTAATGTGATTGGGTTCATCTAATTTGGTAGTCCATTCGCTACTTTTCAATGTGTGAGACAAAGTAACATGAATATGTACCGATATGTTTATTTCCCTATAAATTTAAATTTTAACCGACCCACTTAATTTCAACTCAAATCCGTGTCGTTACGACACAGGTTATACCCTAGAATATATATAATATTAAATGTTAATAAAAACTAATCAACTGGTTTATCCTCTTCACTATCCCTATACATTCACCCACGTACATCTACGATTGGAGAAGCCACATGCTAGCTACATCCATGTTGTTACTTCACAACTCCACGACCACATCTTTATCCCTTTGTATATTTTTCCTTTTACCTTGGGGTTTTTAAAACGAAAAAATAAAGTTTATTAACCTCAACTCATCCATGGCCAAGCTTTCTTTGGTATTTTCGTTGTGGTCGATAAAATCTAATATTAATCTTCTATTTATAGTTTTTTATATCAAGGTTGTTTAATATCTAAGCTAACCCATTTGATTTACGAATATCTCCTGTAGAATTATCCGGGTTATTTTTTGGCGGTTCTGCTCGGCATCAATACTACATTTTTTTAACATCGGCGTTAGATCGAATTGATCCTGCTTTTGTGGTTTCGATAAACCTTACAATGATTTTTTTATATTTTATTGTTATGTGTATTAAAATACATATTTGAGAATCAGTTTTAGTTGGCATCGATGCAAGAAAGTTAGCACGATGTTTTGTTGTGTTACCACAATCAAATCTATGCAGCGTTCTAACTTCTTATGTATGGTTCATAGACACTTGCAAGCTATAAATGACTTTACTCACTTGTGTGTAGTGTGATTCTTTCTTCATCTTCTAAGCATTCAAGTTCTTTAGAAACTCCAATGGAGTTCATCTTAATAAAATAGGTGAATCTTTTTCTTCATGTCAATGTCTTTTATCTTGGATTTCAAATCTTTTACAATATCTTCATGTTGCATCTTCAACACTTGAAGTTCTCTGAAGGAATCTCTTGTAAATAGTCATTGACCATGACTGGTATTATACTTATGTAAAAGGTTGTTAGATTACTTTAATTACTGGTGTGACAATTACTTCAGCGCTTTAATTAGAAAACAAAGATCCAAGTTGTAAACCTTGAAAACCTCTATTACAATCTCTTTATTTGTTAATTTCTAGTGATAAAAACCTAATCATTGAGTTCATTGGACTTAGGAAATTACTTTGTGTATATCTTCCATACAAACACTAACAACAAAAAATATACTCCCTCCGTCTTTTTTTATTAGTCCCATATTCCATCTTCATTTGTCCTAAAAAAGTGTCAAGCTTCTGTTTATAGTGATATTTTCTAATTGAACTCTTAAAAATATCCTTGAATTTTTTATAATTGTAAAATATAAAAATATAAAAACTTAAATAGTATCTCTAGAAATAGGAAAAAAATATGTTTGATAGGGGTTGTTTAATATCTTTTATGTTTCATTCTCTTTTTTAATTGAGATATTTTGTAAAAGGGTCATACATTTATATTCAAATTAGGGTCTGAGTCGTAGAACATATCGTTGATGCATTTGGTTCGTAGACTAATCCAAAACTAGTTTGACCGTCTAATTATTGTGCACTAATACCCTTATAAAACCATTAAGTGACATTTTATCCTGGCGCCTTTTATAAAGTTAACCATGTTTTACCTGACCCCCGGTTAATAGCAAACCTGAGTAACTCTCTGTTGGTTTTCTAGCTGTTTAAAAATGTTGGTATCGATGGAGTTTCAATGTTTTTTTATTTGAGCAACCTTTGGTGATGGTTCTTCATCCTTGGAAGAAGAACTGGGTACAAGTAATTTAGAATTTTCAGATACGATATATGTATGCGTTTTAATGGAAACTCTTACTAGTGCATTATCAAAGGAATCATCAAATACCTATTAGCACAAAATCAAATCAAAGAATCTTAAATTGAATTTCTACTAGTTCTTCATTTGACAAAATTGTGGGGTAATAATCTTAGTTGGATCGTAGGAACCACCTAAAACCCTTTGTTCAAGCTCTATAATTATTACACCATAAACAGAGTACCAACTGAAGTGAAAATCTAAGGTTCCATTCTTTTCTGCACCGAAGAAATCAAGTGATTTCCCTAACAATATTTTCGGATTTTACTATTTAACACCTGCTTTATCTCAAATCTTGTTTTGATTTCAGTACCCTTTTAATTGATATGTGCTTATTGAACAAAGGTAACGTATTAAGTTAAGGTTTCTATAAGATTGGATTTAGTTTGTTGTTTGTAGTTATTGATCAATTGTTACATCTCTACGAGTCGTTTCTTCATGATCAAAATGTCAATGGGTGTATTGTGTTTCATGAAAGAAACTTTAGATGACTTCACATTTATCTGAGCTTTTTGGTTTAACATTTGAATTAAATTTGGTGCTTCATGGAATCAGAATCACCAAATAGAAATTGGTTACGATTGAGCGAAATCTTGTCCCTAAATGGAATTTTTGAAATCCAATTTCTATATTCTTAATTAGATGTGGAAGAGGTAGCAGTAGTTTAGATGGGGGTGGATACAGTAGTGGTGGATGAAGGAAGAAGATGGAGTTTGATAGGTGTCTAAAACACCTTAATTAGTATCAATTGGTTATGCTTTCTTTGTTATTTATTTTGTAAATTATGTGTATTACGCTTGTTTTCTATTTTGTAGGTGTTTGGAGTCAATTTGAGTAAAAGAAGAAGAAATCATTCAAGAAGGGTAAAACTGTCAATTTACTACAAATGTTATCTACAACCCAAGCAGAGTTAAGGGGCTCTCATGAAGATCTTATAAAGGCACCTCACTGTTACTCATGGAAGCCAAGTCTTTAAAAAATGTTATTTGAAAGTTAAACTTATAGTTGCCCGTATCATTCTAGTTGGTGGGTGTTTAAATCCACTATCTTATCTTTTAGTACTCTTACCCTAGAAACTAGGTCAATGGGAGATATTGACGGTGAAAAAGATAAATGGTGAATATGAGTTGAAGTTGAGAAGAAGAATTGGAATGAGTTCTTGAATGGACTTCAGATCGAAATAGGAGACGTGGCTGGTGAATTTCAGAGGGGGTTGAGCTCGATTTGTCTTGCGAGAAGAAACAAATAAGATAAATCGGTAGATGTGGTGTTGTAGGTTGTTCTTGCTGTCGTAAAGGAATCAATGAATGGGTTTGTACCTGCTAGTAGTAGAGATGTTTGTTAAGCGAGATTTACAAGGAAGGAGGTTGTTGTTGTGAGGGTTAGGGTTGAATCCGATTAGTGGTTAGCAGAGAATAGGGAGATGTTGTGAATCAGATAGGATATGGTGGTGTTGATCTGAAATAGAGTTAGGGTTTTGGTTCAATTTGAAAATGATTGAGATGTTAGCAGTGAGAGGAGTTGATGCCATCGATCTACAGGGTTTAACAAAGAAAAAAATGGTTTCTGATTTAGGGGTTCACTGTGGTGGAAGAGAAGAATGAGTCCTTGAATTATTTTGGGTTGATTTCAAGAGTAAGAAGAAGTCACTGGTGGTAATTGTGTGGTTTTGTGATGTGGCAGGAGTTTTAATGTTCTTTTGATTATGGTTCAAGGAGTACACAACATGCAAGGAAGAAATTGCTGAGAGAAATAAGGAATAGAGTGAGTTGCTGGTGTTCTAGGTTATAATTTGGATTGCATTTCAGCTGATAAAGGTGCATGTTGGATATTTCTCTTGGTTGTGGTGATGCTGCAGTGAAATTGGTGGTCTGTGATTTGGAATGGAAGAAGAATTGATGGGAACTGTTGGTGATTCTTAAAGGGATTTGAAGCTGCAGGTGGTGTTGTTGCTAAAATAAGATTGAATGCCTGAATTTCATTAGATGAATGTTAGGATCGCATTATGCAGGGAAGCAGCCTGAAATAGGACTGGAATCGGTCGACAAATAGATAAAATTTTGTCTGATTTTTCTTTCTAGTGCGTCGACTCACTGAGTCAGATCCAACATAGTTGAGTCAGACCAATCTAACCGAATCAGATCAACTGACTCGGCTAACTCACTTTTACCTACTTTGACCATTGACCTCTTGACCGTTAGTTGACTGTTATTGTAAACAGTTGACCGTTAGTTGACTCATGTGGTCGGTGATAAGCCGGCGACACTATTCAGGTGATCGGATTCTGGCGTCGATGATAACTTTCCGGTGACCAATTTTGGACATAAACTTTAGTGAGTTACTTCTCATGTATGGGCTAGTAGATGGAATTTTTGGACTTGGGTTCTAATTTGGAGAAAGAGAGTTTAACCTAGTTTTGGAAACAAAACAAGTTATAAAAGGAAGAATCCTCTACAACCTGTACACACTTTTACAACTAATTTTTGGGAGCAAGGAGCAAAGAATATTATTCTCTTCCACGCATCTAGGGTTTTCTTTATTTAAGCATAAACTTACTACCCTTTTTATAAAATATCTCTTTTTAATTTTAGTAAAAATGTAATATTATTATTTACTAAATATATTCAATTTTAATTTAGTAATATGTAGCATTTAATAGGGATAGTTTTGTATGTTTCTCCAGGTTTAATATTTTGATTTTTTTAAACCGGACTAATAAATATATACGGAGAAAGTACTTTAGTATACTAGTGGTCCAAACCTAGATTTTTTTTAAATAGTTATTCGTGACCACGTTCTTGGCAAATATTTTTTATTGAAGTGTTTTTCGTGTTCATGATGTTTTATCTTAAAACATTAAAAAGTCTTATTACTATCATTTCATCACCAATTTAGTCATGAATCTCTTTAGTTCAATTCATCATCTTGATAAAAAGACCCAACACCATTAGCTTGCAATTTATACGGACTCTACTAATTTAAATCTAGACGATGAACAATATACGCTGGTTTGAATTTGTTCTTCACCAAATGGTCCAAACCTAAATATGTTTTTTAAAATAATTGTTTTGATAGTATTTTTCATATTCTTGGTGATAAAAGATGAGTTCTTTTTTATTGAGATGTTATCACCAACCCTAATGGGAAATAGTTGTAGATTTTTTATTAGTTTTAATAATAAAAAAAAATAAAGGTTTTTTATGGTCAAAAATAAAGGGCCCAACCGGATTTAAACCGATGTCCTCTTAATCTACAATTAAATGCTCTACTACTGAGCTATGGACCCTTCTGTGTTCTAAACTTGACACATCACATTTTAACAATAATTATTTATCAGAAATTTCAATGATATAAAAGCTGTCTCTGTTCACCATTTAATTTGAGGAATATTCTGATTCCTTCTTAACTTCCTGGTCGATGAAATCCCAAGAATTGATTAGTAGACAATCAAATATAGCTAATTATTGTTGATAATAGGGTCACAAGATTATATCTCAACATGTCACGATTCAAAATCTTTTAGACAATATTCAAATAAGATTTGCGTTTGTGCTAACTGATTTTAGATGATATAAATAACAAACACGAGATCTAATATAGCGATCACGTGTCCCAGGCGTTTGTTCATTTTGTCATATTATTGTGAATATTTCGATGGCCGGTATTGATTGTTGAAATATAATTGCCATGTGAGACATGTGAGGAACGATGGATAATACTTGTTTATTTCGTTTTGATTCGCATTAATATTTGTCCATGGGATCTCCTTTTTTGCATCAGCATATCGTACATGTTGAAATCCTTGGATCATTTCTACCCTTCTATTGCTTTTTGTATTGTAGAAATTTAGCATAACTGTTACGGAAGTTATCAAATTCCGCACAGAATTACCAACCTAGTGGTGATGATTATTTCGTTTTGTAAATATTCGGTAACTCTCATGAATTTTATTGGCTGATTAACATTTAAATTTAAGTTACGAAACAGTAGTCTGGGCGTTCGGGTATCTCAAAGGTCACATTAGGGAAAGAAAATCATAATTTAGTATAAAAAATTAATGTGAACAAATTTCTCATATAAAAAACATTTTCATATTATTTATTATAAATAAAAATTATTTTAATTAAAAATAAAATTAAAATTCCTTTCCCTTAATAATGATTAAATTTAGTTTTTAATATTTTTCAATATACTCGAGTTGCCCTACCTATATAATCTATAAGTTTTAAATGGAAATAAATGTTAAAAATCAAATTTTAGTTTTGTGAGAGGAAATCGGCTAAATCAACTTTGGTGAATCTGATTCAGAGGGTAGCTAAGAACAGAGTTTCGGCTAGGGTTTCAATTTGAAACATATCTTCTCCAAAATCCAATGACTATTTGAAAAACCGAGTTCGTTTTCCTTGCTGTTTAAGTGAAGAACAGAAACTCTAGCTTCACTTGTATTTCATCAGGTAAGTTTGATTTTGGTTTTACTTTATTTTGGTTTTGTTATTATGTTTTTCGATTTATTGATTTTGGTTGTTATTTGATTATCAAACTTTTAAAGAACCAAACTCGTTTTTGTTTCTGTTTAAGTGAAGAACATGAACTGTAACTTCAAATTGTTGGTGTTTGAAGATTCCTACTGAAGTTTCAGTTTATTCTTTTAATCTGATTATATTCTCATTCGGTTCAAGTTGTTGTATTAGTTCAATCATTCATCTCAAACTGAAATTCACTTTCAGGTATAACTTTTTATTTTATTTTTGTTGAATGATTGAGTTTATGTTTATTATGAAACTCAGATCCATTTTTTTTTATGATTTCTATGTTTATGTTGTTGATGTTCTTATTCAAATATATTAGAATCGAATTTGTTATGTTTTTGATGTTCTTATTCAAATGTTGTTGTTGGTGTTGTTGTTTATATTCACAGCCAGTGAAACTGTTTTTTGTTTCATACTTTTTCTTTTAGATTGTTGGAATCAGAATTTATTATGTTGTTGATGTTAATATTCAATGTATGTTGTTTGTTGTTGTTTATATTCACATCTAGTGAAATTGCTTTTGGTTTCATACCTTGTCTTGTATATTATTAGAATCAAATTATGATGTTTTTGGTGTTCTTTATTCAAATGTTGTTGTTGGTGTTGTTGTTTATATTCACAGCTAGTGAAACTGTTTTTTGTTTCATACTTTTTCCTGTATATTATTGGAATCAGAAATTGTATGTTGTTGATGTTAATATTCATTTTTTGTTGTTGGTGTTGTTGTTTATATTCACATCTAGTGAAAGTGTTTTTGGTTTCATACCTTTTGTCCTGTATATTATTGGAATCATAATTTGTTATGTTGTTGATTTTAATATTCAAATTTTGTTGTTGGTGTTGTTGTTTATATTCACATCTAGTGAAACTTCTTTTGGTTTCATACTTTTTTCTATATATTATTGGAATCAGAAATTGTATGTTGTTGATGTTAATATTCATTTTTTGTTGTTGGTGTTGTTGTTTATATTCACATCTAGTGAAAGTGTTTTTGGTTTCATACCTTTTGTCCTGTATATTATTGGAATCATAATTTGTTATGTTGTTGATTTTAATATTCAAATTTTGTTGTTGGTGTTGTTGTTTATATTCACATCTAGTGAAACTTCTTTTGGTTTCATACTTTTTTCTATATATTATTGGAATCAGAAATTGTATGTTGTTGATGTTAATATTCATTTTTTGTTGTTGGTATTGTTGTTTATATTCACATCTAGTGAACTGTTTTTGGTTTCATACCTTTGTCCTGTATATTATTGGAATCAGAATTTGTTATGTTGTTGATTTTAATATTCAAATTTTGTTGTTTGTTGTTGTTTATATTCACATTTAGTGAAACTTCTTTTGGTTTCATATTTTTTCTGTAGGTTATGGAATCTGTTCTCGCTGTTATATTTCACGAAGAGGATACATTATCTTTTCGTATTGGTCTACAAGCATCTGTTTGTGATTTGAAGGGTAGTATATGTTCAAGTTGGTATCAATTCTCTGTTCTTTCTATAGAAATTTTCCACATAGTTTGTAATCAACAAAAGGTTATCAATTCTGATTTTGATCTCCAATCGATTGCTTTATTTACTTTGTTTAATAAGCTTCCACCTCTTGAGTTACATGTAAGGCATAGAGATGAGTCATCTAGTTGTAGTTCAGAAATTTCAGGAATCATACCATATGAGCAGCTACGAAGTTTAGGAATTATATATTTTGAGCATGCAGCACTTATAAATTTAGTTGATTATGATGTCCGTAATAAAGTTAAAGAACCATTGAAGTATGCGCATTGGTTAGGCCTTTACCAGGGTGTCAATCAGGTGTTTAATGGAGGTGTTCAACAAATTCGCTCTGATTTGTTGAAATATCATGCAGTATCTGGGTATTCATTTAAGATGACAAGGAATGAAAAGTTGAGGATTTGTGCATGTTGTTCTAAGAAGGAAGAAGAGAAATGTGAATGACATATATATGTTGTTTCTATTGATGGTGTTGAAGGTAGTCATTTTATTATCAAGGAGTTAAATAAGAAGCAGACTTGTTGTGGTGGAGTTGTAAACAGACCACATATGTCGAAGAAACTAATTAGTAGCTTGATTCTTGAAGAGATTAAACAGAATCCAAAGAAGAAGACAAAGGATATTATGAATCAGTTTACAAGAGAGTATGGCTTTGAAATTAGTCGTTATTATGCATATGCAGGGAAAGGCATGCATTGAATATTACATGGGGAGAGAACGAGAAATCATTTATGTACTTGAAATGGTATACCAACAAATTGACTGAAACCAATCCTGGATCTCTTGTTGTTTGGGAAGTTGAAAATGGGACTCAAAAATTTCAGAGATTGTTTATCTGTTTCGAAGCATGCATTCGTGGATTCAATTACTGTCGTCCTTTGTTATTCCTTGATGCAGGCCATTTAAAGAGCAAATACCTTGGTCATATCATGGCAGCAACAGGTCTAACCGGGAATGACGGTAAGTTTCTTAAACATTCTATTTTTTTATGAGTTGATAAATAGGTCTGTTATTTAATCCTATACAGATGAAACCTAACATCATGCTACAAACAGATGAAACCAAGATGAAAATCAGTGAAACCTATTTTTACAGAAAAATGTAATTGAAACAGATGAAACCTTATTTGATGAGACCAAAATTGGTTTCATCGTTTTTTATATGCTGAGACATTTTTTTTCTGTTCTGTTTCCAGAAATCTATTCTTTTGCTTATGTTGTTGTTTCTTTGGAGAATGACGCCAACTGGAAATGGTTTTTGGAGAATTTGAAGCAAGTCCTTTCTCATCTGCGTAAAAAGCTTACTTTTGTGATTGATCGAGGTAGTGGTTTGGTGAATCAAATCCCTGATGTATTCCCTGATGCTGTTCATGGTTGTTGTTATTGGCATATGAAGAACAATATCAATACATACTTGCCGAAGTCCAGTAAGGTTTATAACAATTATGTGCTTGGGTTGTTTGAAAAATTTACTATGCTAATACACATATAAAATTTTCAGAGAACTGGGATAATTTGTTGCAGGTCAAAAATCAGAAGTTACAAGATTATCTGAGTAGAGCTCCGGTTGATAAATGAGCAAGTGTTTATTTCCCGGGTCGTCGTTATGGTAGGTTGTGTTCGAATATTGCTGAGAGTTTCAATAGCTAGATCGTTGAAGAAAGAGAGAAGCCTATAGCCATCATGGTTGATGAGATCAGAGTGAAGCTTATGAATCAAATGTGTGTACGTCGCGAACAATGTGCAACATTATTGAAGTGGCGAGAAACTTTATGTCCATAATTTGAAATTGAGATGTACAACAACAAGATGCACAGCTGTGAATACAGTGTCACCAAGTCGTCGCAATATGTGTTTGAATTTCATTCGACATTAACACAAAAGATTGATTTGGAAAGAATAACATGTTCTTGCAACCGCTGGCGCATCAACGGTTTTCCTTGTGCCCACGCTATCCGTTGTATCATGCTAAATGAAGAAGACCAATTAATTTTGTTTCCACAGTTGAAAATCCTTCGATTGTGTCTCCAAAATCTCTTGTTCTTGGTCCTGATGCTCTACCACAACCTGGTCGTCCAAGGAAGAAGAAGAGAATTCCTAATACAGGTTCAGTTCCTAATAAGAAGATGAGAACTTGTGGTAGCTGCCATGTTTTGAGTGCCCATAACCGAAGGACATGCCATGCGCGGCAGATATGAATTCATTTTGACAACAATTCATCGACTTTCATTTTCATTTTTTATTTAGACTACTATATGTTTTAATCTACATATTTTTATTATTCTTTTTTCTATAATTTTTACAGTTAAAATTTCAATTTGCTTCAGGTCTTTCATGTTTTTTTATTTTTAGATTAAGTTTGTCAGAGTTGCAGGCTTTTATAATTTGTTGGAACCAAAATAGGTTTCATAGTTCGTCACATTCTTCAGGGTTTTTTTATCTCTAAGTTGATGGAACCCTTTTTGGTTTCATTGTTTGTTTCATCTGGAATAAAATGAAACAAAAACAAATGATTGAACTCTTTCTGGTTCCATCATGTTTTTTCATCTGGAACAATATGAACCCAAAAAATGTGATGGAACCCTTTTTGGTTTCATCGTTATTTTTCATCTGGAATAAGATGAAACAAAAACAAATGATGGAACTTTTTCTGGTTCCATTATGTTTTTTCATCTGGAACAAGATGAAAACCAAAACTAATGATGGAACTTTTTGTGGTTTCATCATGTTTTTTCATCTGGAATAAGATGAAACAAAAATTATTGATTAACAGAAAAATATCATCCTCTAATAAGATGAAACAAATCATTGAATAAGATGTTCATCCTTGATTAAGAGAAAATATCACAACATATTTTATAACTTAATAGTAGTGATTGATGAAAAGACTGTTCTTAGCTACCCTCTGTTTACAAATCATTGAATAAGATGTTTTACGGACAACCATTGTATTTTACCACAAACTAATTGATTAACACTGTTCTTAGTTTCAACCTTTTTTTTCACAAACTCTATGTTTTAACAATCATGAACTGCATCTTCTCTTCCATGAACAGACAACCACCATTAACGCACCGTCAATCTTCTTTATCTGCCACCATTAACGGGACACACCTGAAAAGAAACCAAACAATTGCATAACTGAACCTTCATGTTACTCCTCTTCCTGGATGTTGCAAGTAGTCATCCTCCAACCTAATGTTTTCCCGTTTTTTCTCCATTATAACTTTAAGTTGCAACTTTGGACTCATAGTCTCCAACTTTGCCAAGGAGTATCTTGCATGCCAACTTTGGCCTCATATTTTGCACCTTTTGTTTTGTGTGCTCTTCGGATGAAAAATTTCCTTTCAAAAGGCTCTTCATGTCATAGCAAACATGAAGTCTGCAATCATTCCTGAAATTAACAAAACAAAATCTTTAAATTAAAAAACAAAACAAAAAAGGATTGAAATGAAGATATCACAAGTTCTTTTAAAAGTACTTACACATCTTGTTGACATCACAAAGGGGTGTTCAAAACAAATTCTTTTGTTTGACTTGCCAGGTCTATGCAGAGCTTTACAACATGTTGTTTGAATGCTGACACCATTCTTTTTTTCATGCTTTCAGCACTTTTGTTGCATTCATCATCAGTGGAATCCATGGAGTTGTAGTGAGAGAATTCTCCAGTTTCATTATCAAAGACTAACAATGTACAGTGATACGACTTTTCACTTATTTTTGTTAGCAGTGGAACGAATACAAATTCTGGAGTGTAATCCATTTTGTCAATGAAAGCTTCAATTGCAGTGTGACAACTTTGCCCGATTGAGTGCAGTGTCTGAAATTCAGTAAAAAATCAAAAATCAAATTCTAATTTTGTTTCAGAAAGACACTTGTGTAAGAGAATTTAGATGAAACTTACATAGACATATATGCTGAGAAAAACTGCCCTTTTGTACTTAGGAGTACCATCTGGTTTCATGATATTCTTTAATATGTTTTTTTACAATTTGAGCATGTAGAACTCAATCATATCTCCTGCAATGTCACCCTTTCTTACCAAGGTGTTCATATTCCTTCCTGTAATGTACAGCCCCAGATCTTTTTTCTCCCAAGCCATGTCACTGTTGTTAAATTGTTCAAAAACAAATTAAAGATTAAAGAAGAAGAAAAGAAACTGAAACACTTAAATTATGAAACCAAAAAACTTAATAGTATGAATGCCACTTACCTTTCATTGTGCATTTTAAAATATCTGCACACAATCGTTTTTTGATTTGAATCCAGCACTTGCATAATCTTTAAGTTGTCCACTGCTTTCAACTTGACTTCCCTTTTCTCTTTTTGTTTTTTCTCCAACTTTGTAGTTTGCTTTCTGCTCACACAACGAGTCTTGTTTTTTTATTCTTCTTAACTTCTCCAGGTATATAATCCTGCATCTTAACAGGTGCTTGCATGCTCCTTTTGTTTTTTCTCATCCTTGAGATTATGTTACTCACTTTTTGTTCGGGACTGACGTCTTCACTATCTTCTTTGTCACTGTCTGTTTGCGTCAATCCCAACTCGAAATGAGGCATATGATCTTCTAAAGCAATTACATCATTTTCCATGTTTATAACAGAGTAGTAGCACATGCCTTTACTTTCGGGCTTTGATGTAGAAGTCTTGTTTTCATATTCATCTTCCATTTGCTGAAGAATAGTTTCATCAATTGAACCCTGGCTTTGAGTTGACACTTCAATCTGTTTCTCTGGATTTGATGAAGAACTTTTCTTCGCTTCCAATTCTACCCTCTCAGCCACTCTGATATCTCCTATTGTTTCTGGAGTCAATTCAGAAACTTCTTCTATTGCACTCCTCAAGTTAGTCTTCGACAAAGAAGATTCAATTTTTCCAGCAACCTTTACATCTTCAGCTGTGTTTGGAGTTATATCCAAATATTCTTCTATTATATTATCTTTGGCTTGCTTCCCTTTGATTTCAGATTCTACTTTCTCAGCCACCTCCAAATCTTCAATTGTGTTCGGAGTTAACTCTGAAATCTCTTCAATCAGTTGTTGATCTTTGCCTTCAGATGATGCAACCTTTTCTGGTTCCATCATCTCTTGCTCCTGAACTTCTCCTTCATTTGATGAAACTTTTTCTGGTTCCAACACCTGTTGCTCCTGAACTTCTCCTTCAGTTGATGAAACCTTTTCTGGTTCCAACAAAGAATCCTCCAAATATTCAGTTAATCCTTGAATATGAACTTCATGAGATGAAACCTTTTCAGGTTCCACTGCATCGTGTTGTATCTGAACTTCTTCATGAGCTGAAACCTTTTCAGGTTCCACTGCATCATGTTGTTCTGTTTCTTCAGGCATATTCATTACCTGCAAGATTTATTGATTTCAAAAAATTAGATTCAATGACAACAAACAAATCAAATTAAATCAAATCAAATCAAATCAAAGTAAAGTAAATTATCACCTCATCATTGTCAGACTTTTGTTCACTATCTTCTTCAACCTCAACATTACCAGCATCTTGTTCTATCATTTCATCCACAATATTTATAGTTTTGGTTATCAATTCCTGCGATTTTTTTAACATATGTTAGATACTACCATTAACCCAACAATATTATTTATTTAACACACACAAATAAACAATATCATATTTAACTCATCTAAGATTTAACATATCACCTCCACATCTTGTTCACTGTTTGAAATTGTTTCTGTTTCATCTTTCTTACGTTTCTGTCTCACGTAAGTCTTCCTCACTGGTTGTAACTTATCTTCAGCATCATATTTTGCAAGAATTGATTGATCTTCTTCTGAAAGCCCATTGTTCCCAACGCTTGTAATTTTTTCAATCAAAATTCTTGCCACTTATATTTTTCCTTGTAAGTGGTATCTTCATTTCCAGTTCCAATACTCTCTTCATTTCTATCACCAACACTCTCTTCATTTCTTTCACCAACAATCTCTTCACTTGCATTATCCTCTTTATTTCCATCACCAACCTGCAGTTCACCATCTATGTACTCTTCAACATGAATTTCCTCTTCCTCTATACGCTGCACCAAGCGTATTTCTTGTTCATTATATGGAAGCAAGAAGGATCACTGACGGTAACCCATATTCATCTGCGGAACACAAGAAAAATTATAATTAATAAGTTGGAATTAAATAAAACTATGAAACTTTTTTTTGGTTCCATCATTTCTTTTCATATGGAATAAGGTGCAAGCAAATAAATGATTGAAATTTTTAATTCTCAGACATTAAAAATTATAAACAAACAAGAACTGTTGTTGCTTTTACCTTTGAGAAATTTTCTGGTCTATTGCTAAGATCATCAAAATTATTCACCACTTCCTTGCTTATTTCATCTAGGTTTCATCTAGCGAACCTTGCGTACATCTCGTTCCCATCTTGTCTCAATGTGATGTTTGACATCTCGGCAAACCAATACTGAAAAAAAAATACACAATACAACATTCAAATTAGTAATCAAACTCGGGAAAAATAAAAAACAAACAATTTATGAATCAAAAGATATAAAAATTAACTTACCAATGGGTAAATGACGCAACCCGATACATCATCAACTTCTTCAGCTTTAGTTAAAGACTCCATTAGATACTCATGAAAAACATCAGGCCAACACACTTTATTCATCTCAAATACTTGGTACAAGTATTTTGAAGTCAGATTCTGCCCACCTTTGTTTGGGACAAATATCAAAACCAAGAGATAGAGTATGAATAGCTTTGACGAAGTCTTCAGCTTTGGTTTCATCTGCTGCAGTTTCCATCATAGCTCTGATAATATCAGTTTTCCTCATCTTCTTATCTCCTTTAAAATACTCGACTGCAAACATGTTAACCTTTTTCTTCAGCTCAACATCTTTGGGTACATCTACATTCTTCATCATTTGTAGACCAAAAATGACAGCGAACTATTCAGGTGTTGTCTGCAGTATCATATTCCTTGCTCTCATCAACTTGAAACAATCTGGTTTCTGACGCTTGACACTTTTATAAAATGACCCTAAGATCATATGAATTGCTCTGGTCTTTTTCTTCAATTTTTCTTCTTGCAGTGTAACATCGAAGAACGGTTTGAAGAAACGCCAAAATGGACAAGAAACAAGTGCCTTCATGTGTTTTTCTTTACTCTGTATCAAACCTTTTATCTTAGGTGCCTCTGCACACAAATGATGCAACGAGCACCTATATGGTTCTGTCAGTCTTTTTTTTCATGTTACAAAATAAATAAACCATAAGCACAAACAGAACTTGTCCCAACCATACAGGAAGATGATGAAACCAATTTTGGTTCCATCAAAATATCCATTAAGTAAAAAAACACCAACACTGTTGGTCACAACCATACAAAAAATATGATGAAACCAATTTTGGATCCATCAAAATAGTCATTAAGTAAAAAACACCAATACTGTTGGTCACAACCATACACAAAATGTGATGAAACCAATTTTGGTTCCATCCAGATAGCCATTAAGTAAAAAACACCAATATTGTTGGTCACAACCATACACAGAATATGATGAAACCAATTTTGGTTCCATCAAAATAGCCAATAAGTAAAAAACACCAACACTGTTGGTCCCAACCATACACAGAAATTGTAAAACCTTTTTTGGTTCCATCCAAATATACTTTAAGTAAATAAATTAGGTCAAAACAGATGAAACCTAAAACCATGCTACAAACAGATGAAACCAAGATGAAAATCAGTGAAACCTAATTACAGAAAAATGTAATAGACATTAAGTAAATAAATTAGGTCAAAACAGATGAAACCTAAAACCATTATACAAACAGATGAAACCAAGATGAAAGTCAGTGAAACCTAGTTACAGAAAAGTTGAAACCTAATTATGAAACCAGTGATTTCGAAACAGATGAAACCTCATTACGCAAATTCATTGATGAAACCAAAATTGCGAAACTAAAAATCATTGAAGCATGTTGATTTTCAACTATAAACAATCACTGAAGAACAATGAAACTTCGATTTACCTTTTGGAGAATCTTGTTTCTTAACTGTTTTACTAAGTTTTTTATTCATCTTTTTATCTTTCTTTTTGTCTTGTTTCTTTACCATATTTAATGATGTTCAGTGATTTTGGTTAGGTTTAAACTGTTAGAGAATGTAATAGAAACTTCTGATGATGATGAACAACCGTTTGAGAATCAGAAATTCAGTTTTTGATTCTGTTTTTAATGTACTGGTTGTGATGCAGATGATGATGACGATGAGTATCAGGCTTAGATGATTTTTGTTTCAGAGAGATTTATGTGATGATCTTTGATATGGATGATGATGACGATGATCTTGTTTCAGGAGTTTTTTGTGTTGATTTTGATACTGCTGAACGGTTTGATTTTGGAAGTTGTTGAAGAGAGAAGTTAAAGAGGGAAATAATGAAGTCTGCGAATTCAATTCGTGAGCAGTTAATGAACGTGAGCGGTTTATAAGTGAGGGTAATTTGGACAGTTAGGTTGTAATGGGTTTTTTGTGTCAAATTTGTTTTGTTGGGTTTTATGTAGTTGGATAGTGACACCTTTGGGATTATAACCCACGACCTGAAAGAAAATAATCATTTTCAAAAAGGGTTTTGTTAACTTGTACCTCATGCACAAGTTAAGCCCCAATCATTAACAAGGAAAGTAGTAAATTATATTAAGTAAGTTAAGGGTTTAGTAAAAATAGAAGAATTATGAGCAATATAATAACATAAATGTCAATTCACTGTTACACCCTTTTATTAGTGGTAAATATATTATTCTATTTGAACCCTCTCTCTTACTAACATATTTTATTAAATTTATTTATAATGTTTCAAAAAAGATAAAGTTAGCGATTGAACTACTAACCTCAAGCTTGTTTGACAAATGCATGGACCACTCTTCTATATGTTGTTATGTGATGTATATTTTATTTTTTACATAGATATACAATGCAAACATAAAATTTTATGTAACAAAATTTAGTTTCTACAAACTAATTCGTTTTCCAACTATTTTTTTCTAACTAATAAAAATTTGGCATGTATCTATTAGGTGTAAAAAAAATAGATTAAGCAAAATATAATTTCAAAATGATAAAATTAGCACACTTTGAAACAAATAGTGAGTTTAAATTCTAATCTTCGCAAAACATTTTTTTCTTGTTCTTCCCATTACTCAGGGCCTCCACATTAGGTAAGTCTCCTTTCTTTTCTTTTTCTTTCTCTTCCGATTACTCATGGTCTCTTCATCAGAGCTAATTAATTATTTATTAATTTTATTATTTACTATATCTTCATTTTACTATTATCATTTACTAACTACTTCAAGAAGTTTTACATGGTCAAGACCTCCAGATAATATTGTCAAGATAAAAGTTGATGCAACATATAATCTTAATATGGGAGCGGCAGCAGCAGTGACCCAAAACTTCGAAAATAAACATGGTGCTTGTATGACTTCTTATTTCTGAACTGATTCTCCACGGAGGGCTGCAGTGAAGGCTTATACTTAGGTGTAAAGCTTGTTATGGAGATGCAAATGCAAGATATTATCATAGAAGGAGATGTGAAGACTGTAGCACATGCCATCAAGATATTACTCTTTGTACAATTTACTGTTGTGAAACAAATGGATTTTTACTTAGTCTGCATCGAAAATGTTAATTTTAATGATAACGCATAATCATTCAATTTGATGCAATCACCTCAGTTCTCATTCAATTTCTTCAACTTTACTCAAATTCGTTCAAATTCTATCTAAACTTCATTACATATTATCAAATTTCTTTAAATGTATTACTATTGAAGTACTTATAATCATTCAATTTGATGCAATCACCTCAGTTCTTATTCAATTTTTTCAACTTTACTCGAATTCGTTCAAATTCTATCTAACCTTCATTACAAATTATCAAATTGCTTTAAATCTATTACAATTGAAGAACATATAATCATTCAGTTTGATGCAATCACCTCAATTCTTATTCAATTTCTTCAATTTTACCCAAATTCGTTGAAATTCTATCTAATCTCCATTACTAATTATCAAATTGCTTTAAATCTATTACAATCGAGGTACCTATAATCATTCAATTTGATGCAATCACCTCAGTTCTCATTCAATTTCTTCAAATTTACATGAATTCGTTCAAACTCTATTTAAGCTTCATTACATATTATCAAATTGCTTTAAATCTATTACAACTTAACTAGAATTCGGTCATATGAATATTCCCCAATCTATAACCTAAATTAATCATCTAATTTGATGCTATCACCTCAATTCAATTTCAATTTCTTCAATTTAACTCGAATTCGGTCAAGGGAATATTTCCCAATTTATAACCTAAATTATTCAATTTAACTCGAATTCGGTCAAATTTTATCGAATTTTCGTTACAAATTTCAAATTCTAACTAATTTTCCCAGCCAACTATACATTAAGGGCCAAACCAGCTAGTTAGGTTTTAATGGTTATTATGTCACTGCATCTCCAACTAAGAAGGATGAAGAAACGCTGAGTAATGGGAAGAAAAAGAAGAAGAAGACTTGCGAAGACTTACCTGATGTGGAAACCTCGAGTAATGGGAAAAACAAGAAAAAGACGACTTGCGAAGACTTGGATTTAAATCCAGTATTTGTTTCTAACTGTTAAAGTTTGTGCTATGAGGGATAAACTCAATTGTACATTTAATGTATTATGTGTGCTAATTTTATTATTTTGGAATTATATTTTGCTTAATCTATTTTTTTTACACCTAATGGGTACATGTCAAATTTTTATTAATTAGGAAAAAATAGTTGGAAAATGAATTAGTTTGTAGAAACTAAATTTTGTTACATAAAATTTTATGTTTGCATTGTATATCTATATAAAAATAAAATATACATCACATAACAACACATGAAAGAATGATCCACACATTTATCTAGCAAGCTTAAGATTAGTAGTTCAATCCCTATCTTCATTTTTTTTTTGAAACATTATAAGTGAATTTGATCCTAATGAGTTGAGACACGAACTAGTCAACCCAATAATATAAAATGTGTTAGTGAGAGAAAAGGATTAAATAAAATTATGTAAATTGATATTTGTGTTATTAAATTGCTCACTTTTATTAAACCCCATAACTTATTTAATATAGTTTATTATTTTCCATGTCAATGATTGAGGTTTAATTTGTGTATAGGGGTACAAGTTAACAAACCTAAATCATATTCGACTGTAATAAATACGGTCTGGTTCGTAAATGCTCCATATGCTTAAAATTTTTGCCGCATCTGATACGGCAAGATACGCATTGAATTTCTCTTTTATGATGAAATAAGTAAAGCGACCCCATGTTCACAGTATCACAACTAACTCAACTGAACTGAACTGAACGAGCATAAATAACAATCCAAATAAGATTATTCATAATACACCAAACTTAGCTAATCTCACACTTCATTAATTCTTTTCTTCTTTTTTCATGCGAAAACTTCATTAATTATCTCGAAACTAATAAGTAAGTGGGTAATTAATTAAAGATCAAACCACTAATAACACATTACATTTTTTGTTTTTGTTTTCTAGTCACTACTACACTTAAATTTTGCAAGAACAAGTTTCAGTTAATACTACAACTATTTTTGGTTCTAGTTCTAAAATACTTGTGATGTTGATGGAGAAGTAGTCACCAAATTGAAAATATTGTTCCAATAATTTTTATTCTCATGATCAAATTCATCAGCTTTACCTGTTTCACGGTCGGCGTTAGTCGGATCTCGGCAGCTCCCACCGTTCATTTCCCGATCCTTTGGGATAGTGTCATGAGAGTCATGACCTAACAGTAGATCAGTGAACCCGTCACCGAAATGCAGAAACGGTTCTTGTCCATCCACAATTTTTAGTGGTTCAAACGTCCATTGACCATCGACCGCTGACACAACATCATCTACGCATTTTTCATATCCTTTCCAATCTTCATCGCATTCTTCTTTCATGATTCCTCCAAAATGATTCAATTCCTCGGCAAATTCTAGACCACCCTTTGAAGTTTCTTGAAATCCCATATGTGGGAATGGAATTGAATTATCCGTAGAGCTCAAAGTAGAAGTAGGAGATTCAATAAAATCCTGGTTTGAACCAAGACCCAGATCAATGGAACCGGATATCGTTGCCTTTCGTTTTATTCCCTGCCAAGCTCTTAAAACATCTAGACAAAGCGCTTGAGCAGCTGGTTGTGTAGCCATTTTGTTTAGGAGTTGAGCCGACGAGGATGACGAATCCGTAGCTAATGAGCGTGAATTTGGATGTTGCTGGACCATAGAAGTATTGAATTTGATTATTTTAGACTCTCGAGCCAAACGAGCTTCGGCTTCAAGTCGAGCACTTTCCCACTGAGCCATGTGGCTCAGGTTAGCTGAGTTCTTGGATTGACCGTCTATTACTGAGCTCAGGGCATCACTCTTGGGCTTGTGTGTCACCGGATCTATACCCATTTTCGTTAAACGTTTTTTAAGATGAGTGTTCCAATGATTTTTGATTTCATTGTCTGTTCTCTTGGGAAGATGAGTAGCTATAGCTGACCACCTGAGCACAAAAATAACCGCATAAGAAAAAAATAAAATATAAGTAAAAACTATAGTAATTCATATTTTCTTAATCAAGATTAGGATCAATAGTTTTTTTTAATAAACACATCAGGATTAATAATCATCTAAAAGTCAAAAAACATAAAATAGTTAGGGAAGAAAAAGTGACTACAAAACAAATCGGACCACTTTTCCATGCTAGAGTGGATTATAAAAACATGCATCATCACGCTAATTTTGTCAAAAATAAAATAAAATCAAGAAACAGATCATATTTACTATTTTATTATACATAAATATTTATTAGAAAACCAGGCAAGGGAAATACAGATTGATCTCTTGTGCAAAATTATTTAGAAGATGTCCCCATTATGCACGACAGACAAGGGAAATACAAACTCAGACAACAAAAAATGTCCCCATTATGCATAATATTTAACACGAACAATGTCATTAATGCACTTACAAGAAATATGTGGTGATAATAATAACAGAGAAAATTAACTTCAAACAACAAATAATGATGAAGATTTACTAAGTAGTACAAAAATTGATTTAAGGTATAGCCTAATATGAAACCTAAATCATGAATCATAGAGTACATTGATAATAAATACCTGTTTCCAAGAAGTGCATGGAGTTGAATGATGGATTGTTCTTCTTGAGCAGTGAATTTTCCTCTCTTAATATCAGGTCTTAAGTAATTAGTCCATCTCAATCTACAACTCTTTCCACACCTTTGAAGCCCTAAAAATATACAAACACCATCAAATCATTACTCTTGATCGACCAGAAGATAGTTAAATATCGAAAATTAAATCAAATTAAGGTTTCAACTGCTCAGTGGTGAAGATCATAATGAAAAATGATATATAAGCACATATATATATAGATTAAAGATGGATGGAATTAGGCAAGTACCGGCTTTAGGAGGTAATGCACGCCAGCTTCCATGGCCATGTTCTTCAATGTAGGCTAAAAGTTTTTGATCTTCTTCAGGTGTCCATGGACCTTTCTTTATCCCTACTTTTTCACAACATGGAGATCTTCCCATTTTCTAAATGGCATGTAATTGATTAACAGTACTAGTAGTGATGAATAATGAATAAGCAAGGAAATAAAAACTTCAGAGAAATAGTTGATTGGGGAAGATGAATTTATTATGAGGAGAACAGTAGAAGGGAAGAGAGTGTGAGAGATTTACAAAATCATAGAGAGAGAAGGAAGGAGTTATAAATATTGTAATGGGCAGAAAGTAATGTCAGCGACTTAGATGGGATAAATAAGTGAAGATATTATATAGCTCGTGTAAAGCATATTTCATGGCGTAAATGACATTTGTGCTCCTTCAAAGGCCGCACATTTTGTTAGCTTATTTGTGTTAGTATACTGTAGCCCGAGGGTAATTTAAAATTTTGGAACTAAATATAATGTGTACCTCTAATTATAATTTAAAAATGTTTCAATGAAAAAAAAAAAACTATTATTTTGGTTGCAGTCTTTGGTTTCTAGGGACTGCATAGAATTCAAATATTTTAAAAGTGATTAGTGGAGGACCTAATCTATAGTGAAAGTTAAAAACATCCTTCTTTCATAAATAAATTTAAATATAATAATTATTTACAAAAAAATTATATTATTCCTCTTATTCTCTTCTCCTTCACGATTCATAATAAATAAAAAAAAAAAAATCAATTTTAGATTCAGGAACTACTTACGGCTAGGAATAGATGAACTCCTAGCCGTAAACACTCACTACGGCTAGAAGTTCATCTTTTCAAGACCGTAAGTAGTCCATCTATGACCAGGAAAATATTGAATTCCTAACCGTAGGTATTTTACGGTTATTTTGAACTTTGTAATTTATCTACGGCTAGGAATTAGTCATTTCTCAGCCGTATGATAGTAATTTTTGTTATTTACGAATGAAAAACGATAAATTTTTCATTTTCATACCGAGTACAAGCCTATTACGGCTAGGAATTGATGAATTCCTATCCGTAAATAAACTACTTAGGCTAGAAAATGATTAATTCCTAGCCGATTCATTTTCAAATACAAGCTTATTACGGCTAGGAACTGTTGAATTCCTAGTCGTAAATGGTTCTGAAAATAAAAAAAATAAAGGGAACGTATGCCCCCTTCTTTGATTTTAAAAGTTAAATAAAAAAATTAACATTTTTTATTAATCAAATTCAATCACTAATCTTAATTAATTTAGCTAATCAAGTTGATTATCACTAATTAATCTAGGGCATTCTAGGTATTATGAAAAATACTAGGATAAGGGGTATTGAGGTTGGTTACAAAATGACCCTATTTTATCATTTTGTAAGCCCCTATGAGCCAAGGGATGAAGCCCCAATAATAGAGTTCAAAAAAATGTAATTTAAAGTATCACGGCATATTCAGAAGGCTAGATATAAGAGAGTTTTCAATAGCGGGGAACAACGCCCTACCACTACTATTATGCTCATCAAACAAGACTCACTCGCTTACTCTGCCGCGTATGTCAAACAAGGAAACCAAGTTACAAAATCAGGGAAGAAGAAGATATTTCTGAAGAAAAACATTAGGTGGATTAGACTGGGAAGGAAAATCGACAAGATTAATTATGACGCATCTTTCGTGATGATATTCTCTTATGCAGGGCTGAGGCTAGTTTGTCATGACTAAATAGCAGGTTCGATCAAGGAAGAAAGTGTCACCCGTTTCTAGTTTACACACTAAAGGAAGCGAAAAGCCAGGTTGCCATGGTATTTAAAATCGTGCGATTCATGATTCAGATCGCATGATTCGAGTTAAAATCAAGTTAATTGATTCAAATTGTGTTTCTGATCGCATCTTTATTGAATCGTGAATATTCCTTTTTAGATGCAATTCTTGACTACATTAGCCGGTCAACTTTTTTGTTTTTTTTGTGTGCATATACTGCTTTACCCGATTAATATTATATATATAATTTCCTTTAATATTTAAAAAAGATTTTGTGAAGATTCGAGCCCCTTACCAACCACATCGAGGTGTAAGTTAATACCCATGAGAACCACTGAGCCATCCAAATGCTTTTAACATTTAGGAATTTTTTTAGATATTCTATATTTCTGGTAATGTATATTTTATTTTATTTTTATTGAAAGAGAAGTTTATTGAATAGAAGAATGTAATTCTCATGCAAAGAAGTATGAGTACCAGCATGAATTGACAATGAATCTATATCTCTTACATCTTAATTTTATCTTTTATATTTAAATTTTAGATTTAAATTTATAAAGATATAAAAAATAACAATGAATTTTCGATTCACGATTCAACATACGATTTGATTCTTAAAATTAAAAAATGATTCGTTCCGTGATTCACGATTCACGATTTCACAACCTTACAAGTTGCGCTCTTAGTTGTAAAGTGGGCATGAGACAACACATCATCAAACTGAAATTGGAAGGAGACAATACCACTTAGTAGATTAATTAGCAGGCAAGAAAATCGAAGTTGGATGGCGGTGTCAAACCATTCTGAATGAGGTTCTCTCTATAGCTCGGGGTTTGGAATGCTTATATAACATCTACATCGGGAGAAAAGGAAACAAGACTACAAACAAGATGGCAAAACACGCACAAACTATACTTAAAGACTCAAACCAATAGGCGATGATGTACCTCCTCTTAGAGCGTCCACAATCATGAGCTGAACAAATACCAAAACCAAAAAGAAAATACCAAATTTTTTTGGTTATAGTCCATGTGAAACGCAGCGGTAGAAGAGTAAAATTTGGTCAAGTGTAAGCACAATTGACGCTTGACGTTGGGTGCATATGTATGAAGACGTTTGTTGGTTGGGCGGATGCGAAGTTAAACGCTTGGTTTGGGAGGACGTTGTATCAACGCTCAAAGAGAGACATAGGCCTGCATGAACGCTTGATGATAAACGTTCGTATAAGAGTATGCCCAAATGACAGGCGCTCGCGAAGATAAACGCATGGTGAGGCGGACGTTAAACCCCACGCCCATTAACATGTGTAATCATAAATAGACGTCTGGATCAACTGGCATATTGCGTTCATTCTAGCTGTTTAAGTCTTTACTTCATTTTATGCTAGCTGCTTGAAATTTTCAGTTTTGTAGCTTTGTTAGTTCTAGCTCTTCAAATTTGTTGCCTGTTTTTTTCCATAGGATTGCAAATTAAAATGGTAATGTTATGTTTGTGTATATACATCAAATTTTATTATCATCATCTGACACTCCACTTAATTTTTTTTTAATTAATGGTAATTAAAATGATAATGTTATGTTTGTGTATTTCAGCAGCATGATCTAAGTGGGGCGCTCATAAACACTAGCGCCCCACACCCATACACAAGCGCACGTTTGGCCAAACGCCCAAGACAGGCATACGCTTCATGACAAGCGTACACATAAGTGAACGTCCAGTGGGGCGTGCTCTTACCTGAACGCCCACTACAGGCGTTACTTCTGTTTACGCCTGATCATGAGACGTTCTCCATGTCAACATATGGAAAGAGACGCATCGATACTTTCACGCTTGATGACAGACGTACGCTACGCGAGCGCTCCACCAAATTTAGGTTTGGTCAGGATTTTAGACCAAATTTGATCCCAAACTCTAGAAAACTCGACTATATTTGGGTATAGTCCGTTCTACTACAATTGGTTAAAAGACTATATTTGGGTATAGTCCATGTTATACTCACGTGACTGTGAACGCTCTTACAGAGCAGATTTATCCCTCTTAGTTTGAAGTTTGGTTTTGTTTAAAAAAAGAAAAATAAAAAAATTAATAGTTTATTTTCGTAAATCTCAAATTTCGTATAAAAATATTTGTTTTCTTGCATGAATAAAGCCCGATTTTTTCGTAATAAAATAAGAAGTATAAAAGAACTATGTAGTCTAAAAATAATTTTATGAGATGATCCTTATATAGAGAGTTAGAAATTCAAAGAAATCTTAAGCAGTTTATGTGCCTCGGTCATATACCAGAGACTAGTTTAGTACGCGAACACTTAAACGAACTTGGATAAACTAAATGGCAGCATGATTAATTTGACATGCATACCTAACTAGGAGCCGTGGATTTGGATTTTAGCCATGTCAAATGACTGTACGAAGCTAATTGCACCATCCCATTCCCATCTAAATGGTACTCAATTATGTGTGGATATAAACTGAGTAGGCTTTGAAACCTGAAGTGGTTCTGCTAATATGCTCCTCAGGAAGAATAAAAAGATAAAGAAGTAAATTTTTCTAATTCACCATGGATAGAGAGGATTTTTTTTAGCATTAAAAATATCCTATCCATTTTAGGTCATTTTCCGTATTGAATACTTGTACACTTATTTTTGTTATGGGTATTTTTTTTGATAAGGGGAGGTTAGTTATTCAGTGGGTATCTTGACAGAGTTACTTACGTAATGACAAAAGGATGAGGACCCCTACAAGGCCATGAAAATTAGTAATTGCTGAAAACAAAGGGTCTGTGGTCAGCCATGAAAAGGACTTGCAAGGCCCCAGATTGGATTGCTGCCTTGGCAGACAGACAGGGTAGGACACCATTCTTAATTCTCTTGATCCTTGCCAGGCCTACGGTTTTCCAGTGGCTATGGTCCTCTTAGGGCTTCCATGTTCATGAGTAGAATAAAAAATAAAATTAAAGATTAAATATTAAATTTTTTAGTTATATTTTACTTGAAACGTAATGGTGGAAGAATAAATTTTAATCAGACGGAAAAATAAATTAACGTTTGGTGTTGGATACATATATAAAGATCCATCTGTTAGAATGGTGTTGAATGGATGTATACTAGTGAAAACACTTGATTAGAGCGGACACTGGATGAACATTCGGTGGAAGATGCAACCCGAAACAACATCTCATGATAGATACACACGTAACAACACACCTAAATAACGACATGGGTGTAGACGAACGTCCGACGGAATATTACTTTAGCTAGTGGTCTTAAATTCTGCCCCCAATCAATGAATCATACGTTTGCACAGCTTTAATCCGTCCACGTAAACGAACTCAAAAGGGTCCACACACGGAAATTTAATTTTCTAGATCGTGCTATGTAGTTATGGAACCAGTTCCACTGATTGGATCCCATCTCTAGTGCCCTGAGTTGGATAGCTTTTTCACTTGCTCCTAATAAGCTCAATCATAGTTTAATATGGCTGTGGATTATGTGGTGATAAACACACTCTAGTGTGTATTATATTAATACTAACATTACATTTGAAAGTTGTCATATAAATGGGATTGGATTGGGAACTCGATTCATTTAGACTTCAGTTTCCTAAGAAAAAAAACAAAGGAGAAAAGGAAAACAAAGCCTCCACAAAAAAAATGCCTAGTACATTACCAGAAATTAGGGCATTTTGTTTTGGGACCTTGTATTTCCTCCTTGTTGCCCTAACAAGAGACAATGCCATTTATTTTTACGCTATAAGGACAATATTGATCAAATTTTTGTTTAATACCAAGGAGGCAAGGACCATTGAGCTTCACTTAGTTTCTTTAAAATTCTCACCAGTCGCCTATGTTCTTCTTGTATTTCCATCCTGCACGGTTACTGGTTTTCATCTGTCGTCTATCATTTTTAATTTCAATCGTGCAATTTAGATAGTATATATGGTACACTTACAAATCAAAATGCACTAATAATTCCATAGAGCGTAAGTGTGGTGCTCAATAAAAAGGGCATTCTACGACGTACGAGCACATATTATAATTTAGGAATTGTATAGAAAAAATGTAAATTTTACTATGTCAATGATTTCTAAAAAAATTTCTTTGTTAAACTCCTGTTTTGTTCAGATCCAATGCAACTATATCAACTATGCACAAGTAAGATTTTAACCAAGAAATTCAATTTTGTTTGTGTTTGCATTTTTATCCTCACTTGTAGGTTTCTGGCGCCACTAATTCTTGTTTGTGATACTTAATCATATTTCACTCCCATAATCACAGATTTTCTCTTCTGAATTCTAGATATATAGAATCCAGATTTGAGGCTTTGGGGGAAACTAAGAAGTGACAAACAAGCTTTATATTAAAATCTTCTGCAAACTAATAACATAGTACTAATCTTTACCGGTTCAACTTTAAAGAAATTAACAGATTATGTGTTTTACATTTTTGCCACCTTATACTGTCCACCAAGAAATGATGGAGCCTTCCTTGGGATCGGTAAAGGATCAAATCTACAAATGATATTTTCTATGTCCCCCAAAAAATAATATTTTTATTTTATTTTTTTTAATTGCTGTTAAAAGAATATATTAAATTGATAAAGTAAAAAGATTACTTTTTGAATCGAAGGTAGCTGTATTTATTTGTCAACTATAAAATGTACGGCACAATCAAATGATAACAATATGTTAAGGTCGACATGCCGTTAGCTTATATTGAAATCACGCGCCGCAGTGCAGGAGGGCATGGCCTTGTTTGCCCTTACTTTTCCTTCTAGCAAGTAGCATCTAAGTTTAATTAGATCATGATAAACAAGTAGTATTAAATTCGACTATTACTTACATATATATGATGAAAAGGATGATCATGAAAAAGAAAGCTTTGGTTAAGTTTAATGTTCATTCAAGTGCCAAACCAAACCCAACGTTATAGAAGCTACAAAATTTGCACATTAGGATTTGAAATGCTAGTGGAGTTTTCATTTAAGTTTGTAATTGAATCTTTTATATAAAGTACTTTTGACATTACTCTGATTCCAACACCAATTATAAATAAGGGCCATTTTAAGAAAAATTAATTGAACTTTACGTAACTTTACCTTGCAATTCAAGCTGTTTGATATTTTCAAGTGGTAGAGTTGTAGATTGAATCGGTCACTATCACTATAATAACAAACTTGAAAAAATTGTCTCGCTCAGGGACGGAGCCAAAGGGTTAAATTATTTTTATTAACATTCACCAATTTTTTATCCTACTAGAGACATAAAACTTCAATTCAACTATATATTTATACCCATAAGATATAAAACTACACTAAACTCAAATTTATATTTAGTCAAATTTATCTTGTGCGGTCCATACACTCCATCTCCGTCCCTGCTCAATGTTATTGTTGCTAAAAGACAAAGGAAAAGATTTTGGAGTTAAAATTACAAACAAGGTGTCTTGTGTCGTTTTCTTTTTTGTGATCGCATGTTATTTATAAAGACAAATCTTCCCAGTTGTAAACAACTTCTCAATATTATTGACCAGTTCAATTTAGCTGATGGATAAATGGTAAATTTTTCAAAATCTAGGCTTGTATTTGGGAAGAATATTCCTTCTAGAATCAAAGAATGAAGATAGCATGAATAAAAAAAACACCAAAAATATCAAACAAGTTGTTTTGTTTTACCAAAATAAATAACTATAAAATCAACTTTATTCAAGAATTCTAATGGGAAATGAAAGTGAATTCCAAAGGAATTTACCTCTCATCCGAGACTTCTTAAGTAAGCCTAACATTATGGGATATCTAGGATTCAAGGAAGCTAATAAGATGAATCAGGTAATGGTGTCAAAGGTTGGTTGAAAACTTCTTAATCACCTGATATATTTGTGGTCGAGGGTATCAAGTACACCACCAACTTTCCGTTTAATTTGGATGAAAACAAAATAAACTCCCCAAAGATCTCATTACCAGTCCACCACCATTATTATAAACATTAGTATCCAGAGATAGATTAACCCACCTGGTGGCAACTAGATATGTTCGTACCATGTAGTTTTTATATATAAATAGGGTTTTTTCAAGGCTTGGAAGGCCTAACAATTCTTCAGCCCAACGAGTTTCTATCTCAATTAAGGGAAGGACAAATGATTCGAGTTTTGAACTGATTTTCAAGCCCGTTAAATCTAAGTAGCCTGGTGTGCTAATTTCCTTCCAAGGGCATCAAACTAGATCGGGATTAACCAAGATGTTTACTAGGATAGAGACATAATCTTAACATAAGTATCCTTAAGATAAGGATGAACGTGGATGGTTTCTTGGCTAGGTGCATAATATCTTAACCTAAATATCCTTCAGATAAGGAAGAACTTGGATGGTTGTTAAGCTAAGTACGTAACCTTAACCTAAATATCATTCAGATATGGATGAACCTGAACTAATCTTAACTAAATATCTTTAAGATAATGATGAACCTGGATGTTTACTAAGCAAGGTACATAATCTTAATTAAGTGAAAATTAATCCAAATGGTTATTGAGATGTATATATAATTTTGGGTTAGATGAAACTGTTTGCTAAGTATGATTGTTATCTCTGTTATACCTAATAGTCTGATTAGGTTAGACTTTTCTGATTGTCTATATTTAAGATTTTAATTAAGCCGTTTCAGTTGGGGTCTTGTGATACATTTTTTTGGGTATGTTTTGAGGCAGTTAGGGGCCTTATAGTTTTTTTATTTTTTTTACGTTTATGATTTTGGTTGTTAACATAAGTGATTTGGTTTTTGTGGATTCCAAATACTAACCACGTAGTATTTAGGCTATCTAGACATGTATTTCGGGGCTAAGCCCATTCTTTTATATGACTCATGCAGGTAACATAATATTCTAGTATGATATCATGTGATCGTCTCCAAAATCCTACAAATAGACCTCCCATTCCATACTAGAGGAGAGGAAAATTATAACTCTCTTCTTCATAATGGAAAACTCTTTCCCTGATCTTATATGGTTTAACTTTGTCTATCATTAAATAGGTCAATATAAAAAATAATTCTAGAAATACTAGACAACACATTCTAAGTGTAAAATTAAGTTTTACACAAGGAAAACATAATAGAGAGAAAGAGCATACATTCTATTACGATATGACCGACCCTTTACATGAAGACTAAGGGTCTTATTTATAAGTATCATGGACATTGTAGTTGTTATTTTCTAGACAACATATATCCAAGATACACATAAGAACATTACTCATGAATGGAAGCTAGATCTCATATATTGAAGAGAGCACCATCAAAAATACAAATTTTTGCTTGGTTAGCAATTCAATATGCAATCCCTAATAGACAGTTGATAGACACATTTTTGTGCCTTATTTGTCCTACATTCTCTATTTTGTTAGCACTTATTTTGTACTTATTATGAATTTTTATGTCTTTGTAGGTATTTATGGAAAATAAATATTTGTGAAAAAATTGGCTCCTGGAAAAATTACTAAAGGCGCCCAATGAAAATGTTAAAGGCACCCGCAGTTTGGATTAGGGGCACCTCTTCTTTATTTCAAAAATCCGAAATAGGCGGGAATAATTTCTCAATGTGTGAAAGGGTTCTGGGAAGCGAGTTTTATAGGATAAGAAGTGGATTTCGAGTTGTATATATGAAGGAATAGTCAAAATATATCAATACACGTCAGGTATGAAGTTTTCTGTCGAGAAAACAGGTTGAAAATTCGATTTATGGCCGGAAAAGGGTTTACTCCCTGATTTGGGATTTACACGAATTGGAGTTAGTTTTGGATTGTGTTTTGGGTCCTTATCAAGTTAGGAGGAGTTGTTAGGGTTTATTAAACCTACAAATAGCAAAGATATCGAGTAAAAAATGAGAGAGAGGGGAGAAAACCCCCAAAGTTTCAATCGAAAGAAATTAGAGATTCCCTCGAGATTTGAGGGCTCTGTTGTATACAAAAAGGTTGTATCAAGTCCATAAAAGATTGAGAGAGGTTGGGTCAAGCTCAGGAAGCTAAAAACAAGAAGAAAAATCATTTCAGGAAAGTTCTATGCTGTTGTTGTTGAAGAACACGAAGAACAAAGAAAAGGTAACGGTTTCTTCAACCGTTTTGTAACATTTTTCTTCAGCTGTAAGGGTTTCTTCAACCCATATGCAATGGATATCTTAGCATCTGCAACGTTTATCTTCAACTGAAAACACTTTTTTTTCTATAACAGTGAAAACAGTGGTTTGCAACGCCATTACACCATTGTGAACCATCTGTTTTATTATTTTTTTCTTTTTTTTACACACTTTTGAGCCATGAATAATTGTTTTGAGAGTGTGTACATCATGAGGAGCTAAACCCAACCACTGGGACAATGGAGGAAGCCATATTTCATGAATGAACGGTAACTATATTAGATTCTTACTGACTTTTGCATTGATTTTTAATTGATTTATGATTTTTCTTAATTAGTTGTGATTTTGTTTGATGGTGTATGCTGGGACTTAAGATATTTTGATGCGCCGTGTTTGTGATTTACAATTAATGTCTTAGAAATCTACTTTTGGCAAAGAAACAAAGTCAATAAAAGAGTTATAATTGTTAAAGAATCATTGTAGAAATCAATCAGAAGTGATTTTGGTGGAATCCTGAGTTCCAGTTAAAATCTTCTACTTATTGTCTAGCTTAAATCAAAATTAGGTCTAAAATGAATCTTCACAAGTCTCAGCAAACGAACTATTTTTACCATTTTTCTGAAACGATCAACAGTATTATCAAAAGAGGGATGGTAATTACGGAAACCAACTGCTTCCTATTGTTTTAGTGAAAAAACAGATAAAAGGTTGGAAGGGAAAATCTAATGTATAGAGAGATCAAAATCGTACAAGGCTAGCCTAAACCAAGAAAATAGTTGTTCAAGTTTTGGGGTCGGTCAGAGAGGAAGAGAAATGTTGATCCAAGGGAGGGAAGCATAGAAGGATGAGATCGGATCTTGATGAGTTCTAGTCGAAGAACCCAAGTCTTCGTAGTAGAGTTCAAGTAGAGGATATGAAATTGTTTATGATAGTCTGATGAACTTCGATAAACTTCTTGTCTAACTTATGTTGTGTTTTAAAAATAGATGAACGGATTTATTTATAGTAATGAACTATTGATCTCGTAAGATAGTAGAATAGATTGAGAATAAAGAGGTGGAGAACGTGGTTGAGAACGTTCCCATTATTGCAGGAAAATTATCGAAACCATAATGCTTGTTAATCCCTCATCTAGTAACGTTCTACTTAATTTCCTTCTCATCGCGGGTGTTCAGTTATACCTCACATGATGTAGACCGACAAACCAATACCCTAATGAATATCCCTATGTGACATGTTTGATGTCTCGCTGATTTGATGGTTGGGTCATATGAATGACTCTTTTGATTAATTAATCGAGTAAACCAACTACTAGTGTTAAGCATGGTAAGGTTAGTAAGTCTAAGCTTGGAAGTGCGCAGACTTGGAAATGGCACGAGCTTGGAAGTAACAAACTTGGAAGTTTGCACGCTTGGAAGTGTTTGAAGACAAGATTATGCAAAATTTCTTAAAGAAAGTGCAAGGAGTACTCGAGGGACGCCCTGGCCATACAAGGATGCTCGAGGATGTTGCTAGGTTGGCGTCGTGCTCTCGAGGACCAAGCAAAGGTTGGTGCCATGCTCTCACGGATAAAGAATGGGATTAACGTCGTGCTCTCGAGGACCAACAAAGGGAATGACGCCATGCTCTTGAGGACTTAGTAAGGGATTGGAGGCGTGCTTCCGAGAACTAAGTAAGGGAATGGAACCATGCTCTCGAGGAAAAGCAGTTGGCGCGTGCTCTCGGGGACTAAGCAATTGGTGATGTGCTTCTCAATGAATAAACAAGGAGTGGGCGCGCGCTCCCGGGAACCAAAGAGGTTGGCACCGTGATCTTGGAAGCTGGAGAGGTTGGCGCCATACTCTTAGGAGCTTTAGAGGCTGACTTCATGCTCTTGATAACACACTAAGTGTTTTGCGCACTTGTAAACTATGGATCTTGACCAAGCCGCGTCTATTGATACTTGAAACCAAGGAATTCATCCGAGGAATTATTGTAAAATGGCATAGGTTCAAATTGCCAATATCGAAAGTTCATCCAGGTGAAGCTCTGATATTATACAAAGGCTACAAGATCAATACAAAATGCCTGTAACTATAAATAATCTGTATTCTCAACTCGAACGTGAGAAAGACATCCAGGCTCAATATTTCTGATACGGGACAAAAATAAATTTGTAAATTCAATATTTATGATATGAGACTGATAAATTTACGATATTTTCCTTTGTAAAAATTGCACCATTTACATCAAGTCCCCTGCTTAGTACGAAACGGTAATGTTTCGTAGTAAGCATTAGATGGTGACAGTATAAATTTTTTTTATATCTGACCATTAAGATGTATTTTCACTGTAGACTTCTACCCTGAACTCGTGCTAGCAAAGCAGGGATGATCAAGTGACAACCACCGTAGGGAAACATCCACAGACAACAGTTGGCAGTGTTAAAAGTAGATACTGTCAGTATGGGTGGATTCATATATGAGGGGCCTTTAGCTGGGCATAAGGCCCATAGGCGTGTACGTCAAATAAGAAGATTTCCTCTTTTCCTTCGTATTAGCAGTCCAGTTGGTATAAAAGAAATCCTTGTTCTCCCTTTTTTTTTTATCACCAACGATACTTGAATCCTCCTCCCATAGTAAGAAATATCCACCGCCAACAACAACAACATGTAAGTTATATATATATATATATATATAAATATATATATACATATATAAAAATTTGTGATCGAGGGTTGCTCTCTCGGTCATTGTTTTTTTGTGTCCGTGAGCAATTACTCACTACTTCTTTGATTCTTACTCCTTCTTCTTCGTTGCAACAAAAACTATTTGTAGGGATTCTTCATTGAGGTCATAACTTCGAATCAACTACCCATCAACAACGACTACTAGTGATATTCTAGTATCAATTGAGAATAGCTAAACTAGGATTTCATGTTTCTGATCCTATTTTATATATATACTTGTATATATAAATTGTTGTTATTTTTTTAAATCTTTTTGTTCTTGAAATGGAACAAAGTCTTGAATTACTGCAGATGACTAGCTAGTATGAGGACGACAGTGGTGCATCTTCCAGCATAATAAAGGGGGGAATTCTGCTGCATCAATTCCTGAAAATTCGCCCAATGTTCATGACAAGTTCTTCGCGGGAATTGTTATAGGATGTGTTGCTCCACCCATTTATATAGGTTAACTTATTTCGAATTTTGAAAAAACTATTTTAATTCAGAATGTTACCCCGTAAACCACAGTTAGGTTTTGTTTACATAGAGAAGAATACAATGCTTCATATATTGAATTCAAGACGCCTCAGATTCCCTTATCAGAATGGACCGGGTGGGTAAAGGTCATGTTATGTAATCCTTCAGTTAAGATTATTTTAGAAGATGTTGGAATAATTCATGTTGTGAGAGCATCTGGGACATTGCATATTAACAAGGATACAAGAGGTTTGATAGCATTTTATTTTTGTTGATGCAAAATGACTCATACGACTATCTTCTCGTGGGATAGTTAACAATTACCCTGTAAGATGTGGATGATCTGTTACACCTTCCTGTTGCGGATGAAATCCCCTCAGAGTTGTTTGAAACAGAAAAGCAAACAAGTTCACGTCTGATACAGAAGATGGAAGAGTTGCACAAGGACTCATATGGTTTGAACATTAATTACTGGAACTGAATTAATTACTGGTGGAATGGGACTGGTAGCTCTGAAGATCATATTGTCAACGATCCTTTATGTGTACTTGCATTCTTTACACTCTGGTTGTCTAGAGACATATTTGAAGATGTACGAGGGGTTGAACTCGCCAAAAATATATTTCTTACTTTTCTTACACTAGTAAATAGTACAACGATAAGCAGGTATGTTCCTAATAAAGAGTTGAGTTAAAAGTTGTGGATTCAAATTTCTGAAAATAAGAATAATGCAAAACTATAAAGACAAACAAAAGAATGCAAATATGGGGATGAAATTGATCAAGGACTCCTTCTCGGCCACGAAACGTGAATCTAATTGACATAGATATGTTTCTGTAATATACCCATTACTAATAACCCTAGAATAGTTAGTACGTTCAACTATGTCGCAATCTTCGTAAATTCACCGGACATGGAAGTGCTCGACTACCGGATTATAGTCATTCGAGCTATCGAGGAGTATGCTCTCCAGATATAACTCAATCGAGTGTTTTAAATTATGTGAGATATGTTATTCCTTGTGACAAATTCATAAGCTCAATTCATCTACTAGTATCAATCTCTACATATAAATACTTAAGAAAACCCCATCATCAATACCCACTATTGCTACTTATACTCGGAATTTCTAGACAATTACGGGTCAAGGAATTCACAAATTAGCATTAGAATTATTAATCAACCATCCAATTTACAACTTAAATGATCAAAAAATAATTCATAAACAATATTAGCATGATAGAAAATGAAAAATAATTAGATAAATCACAAGAAAACAAGTTACTGTATCAATTCATGATCATGTTATGGACGTCGAAATTGTCCCTAATCAAACTAATATTTAACTATCGGAGTTCATACAATTAAATGTAAAAAGAAAATAAATTATAACAAATCTTAGAAATCGAGAATTCTTGCATATATAAACCTATAAAAACAAGGAGAAGAGACAAAAGAGAACTTTAAATTGTGTCTATTTTATCCTCCTTTTATAGCCTCTCATTTGTCTTCCAATCCCAAACCCTAGGTTTCCATATCTTAGTCAAGTCCAAACACTTCCAAGCCAAAATCAGATTCATAGAGAAAGTCCACAACTCATAAAATCCCAAATCAGATTCATTAGGTCTGTAAGCTATTTCAACAATCAACCAAATATCAATATGACAATATCAACTCACAGCCAATCTTCATTCGGGCAATCTGTCGAACACCTTCATGTGTATGTCTGGCTGGTGATTCAGGCGAGAATTGCAGGTGATTCTAACAATTCTCGACTCTTTCCCTGCACTGATTCGGCATTCAATATCACACACACAATTTCCTACTCTTCTTCACTCTACATACTCACGGCAGAACCACGGCAACACACTCCTGTTCACTGTTCTCCGGCCAGATCAAATCACCATCAATCCCATAGCTAATAAAATCAATTAGTACCCATTCTCTTTACTTCAACAGTGATTCACAGCAGCATCTTTTCTTCCATCTTCTAATTCTCTTCCACAGCAAACCCATTTGTAATAGCCAATTCAGATTCGCATATGTTGTTCACTGGATCTTTGTCGGGAGAGGAGTCACCCTATATTATAATCGTAACGGCCCATTTGACATTCACTTATTCTTCTTAAGATTAAAAATGTGTTTAGACAGTAATCACAAAATTTCATTTCTTGTACATTTTGATTCAAAATAAATATTAAACAAAAATTACATTACCCAAAAAAAGAATTAAGTGTAAAGCTAAACTTCCATTTCAAGATCTCTCAAATATGTTATTGCACTAATTTATGATTATAACCTACCAATCTTTAAGAGGGAATTATAAAGTAATTCATTCCATATATCAGGAATACCAGGCAAACACCAATGGTTACAATCCTGTATGGAATTTTCAGCTGCATCCTTCTCTTCGTCAATGGTTTTGTATACTTTCCGATAAATCGAAGGGTGAGCATCGGCTCGATAATAAGTAAGTCTAGTTATATTTAGATATAAAACAGGAGTTTTCATTCGTTGTATAGCGTCTTCTAGTATTTTCAATTTTGCAGGATACTTCTCTATGTAGTTAGGTTCGTCCAAAATTGGTTTTTTTACTCTGTTGCATTTTTCCCCCGTATTCCATTTTCCTCCACTGCACATTTAGCCGTTCATATATTTTAGGTAATTTTTATGCGCGATTTCTAAAATAGTATACCAGACAGAAAAAGAAAAAAAATCCATTACCTGATGTGCACACTATTATCAATGCTCCCTCTCGCAGAAAAAGAGTTACTGTCAATTTTTTATTTTAGTAACTTTTTAATTGCAATGGAGGTAGTATAATAAGGTAGCTGCTAATCGAGCTAAGCATTTTATTTACCTGAAATGGGTAACTGAATAGCTTCTGAAAATAACTTGAGTTTTGTTAGAATCAATGTTCCTGTCGATCCATTTTCTCCAGGTAGCAAGTGCTTTCTCGTATGCTTCAAGTACCCCAAGTTTGGGGTATAGATGTCTACCTACTTGATAATAGTTCTCCCTACATATAAGAAAACCAAAAATGCATCATGCTACAAACCCTTCATGTTGGTTATGGATGAAAATGATGGGATATAGATGTTAACTCACCCTTGTCCAGTTTTGAAATGATTCCACCAATGCCACGAATTGAAGATCATAAAATCAGCATCACGAGATACGTTGCTAGTTTGTGCATCAAATCCAATCTTAAAGTCTCTGTTGTTTGATTATTTGTAGCATTGAAATAATTTGATGCACTAACCAAAAATGGAGCATGAACAAAATCTACGTAACAATTATAATCCTACAAAATCGAAAAACAAACTCAGTGATTTTACAAGCAAAATTTATCAAAACTTATACAAAATTGTGATTGTATTAAATGAAAACTAACCTCATATTTGATTGAAAAAACTCCTTTTTTCTTGAATTCCATTTTTCCTGAAATCTCATAAACTCTCTTCTTATTCTTAACACTATTCCTAAGTATACAATTTAGAGATTCCCACATATTTCTATTCAGTGAATCCCCAATGAATAGCATTCTTTTTCCTCTCATTCTCTCTAGAAAATCAGTTGCATTTAATCTGAAAAAACAAAAAACAAACAACAACATTAAACTCAAAATGTCATAATAAACCAACCCATTTTATCAAACACAGTAAAAAAGAGAGGAATTGACTGACCTTAAGATATTGCAATTCTTGGGTTGCCATTGCCATTTCAAGAAATCATTATCTGGTCTCTTATTGATATAACAATCAAAATCTTTATCAATATATGGACATGAACCTTCAGGATAATATGGTTGGTTATCTTCCCTTAATACCCATTGCCCATCAAAAATATCACATTCTTGTTCCTCATTAGTAGTGGTAGTGGCAGTCTCTGTAGCATTTCCAATACTGTCAATAGCAGTAGCAGCAGTGGTGCTCGTGTAATCTCCGAGTTGCGGATCAGAAATGCTAGTCGTTACGTTATTAACGATTTCTTCTTCTTGAACTTGAGCCGATGATTTATCCTCAACTACATGAACGGAAAAACTACTGGTTTCGTTGTTAGTGGTTGCATCGACGGATTCTCCATCTTGAACCAACGAGTTATCTCCGGCTTCAGGAGCCGAAAAGCTTGACGAGTGCTTGTCCAGTTCCCCATTAGAAGCAGTTTCATTTGTAAATCCTGTTTTTGTAAAATTTGTTTCTTTGTCTTGCAACAAAGAATCACTACTAGTAGTAGAATTTGGATGACAGAAATGCCACGAAATAGAAAATACATTTCGAGAAGATTTAGAGAAGCAGATATTATTCTGAAAACTAAAACGGTAGGTTAGTAATGAGGTAGATTTGAATGGAGAATAGTAACTAAAAAGAAGTGTAAAAACAAGAAATGAAATTCCAACTCCATATCCAACACTTGAGATTGCACTTCTTTTACTCTTTGAAATGAACATATCAACATACCCAAGCTTAACATGGTTCGTATTATTATTACATTATGTATCATCAACTAAAATCTTCTTCTATCCAATCAAATCTTGATCAGTACTAATTTGGAGTTGATCAAAACTTCAAGTGACAAAATTTTACACAAGGAATCATAAAGAAAACAGGAACTAAAAATAAGGATTATATTCAGATCTGTGTACATGTTTTTATGTTTTATATATTAAAACAGAAAGCAAAGAAGTGGGGTTCCCAAGAAGTAACATAATCTTATTAATGGAATTCTTTCCAAAATACTGATAGTTAATTAAGAATGTGAAGAATTTCTAACTTTAGTGGTGTGGTAACACGTGAAGCTCTTCCCACTTGAGACTTTTTTCTATAATAACTTCAAGGTTATGGAGAAATTTAGAGAATTTGCAACACTGCATGTGGTGAGTGAGGGTTATTTTTCAATTACATCATCTTTTAGTAAATTGGGTGAAAATGCTAATGTTGTGTATTTTCGATGGACAGCAGGAAAATTATAGAGCATGAACCACTGAACAATAGTATTAAAATCAATTTTTAATCCTACTGTCCTACAATGCCAATCCGGGATTCCGGATAATCATAGCTCGTCGTCTTAAGGTAGAATTGTCTGTCGTATGTACTCGTACCATATTCTTACCGTTAAAATTTGAACATTTATAATCACGTTAATGTAAAACCCTATCTATTGTGCTAGTATTTTGTGGGTTACATAAAAAAGAATAAGTCTAATATATTGGTAATGCTTGTTACTCCAAAACCTACCCCATGACGTGTAATCATGTTAATTGCCCAATTCAATTGTAATGAACCCCTCTGTTTGCTCAAGGAGGATAAGAGGTGATACCATCTCATAGGAAAGGGATTCAGGGGCAAGGTTTAGAGAGTGTCTAGCAGAGTTGAGAATATATGGCCTGTCGAAGGTTTTGTTACTTTCTTGAGGCAGTTAGATATCAGGACCTTGATTTTTTTATGTAATCGGTATGTCTCTCCTTTTGTTTTTTTCTCTTATTTTTCTCCCAGCTGTCATTTACCTCTTGTAAATTCTCTGCTATTCTTCTTTTTTTTCTAACTAGTAAACTCTTTCTTTCACCGTAATAAAAAAAACCGTTAATGTGAATACACACGTAATAAGTCAAGGCACATTTAAATGCAATCATTTTATGGCTATACATATGATCTATCTAAAGTCTCAAAATTACTATAAGGGGTAATCAAATTTAATAAGCTAGGTTATTGAAGGGTGGGCGAGAGAATCGGGACTAATGACTTTTTGAAATTTTGTATCTCCTAATAGCCTAATAAAGTTTCTTTTCTATTGAATGTGTGGCTTGTCATGTTTGTATTTCTTAAAGAACTGCAAATTCTCGAGTTAAATATTAAGAGTATTGTATGAGAGAAAAGTTAGAGTATTATTGCATAATTTGTGTGACGAGTTCAAATAAAAAACAATCAGTAGAGCAGACCACAAGATTATACGCATTACGAATCTTATACTACAAAAAAATTCTTACAGAGCAGGTATATTTTCAAGAAGAAACTCCAATTATTAAGCACACTCAAACAATATCATTATAAAAATAGAATTAAATAAAATAAAAGAAAAAGTATTTGGTTTTTTCTTGCATTAGGTTAGACTAATCCAAAAAAGCTAAAGCATTAGGCAACCTAATCCAAGCTGTCAAAGCTTTAATTATTATTTGGGATGATGAGGCATCACAGAGGCAATATTCTGACTAAGATTCTCAACGAGGATCAATTGTTCCAATAATAATACAACTCCAGTCCAGCAATCAAAAGTAAATCCACCCCAACATTAATAGTGCATTGGACTCATTACTAGAACCATTAATAATCTTATTATTTTCAATCGGTGCCCACTTTTGCCACAGGTTAATCACATAATTTCATTTTCTTATATATACGACGAGGTTATAAAACAAATTAGTCATGAACAAAAACAAAAACAGCTAGAAAAGGCACACTATGCTAAAGTACTCTACTAATATATGACTCTTGTTATCATAATTTACCCATCTTTAATAGGGAAGTGTAAAGCAATTCATTCCACACATCAGGAATACCAGGTACACACCAATGGTTACAATCCTGTACAGCCTTCTCGGCGGCATTCTTCTCTTCTTCAGTTGAGTTGTATTTTCTACCGTAAATTGAAACGTGCCCATCGGCTCGATAATAAGTAAGTTTAGTCACATTTAGATACAAAACAGGTGTCTTCATTCGTTTTAGAGTGTTCTCGAGTATTTCCACCTTCAAAGGATACTTCTCGACGAAATTAGTTTCGATTGAAATTGGCCCTGTTTCTCTGTTGCATTTTCCACCAGTATTCCATTTACCTCCACTGCATATGTAGTAGTCATTCAGAGTTAATATTTAGGCTAATGTAGTAGGGCGGAGTTTTAAGTTTTAGACTAAACTGAACTTTTGGTAATGACAGTAATCAAATTGTAGTTGTAGATCATTGTTAGTGGAATAGACTGAACATGCATAATTCCATTGTGGGTGCAGTAGGATAGGCTAATAAGTAATTAATAATCTACGGGGCTGGAACCCCCAAGACACCCTATTTCCGTCACTGGGTGGCCTGTGGGACAAAAATAGGCTTGATATAGACCGGCTGCTAGGGAAGAGGCAATTTCCCTCAATGGCCTCCTTCCCAATGCATACATGTAAAATTGATTAAGTATGCATCTACGTGGTCGTAGAAATAAATCAGATTGGTATTATGAGGTTTACCTGAAGTGGGTATCGGAGTATCCTCGGAAAATAACTTGGGTTTTGTTAGAGTCAATATTCTTGTCAATCCATCTTCTCCAAGTAGCAAGTGCTTTTTCGAATGCTTTAAGTACATCTAGTTCTGGGTATACTTTATTATCTTCTTGGAAATAGTTTTGCCTGCGTACAAACAAAACCAATGATTAGATGTACAACAAACAAGCTACCCAACGGACACCCTACAGTAGTCCTACATCTGCAATGGCGGTGGAGCCAGGATAACCGTTATGGAGGGCCCCCGAACTAGAGGTGGAGGAAACACACAATCAACTTTTTTTTGGCCACCAGTTAAGGGGGCAATTGCCCCTGCGACAGTGCGACCTACACTGGCTCCACTGAAAAACGATTGTCATTGTAGAATGATATGATTGATGTTAACTTACCCAGTTTTATGATGATTCCACCAGTGCCATGAATTAAAGATCATAATATGAGCATCACGAGATAATGTTACTAGTTTTTCCATCTTATCCAATCTTAGAGTCTCCATTTTTTTCTTATTTGTCGCATTGAAATATGTTGATGTACTCACCAAGAATGGAGCACACACCCATTCTATAGAACACTTATAATCCTAACAAATCAAAAATCCAAAACTGATTTAAAAATCTCAAGATTAGATGGTGATAATTAAATGATTGTTGTATTTTTATAGCTTAATTACCTCAAATCTGACTGAATACATTCCGGTCTTCTTGACTTTTATGTCAACATTCCACAGCATACAGACTAGAGATTCCCACATATTCCTATTCAATGAATCCCCAACAAACACCATTTTCTTTCCTCTCATTCTCTCCAAGAAATCGCTTGTGTCTAATCTGCAAGCATCAAAGAAAAGTAAGATAAATTCCAGCTTGTTGTCTATACTATTAGACGATCGCACGGCAGGGAATATACATTTACCTTGAGATATTGCAACCATTGGGTTGCCATTGCCATTTCAAGTAATCATTATCTGGTCTCCTATTACGAATACAATCGTGACGACTATCGACAAATGGACAAGAACCAACTGGATAATATGGTTCCCTAGCTTCCTCCCTTAATACCCATTGACCATCAAATATATCACATTTTTGCTCCTCACTACTGTCCTTTCCAAGCTGCAGATCAGAAGCGCCACTTGTTATGTTTTTCAGGTTTCCTTGTGTTACTTTTTCTTCTTCAACCAGTGATTTATCTCCAACTTCATCAACCAAAATACTTGAATTCTTGATCAAATTCCCATCATTATATTGGGTGTTATTATTAGTATTATCATTATCACCAATAAAGATAGTTTCATTTTTCACTCCCACTTTTGAGATTTTAGACGTAGCATTATAAGAAGGTGTAGAACTAGTAGTATCACTAGTAGAATTTGAATGACAAAGAAACCAAGGAGATATGTAAATGACATTCTGAAATGATTTAGAGAAACAGATTCTTTTATGAAAACTAGAATGATTCAGTAATGATGATGGTTTTAATGGAGAATAGTAATTGAAAACAAGTGTAACAATAAGAAATGAAATCCCAACTCCATAACCAATACCTGATATTACATTTCTTCTGCCTTTTGAATGTAATGTTTTTGCGTAAAAGAAATTATCGAAAAACTCAAGCTTAAAATTATGCGACATCATCGACAACTTCTTCACTAACCGGAGGCATTCAACTTCTTCTACCTAGTATATATCGACAGAAACGAGCAAAGAAAAGTGTTTAATTGGTTGCTGTTCAAGTGTATAATAATGTATTAGTAAATTATGAGTAGCAGTTAGACAAAACAACTTAAACATAATTGGAAGAGACAATAAACTAATGACGAAGTTCTTCAAACATGAATGTAAAACAATGGGATGGAAGTCCAACCAACTTAATAATAGAGAAGGCCACCATTCTTCGATTAGCAATCACAGTCGCAGTCTCATAATTAATCACTGCCAGATCGAGCCAACATTCATGCTCGTCGAACTTCGTCGAATTAGCTGAATTAAATTGCAAATGAATATTTAACCATGAATTATATTATAGGAAAAACGAGTTTATTGTCCAAGATTCCCTAAATTATGGTTCCAGAGAACGTGAAAAAATAAAGAATATGTGAAACGGACACAAAAAAACAAGACAATTATATCATCATCTTTCTATTTATTATTTTTTATCCTTTCTCTCTCCAATTTAAAAACAAATCACAAAAAAATTCATAACTTTCAAAATATATATCCGATTTTAATAAAACTTATATTTTTGGAAAGGGTTTTAAATTATCTACAAAAAATCCATTGTTGATAGTAAATTCAAAAGTTTTTTTTCAAAAGAAAATAGCTAGGATGAAACCGGTTGCATCCTAAATTAAAATAAAATAGAAAAAGTTATTCAAAAAATAGCTTGGATGAAACTGAATGCATCCTAATTTAAACTAAGAAAATAAAAATATTCGAATAATAGCTAGGATGAAACTGGTTGTATTCTGGTTTAAAATAAAATTGCAAAAAAATATTCAAAAATAGCAATGATGAATCTGGTTGCATCCTAACTTGAATTTGTTTTCATCCATGTTTATACAAGTATGAAACTGGTATCATCATGCTCAAAACACTCTCAAAATATTAGTACATGGCTCAAAAGTGTTTGAGAAGAAGAAAATAAGCTAAAAATAATAAAACATGAAATCTCCAACGTTTTTATGATGTTACAGATTAACTGTTGCAATGAAGCTGAAGATAAACGTTGCAAAGTTGAAAATAAATGTTGCTGATTGGTTGAAGAAACCATTGCAGTTGAAGATAAACGTTGCAAAGCTGAAGATAAACGTTGTTGATTGGTTGAAGAAACCGTTGTAGCTGAAAATAAACGTGGAAAACTAAAGATAAACATTGCTGATGGGTTGAAGAAACCGTTTCCTTTCTCTGTTCTTCCCGTCTTCTTCAGCAGCAGCAACACATAATTTTTCTGATTTGATTTTTTTAGCTCTTTTTAGCTTCCTGAGCTCGACCCAACCTTCTTCTATTCATTTGCACATGCCGAATAGTCTGTTTCATACCATTCAGCAGGTCAGGCTCAAGCAGAAATCCCGGAATTCCCACCTGATAAAAACATAAAAGAGCCTTTCATGGAGAACACGCTGTTATTTTCAAGGAATTTGATATTCTCAAGGTTTCGCTTGACGTTGATCGGGCTCGCAGTGATGTCGTAAGAGCACGTCTGTATGTTTCAGAAGATTGTCACGCCATATCTTCTCATACTGCTGACCCTGCTTCTCGCAAGGCTGTTTCGGTGAAGACTTTTGTGGGCTCTTGAACGTGCTGAAGATGTCTTAAAGTGATCTATGCACATTGATTTTAACAAAACAATTAAAGAAGATGGGGGCATATTGGTCCATTATATTACACTAGTAGATAAAACTCTGGACATAATATCCAAATTGGATTTCAAAAAAATATCTTTTAAATTCATGGATATAAAAAAAAATATCTTATTTTATTTATCTTTTAGGATTAAAAATAGTTACATAACCGATTAATTATTATATTATTGTATAATGATACGAATCACACGATGAGAGAGTAGAGATTAAGAAACGTCTTTTTAGAAATCAAATAGAAGATTCTCCATTTTTACTAGCATGTGATGAACTAATTAAAGAACACAAAAATAATGTATTAGGTAAACTAATCCAACTATCATAGCATTTCTTTTATCATTCTTTTCTTTTGTTTTTTGCGAACATAAGAGCGGGATAAGAAGACCAGCCAAAAGAAAGAAATGAATGAGAAAACGAAACTTCCATGGCCCTATCTTCAAAGACGATGGACTTTAAGTCTACGAAGATGGCTATAAAAGTGTCAGCCAAGTGAAGTCTATAAATGACGAATAATCAACGACCAAGTGGAACTTATATAAATCTAGAATTTTACACCTCTATCTTGTATAGAATGAAAAAAAAAATTAAATAATAAATAATAAAGTCATTCCGATACAAAATAAATAAGTTACGAATAAAATTACGGAAAATGCAAAAACACTTTTCATATAACTCATAAACGTAAATAAAGCAGAATTCTCCTGAAGATTTTTTTGCAAATTTGGTTCGCAAACCTGCTACGTGAGTCGTGAACCTAAGTCGAGCGGATTTTTACTGGACACTTTTCAAAAGTTTGATTCGCATAATGATTTTGAGGCTGAGCATGAAGGATTTTCATATTAGCGAGTGATAGAGCGGCTGAAGACAAAGATTAGTTTTCACGGACAAGACTCTATTGAACGACCTAGACTCCATCGTTCAAGAAAAACTATGTTTTAATGGACAAACTGACAAATTTACGACTGCCACTTTGCCGGCTCCATAATGGGTGGAAATTGGTAAATTTGCGCGTTTACCACACCATAGGAACGGACCCAACTCAAAAATCTAACACCAAAGATTAACAGGATTGCCCCAAATCAGGAAGGATTATTATTTTACTGGACAAGGGTGACCAACCTTTAGTTATACTCATACTGACCTCTTTCGTTTTACTCATAGCACCCAAACTAAATCCATGCGCCCCCAAGGGCCCAAATCGGATTCAACTCAAAAGTTCCCAAAGGCTCTTTTCCTCGCTTCTTCTTCTTCTTCTCTAACCCTGAGATTTTCCGGAGAAACTTGGAATGGTTTTTCTGAGCTAAAGGTTAGTGACTTCGTTAATTACTGCATAAAGCCTTTTCTTCCCTTTTTTTTTTTGGTATTGTTTCGTGAAATTTTAATAATGATCTTATTAATGCGTTGATCTAGTTGTGACGTGAATAATATGCTTCAATATTTTCTTAATAATTCAACCATACAGGAGGAGGCTCCCTTATATAGTGAGAGTAGTCTTTTACATTAGGAAGGAATTCTAAAGATAGGAAATCCTAAACAAAGATAGGAAATCTACAAAGATAGGAAATCCTAAACATAATAGGAAATCTACTCAAATCCTAAACAGAATATATGGTTGCCAAATCCTAGAGATTATTAGTTGGCAGGTGTATCAGGACTGGTGGTCTGACTACAGCCAGAACCGGTCTTCTGGCTGTATGGTTCAACACTTCCCCTCAAGTTGAAGGGTAGCTGACGAACATTCAACTCGCTTCTCATGTTTCGCTTATCTTGCTCATCACGTCGATATGATCTCATATTAATTTTGCTTACTTGTCTCCATAGATTTTATCTGTCTTCTATAGCTTGCTTGGTAACGACGTATACTTGTCCATTTTTCTAGTTTTTTTTTTGTTTTTTTTTATGAAGCTTGATCGTCGTAGATTCAGAGGCTTCGCTTGCTGAGTTGTCACGAAACTTAGCCATTTAACAGGTTCAGAGGTTCCCTTTCACGAAACTTAACCACTTAGTAGGTTCAGAGGTTCCGCCTTAAACCGAAAATCTTCATTCTTCAATCTTTAAATTCCCTTCAACCGTTGTATAAGAAAATTGGTGTGTCTCTTCAAATCCATAGTGTGAGATAGTCAAAATACCTCTTCAAATGGTTGTGTGAGATAGTCAAAATACCTCTTCAAATGGTAATATTGATCAGTGTTGGTGAACAGACATAATTGATATTGATCTGTGTTGGTTAACAAATATAATTGGTATTGAGCTGTGTTGGTTAACAGTTATAATTGGTGTTATGGTAATGGTAATGGTCGGTGGTAATGGGCTATATGGACGCTGCTTGTGAAGACTGCCTAGAATGGTGTTGGAGATGTATATGCGGGTGTAGTGGTTATGCAGTGTAGATGGATGTGAGGCTTTGGAGGGATGAAAGCATAGGCGTGGGAAGGGGCATGTGGTATTGGAGCTCCTCTCCATTGATAGTAGAAATTCATGCGCAAAAAGGTTGAAGAGGAGCTTAAAGCTCCTCCTTGTTAAAATTAGTCGAACCCTTGTTGTTGGAGACGACTATTATAACGGAAGAGTGAGGGAATCGAACCCGCTCTGATACCAAGTTGAGACTAATATTATTTGCTTCTTATTTTTCTTAATACTTAACCGTACAGGAGGCTCTCTTATATAATGAGAGTAGTTTTTATATAAGGTATGAAATTTAAACAAATCCTAAACATAACAGGAAATCTATTCAAATCCTAAACAGAATATATGGTTGCCAAATCCTAGAGATTATTAGTTGGCAAAACCATTTAGGGCGACTTTTTTAAACTCATCTCATAGATGTGGCTATGGGATAACCTAGTGGTATGTAAAAATATTTAAATATCCTTTCACTAAATTGGTGCAACTATCATAATCGGTAGTTTAAAAAAAATTAAACTACCGATTATACATGTTCAGAATTTTTAAAAATTTTACGATTTCAAATTTGGTGCAACTATCATAATCGGTAGTTTAAATTTTTTTTAAACTACCGATTATGCATGTTCAGCATGTTGGAAATTTGAAAAAAAATGTGTTTTCCAACTTGGGCCTACTTTCACAATCGGTAGTTTAAAAAAAATTAAACTACTGATTATGCATGTTCAGCATGTTGGAAATTTGAAAAAAAAATCGTTTTCCAATTTGGGGCTACTTTCACAATCGGTAGTTTAAAAAAAATATTAAACTACCAATTATGCATATTCAGCATGTTGGAATTCTGAAATTTTTGCGATTTCCAATTTGGGGATACTTTCATAATCGGTAGTTAAAAAAAAAAAACTGCCGATTATACATGTTCAGCACATTGGAAATTTGAAATTTTTTGCGGATTCCAATTTGGGGCTACTTTCATAATCGGTAGTTTAAAAAAAAAAATTAAACTACCGATTATGAGTGTTCAGAATGTTGGAAATTTGAAAAATTTTACGATTTCCAATTTGGGGCTACTTTCGTAATCGGTAGTTTTAAAAAAATTAAACTACCTATTATGCATATTCAGCATGTTGGAAATTTGAAAAAAAAATGCGTTTTCCAATTTGGGGCAACTTTCATAATCGGTAATTTAATAAAAATTTAAACTACCGATTATGAGTGTTCAGGAATTTTGAAAAATTACGATTTCCAATTTGGGGCAACTTTCATAATAAGTAGTTTGTAATAAATTTAAAACTACCGATTACGGTGGAATCTGTAGATATATTACTCCATTATCTACCGATTATCATACGTCCATGGAATTAAATGCAACCAAAAAATGATTTTTTTTTGTTAACGATCACAAAACATTGCTTTAATATATTTTTTTGTATACATTTATGTTCAAAATATATATTCAAAATCAACTATTCACCATCCTAGTTCAAATCAATTACGTTCTTTACTGAGCTTGTTAAACGATCCCAACGCTTCATGTTGGACTCGTATTGCTTCAACCACTCCTTACAATGGTTAGTTGGGAAGTAATCCGACCACCTAGTAAATGGAGGTAATGGACAATCATCCATTAAACTTAAACCGATAAAATGATTGTCATTAACAAAAGCCATAATGATTCGTATATCCTTGACCGATTCACCACACACCGTCCTTGTGGGTGTAAATGTGACACTAAATCCTGATGAAGGAGGACAGAAAAAATGTACCACGCAGTTCAATACATCCGCTAAAAGATACCCACATATCGGCATTACCATCTAATACCTGGATCCGACCACCTCCAATCCGTTTCGGCATTTTACACGAGTATATAACTCTTTCAACTTTTGTTCTCTGTCATGTCTATCTCCTTGTCTCATCATTTGAATATAAAATTCTTTATCCTCCAATAATTGTACGACCATCTTATTTCTTAAACATTGCCATTGGGTGATATTAATAGCCTCATTAAAGTCTCCTATTTGTTTCAAAGCAACGTGGAAACCACAATTGTCATCCCCATCGACATCGTCGGTGGACAAAACAAATGGTATAATGAGTAGAGGGAGTTGTTCCAAATACTCATCGTATATAGGTTGAGTTTGACTTAGTTGGGAAGAAATCGTAGACACCTTAGCTTTGACTTGTCGTGAGCTTGATCCACCTTGATCCTTTCTTGGACGACCCCTTTTCGCTGGAGCCGGAAAATCTTCATACTCAGCTTCAGTATGTTCATGCCTAGAAAGGTCACGATGACTAGATAATCATTCCTTCAACTCTTTTCCTTGAATTGACCTCGGCTTTTCGGTATTCGGCCTACCCATCGTCGTTTCTTTTATTGGTTCCTGAACAACCTTTTGACAAAGGTGAAGTGCTTCCTCTAAATATTGCATCAATATTTGCTTTTGTGCCCCATTTGACGTAGAGTAACGCTCGAGTATTCGTGCAAATACTTCCGTCTCCACGAACGACGTACCATCAACCGTCGGGGTGCTTGGAGTGAAAGTTAACTGCTTCCAAAAGGAATGAATATCATTAATGTCAATCACTTCAATATACCTTCCAAGCATGTGACGACACGGGAGTCCAATACCTATCATCGTCTTGCAGTTGTAAACCGTAGTCTCGTCATCGTGATCTTTGTACAACTCCAATTGTTTTATCATGAAATTTATTGCCCAGCAAGAAACTTTGTAAACTATACCCTTTAGAAGATTTTTATGTTTTAAATGTGCCAAAGGGAATATATGCCGACTTTTTTCCATTGAACCATAAATCTTAGTGAGGTCACGATTGATGAACTCATGGATTGCTTCTTGGACCGACACGACCCCATTTTGATTACCTACTAGTATTTTCTTTAATCGGCCATGGGACCCCTCTGCAATGCTTGTTGCCTCATTCTTGAAGTTCTGATATTCATATGTTCATGCAAACACAAACTTATCCTTATGCGGTCCCAACCATTGTGATTTGCAATACTTAACTGGTTTGGGATAGTTCTTTCCCCATTCATCCTCAAAGTTCTTCAAGTTGTATTCATAAACTTCCTATGTCATCAACCAAACTATCTTATCCCATGCTTTTAGTAATAAGGACCACTTTATTCCATCCTCGACCCATTTTTCATCGGCCAACCTTTTCTCTTCTTCTCGTTCTTCCACGGTTAGTTTACTAATACGTTCATCGTCTTCCTTCGACCTCTTGGTACCTTTGTTTCATTTTTTAGCTTGGATATGATGTTGCATTGAATGTGCCACGTACAAAGCAAATTCACGGCTGGAAGGAAGCTCTTTTTAGAGAGTTTCCTGCTGGATAGGATTAAGACGTTATCATATAAAAGTATACAGGGTTTTGAGACAGCAAAAGGGGGAGAATATACACGGTAGAAAGAAGGCAGCAGCAAGGAGAGAGGACAGCAGCGTTGGGAGGCTGCTGGCTACCATTGCAGCCACACTTCGAAGCTACAATCAATTCTTCGCTATCTTTGCGGGTTTGAGTATTTATTTCTTAATTATTTTCCATGGGTTTTAAGAAACCCATGATGAGCTAAACCTTTCATATTGGTTAGGGATGTAATCTGAAGTTTGAAAACATGTTTATTAATTGAATGGCGCATATCTCATAATTTCATGTTGTTCTTAATATCATTCATGTTCTACTAAGTATAATGATATATGATTGATTGCTGATTTGTTTGAGTCTAGAATCAAGTGAATAGGCATTAATATCTATAACTAGACTGGAGTTCTGAGAGTCGATTCTGTCGAGGGACTCCGGTTACAAGTAGTATATCATATTTGTTAACAATACTTAAAATTGCCATGCGAATATGTGTAGAAGCTTGACCTAAATTAAATCCGAGTGGCAAATTGCGCCGGGTTATTTAGATTAACCTCAACTCACAAAGACCATAGCTATCATTGGGTTAAACTCGAGTGGAGGTACTCACTCAGGTTATCCGGTGCTAAGAATTCAAAGGGTGGAGGTACTCATTCTTTGATGATATTAGGAGTTTTGCCGAAGTAGACGAGATAACTGGCTACTTTAGGGTTCTTGGTATTACTAATGCATGAATGTTGAGTATGCTTTGATTAATAACATGTTGGATAACGGACGATGAAATCTCTAACCAATGCTTTTTTTCCCTGATACACATCTCTATTACTTGCATATTACCTTAGTTTAATTTAGCTTAAATCATTACGAAAATCCCCCCTGTTGCTATTTACGTGACTGAAAAATTAGCATAAATTGCTGCCTCCTTGTGGGAACGAACTTGTTCTTATCCCTATACTTCATTCTATTTTAGAGAGTAAGAACTTGAATATTTTGGTTGATTACGACACGACCAAATTTTGGCGCCGCTGCCGGGGAGGCATAGCGGATTGTTATGTATTTTTAGTTTCGTTTCCTTTTTATTTATTTATTTTTATTATTTTTCTTGCTGAACTTTTTTTCCTTTCCAACCGAATTTTGAGAAATTTTTTTCAGGTACTTGTCCATGTACAGTTCACAATATCAAGCGTATAATGGTAATCAATTTAGTTTTCAGCCTCAACATCACGGCAATTTCCAACCATACGAGGAGTATAATCACAACTAATCCTTTGGTTATGACCAATATTCCACGTACCCGTTTGACTATCCTCAGACATACCAACCCTTTAGGGATGAGTATGTAATTGAACAATCTCAGAGATGGGAGGATAGTCATACTTCTAATGATTCCTCTAGTTTTGAAAAACAGATGTGCACCATGATGCAGCAGTGCATGGATCGACTCGAGGAACTGAGAAGCTCTAACCCTCTTGTGCACAATAACGAATATGTGATTAATGATTTTCAGCCACAAGAAAGGGAGGAAAATTATGCTTGTGACGGTTTATCTAAATCTACTCTTGATCGTAATAATGATCATTCACCCATTCAAAGGGAAGAGTCGTGTTCAATGGATTCCACTGTATTTAATGGTGGAAAACGTTTGAATATTGGTCAACTTTTTCAGTTATTCCGCGAGTTGGAGGATGACGGAGTGCCGGACGAGCTTCTCAAAGAAATTAGTAAGGCCATTCGTATGGAAATTAATCGACGTTCTGACAAAGGTTGGGAAACCGATGAAGATTCTGATTACGGTGAGTCTGAAAATGAAGAGGAGTGTGTTGAGAATGAAACTGAATTGATTAATACTGTGGAAGACCCAATTGAACTTTCTGAGGACGATAGTAATAATGTTAGTGCCGAGATTTTTATTGACGTTTGATAGAGGACCACAACGTACAAGAGGTAAGTAATTCATTACAGATTTTTGAAACAGAGAAGGATCACGAAATTCATGATAATTTAGAAGGTTTGCCTAAACCTTTGTTTCTTAATCCTTTTCCTTTACCTCGTTTTGGCCTTGATTTACGTGCCTCAGAAGTACTAATAAATCACTTTGCTTCTAAATATCCAGTGTTGGAAGCACTTGATTCTCATTCTGTACAGGTTAGCAAAGAGGATTCTATAGAAGTTCCCGAATTCTATGTTCTTTATCCACTTCCGAGTGTAGAAAAGACTAAGTGTGGGGGAAACTTCTATCGAGCAATAACTTCACTATTAATTTCGTGTATTAATATTTTTGTGAAGTTAACGTTTGCAATGCAGATTGTTTTATGGGTGGATCCCCAAATTTTCAGATTATTGGTCTACGGGCGATCAGAGAGTCAGGATGATGACGTTAAACTAAGCGCTAAATGGGAGGCAACCCATTGGTTTTGTATTTCTATCTTTCGTTTTTGATTTTTATTTTTATATCATGTTAGAATTTCCCATCTTGACGTTACATTGGAGGATTCAATTTACATTGAGGACAATGTAAAGTTTAAGTGTGGGGGAGTATTTAGGCATATAGATTTTTACGTAGAATTGTTAGGCAAACACACATTTGCATGAAAACCTTCAACTTTTAGAGATTTTAGAGTCACTTGGCATATGACTAGCTACGTTTACATACGGATTTCGACTCGAAACAACTGAACTTAGAAATATTAGAGAACTATATTCGGAGTGCTTAGTTTTTAAGAGGCTAGAGCCGACCAAAATGGACCTAAATTGCCGGTAGGAGAGTACAGGTTAGACTTGTGATCATTCAATACCCATGAGTGAGGCACCATACCTTCAATTATACGTTTAGAGTGTTTCATCTGCGCTAATTCCGGGTAGAATGATGAGCTACCTAACCTCGCACCAATTTTCAGCACTATTTTTGATCTCTTGAGTGCTATTTTTTATAAACCATGATGGTGTCATCAGAGTTGCTAACTTATTCTTGTAGTTTGGTTTGCAGTTGGCATCGTTCTCTCGGCAACGTCATAGAAACATAGCATCATCAACAAGCGGAACATGAAAAATTTGAAGGAAAGTTGAAGACCGTCAAGGTGCAAGCGACAATTCAAAGAAAAAATTAATATTTGAGTAAGCAACAATACAATTAAACATGTTGAAGACTTACAGAAGTGAAAGAAATCGAAAGGTGTGGATTCTATACAAATTTAGAGACGAAAAGGAACTCACGGGAAGAGAAAAAACTCACGAATCAAAAAAATTGAGAAAAATAGCAAAAGTATCCAGGAGAATAAGCATACTCACGTGAAAAAAAAAAACGTGAAAATAAACGTGAAAAAGAGTTGCTGAATATGGAATAAAGAGAAAAAAGAAGAAAATATATTTTTTTTGCTGACCCATAGCTATTCTTTCTGAGTTACAGTATCCGGAGATATTCATTCTGAGTTACAGTGCTTAAAGTGGTACAGGCCGTGAAGAGAAAAAGAGCTAAAAATCGTCAAGTTCTACGAAGTTCAAGAGTTCATTATCTACAGTTGATACCGAAGACGTTTCTATGGAATGTTGGGAGAGTGGTGCTGATTGCCGACCGGATGAGAAGGTAAGTAACAATTCCCATCTTCGCATAATGTTTGATTTCCTTTCTTAGAGATCACTAGAAAAACAAAAAGGGGTTCTTTCTTGTCCCATTCTACGGGATAACATCTTAATATGACTCGGAAGGTTACCTTTCCTTCCTACCCGTCAACATGTGTAGGCCTTCTATCTTTATTCTTGCCTACACATATGTGAGAACCATAGAGTGCGTCCTTTGAGTGTCAAATTCATAAAACCCTATTGGTGAGGCAGAAATATTCGGTCACTCTCGAACTGGGACTCTTTTATTTGGTGGTTTTCTCCAAACTCAAGGATTAAGCATGAGAATAATGTTCTTTATATTTCTGACTTCTTATTGTTGGTATGTAGAAACTTTATATCTTCGTAGCTTTTCGGATGCAGGTGCTTTGGAATTTTTAGAAGTTGAAGTAGGTTTTGTGGGTACATCTCTGGTAAACCCTTACGAGACTATAACTCGTCCACTAGGGACACCTAGGGGTTTAAAGGCTTGTTGCACATGCTAAGTGTAACCGTTTACTCGACGAAACGGAGTTGTATTTGTTCTTTTTATTAGTTTAGATTGATAGTTTGCTCGAGGACTAGCAAAATGCAAGTGTGGGGGAATTTGATAGGTGCATAAATCATACATTTAAAGTATTTTTTCCTGACCCTTATGTGCTATATTTGAGTGAATTATTAGGTATTTTGATTACTTTCGAAGTTTAGTTGTCTTTTCAGGTTACAGTTCAGAAACCCGCAGAATGGAGCTGTATGAGAAGAATTACCTAAGAGCCAGTAAAACTCTTCTGAATTTAGGCCTTTCACCCTCCACAGTGTAGGAAATTGAATTACGAAGCCAACGGCGAAAGAACGAGGTCATTCTGATCTCGTATGAGGAAGTTATGGGCAAAGCCACATGGTGGCAAACTAGCTTGTGCTGCTAGCGCCCAGGCGCTAAGTTGGCTGAACCGTATGTGCTAATGTGCTAAGTGACGAGTTGGAGGTGCTAGAGTGGTTTGATGGGCTAGTAGCTAGCCTTGGTGGAGTAGTAGCTAGCTTGGGGAAGTCATATGGGATTAGGAAAGAGTTTGGAGTTGATATATCTTGTTGGAGTGGAATAAGGAAACTTAGCACATTTCCTAGTTCTACTAGGATTGTGAAAGTGGCTAACTCAAGTTCTATAGAAAGAAATCAGCCCTTTCTCGTGGAAAGCCTTTTGGAGAGGTAGCTATAGCATATATAGGAGACCCAAGGGATATTTGGGGGTCAGGTTCATGTATACAAGTTGGCTACACAATTGGGCTACACAAGAGGCAGCCGAACAAGTTTCACGGCTGGAAGGAAGCTCTTTTTAGAGAGTTTGCTGCTGGATAGGATTAGGACGTTATCATATAAAAGTATACAGGGTTTTGAGACAGCAAAAGGGGGAGAATATACACGGTAGAAAGAAGGCAGCAGCAAGGAGAAGAGGACAGCAGCGTTGGGAGGCTGCTGGCTACCATTGCTGCCACACTTCGAAGCTACAATCAATTCTTCGCTATCTTTGCGGGTTTGAGTATTTATTTCTTAATTATTTTCCATGGGTTTTAAGAAACCCATGATGAGCTAAACCTTTCATATTGGTTAGGGATGTAATCTGAAGTTTGAAAACATGTTTATTAATTGAATGGCGCATATCTCATAATTTCATGTTGTTCTTAATATCGTTCATGTTCTACTAAGTATAATGATATATGATTGATTGCTGATTTGTTTGAGTCTAGAATCAAGTGAATAGGCATTGATATCTATAACTAGACTGGAGTTCTGAGAGTCGATTCTGTCGAGGGACTCCGGTTACAAGTAGTATAGCATATTTGTTAACAATACTTAAAATTGCCATGCGAATATGTGTAGAAGCTTGACCTAAATTAAATCCGAGTGGCGAATTACGCCGGGTTATTTAGATTAACCTCAACTCACAAAGACCATAGCTATCATTGGGTTAAACTCGAGTGGAGGTACTCACTCAGGTTATCCGGTGCTAAGAATTCAAAGGGTGGAGGTGCTCATTCTTTGATGATATTAGGAGTTTTGCCGAAGTAGACGAGATAACTGGCTACTTTAGGGTTCTTGGTATTACTAATGCATGAATGTTGAGTATGCTTTGATTAATAACATGTTGGATAACGGACGATGAAATCTCTAACCAATGTTTTTTCTCCCTGATACACATCTCTATTACTTGCATATTACCTTAGTTTAATTTAGCTTAAATCATTACAAAAATCCCCCCTGTTGCTATTTACGTGACTGAAAATTAGCATAAATTGTTGCCTCCTTGTGGGAACGAACTTGTTCTTATCCCTATACTTCATTCTATTTTAGAGAGTAAGAACTTGAATATTTTGGTTGATTACGACACGACCACCATCCCTTTCTTCTTTTCTCAACGTGTAATTGTGTTTCTCGGCTAACCACTCTGATTGTTGCATAACCATTCGACCATCTCATTCCGTCCTTTTGATCGTTGCTAGCGCCGAATAAATTGTAGACAACGAAGACAAGTTGTTGGGGTCGTCCGCCTTTATCTTAGATAGGATTGCACTCGCTTTTATTATAGTCCTCATAGACTTCACCGTCTCCATTTCCTTTGGTTTTAACTTGGAACGATTACGTGCCCAACAAGATTTTCCGGATCTTCGTGGTTGTGACGACCATTGGCAACTCTAAACATTTTCCATACGTTTCCTTTCTTACCTTCGGGCTTATGGAAGATAATCTTAAATGGGCATCCAATCTTCTTTTAATTACCTCGGTATATCCTCTCCGTGTTCTTTACGTATTTATAATTCTTTCTCATATGACTCTTTCGCTCGCCACCTCTCTCACAAATAATTTCAAATCGATCATGCAATTGTTCTGAACTACAACGCACATCTTCTATTTTGCCTTGTTGAGAAGCCATTCCTTTGCCTCCGTCTTACTTCCAAATGTCTTAATGCGCATATAAAAAAACAAATATCATAAGCCTAACCATGTAATATACATTCTTAGAACAAGTTAAGAGTGGGTAGGTAGCGTACCAAATTATTTGCATAGTGTAGAGAAGTATCAGGACCCTCGTATGAAACAGGATTAACCCATTCAATAATCTACGTAAAATAGCAATGAATTAGACAATGATAATTGGTAGTTAATTACGTTCACTTACTACCGATTACCAACAATTGGTAGTTAATAATATTCTCGTGCTACCGATTATCTACAATCGGTAGGTAATATGTATTCCTAAACTACCGATTGTAGGAAGAAATCAAGTCAAGTCATGTACACATATAATCGGAGGTTTAGTGTGTTACACCACTACCGATTATAATACAATCGGTAGGTAACTATATGACATTAACTACCGATTATAAAGTTTGCAAAATAATATCTTTGTAGGTTTGGAGAAATTCAGTTTTGGGGCGACTAACACAATCGGTGATAATAAGTTCTCCTAAACTACCGATTATGCAAACAAAAATTTAAAAAAAATCAATTTGGGGCGACTAACATAATCGGCAGTCAATAAGTTTTCCTAAGCTACCGATTATGTAAAAATAAATTCAAAAAAAAATCAATTTGGGGATTTTGTATAATTGGTAGGTAGTAATCTTCACGAGACTACCGATTGTTCAATTATTTTGGAACAAACGTATAATCGGTAGTTTATGGAGTACCATAAACTACCGATTATGGGACGTCCATGGCATTAAATGCATGCAAAAATGAATGTTTTTTGTTGCCGATCACATATAAACGCATACAAATTGGGTTTTGAGCTTCTTAACACAATACCTGATTGTTTGATGCATTATTATCTTCATTTTGATGTGATTCATCGTCTAGGTTTTCTTCCACACCAAAATTTGGATCATCCAACAAATAACCCAAATCGTCGTCTCTAAACGTATTTTAACCTTCAATATTATGTTCTTCATGTTCAATTTCACCTTCTTCTACATACCCATCCATGTTTGTGATTGAATTTAGGTAAAATCTGATTTCCCAAAAATTCTTCTTCTTCTTCTTCTTCTTCTTCTTCTTCTTCTTCCTCTCTAACACACTCTTTATTCCTATTCTAAAACTAAAACTCAAATTCATCATCTAACACTAATTTAAACCAACTTAATTAACTAATTAATCAAAATTAAGACTAATTAAGCAAGGGTAGATTAGTCATTATGGAAAATATATGGATAAGGGATTATTGAGATTACTTCAAAATGATCTTATTTTGTTTTATTAGTCGCCCTAAATGATTTTTGGTCGCCCTTAAATTTATCAGGCATTTTATATTCAATTTCGCTTGAGGCCTGCCCTATAACCTGTATTGATGATTGTTATCCGTTTGATTGTACACAAGACACATTTTCCGGTTACTCACTTAGATCAGTCGCCATGTGACCATGTCTTCTGTGTAACGATGTGGGTTCTGCTTAAAAGAACTATTCATGTCAGTTCGGAGTAGTGTGATAGTGATAGTGACAGTGACAGTGACAGTGACAGTGACAGTGATAGTGATAGCCATATGTGTTTTCATGTAGTGTTGGTTGAAATATTTTATTTTGTGTCTGTTGTATGGAAGCTTTGAAGGTGTATATAGCAATCTAAGTAGTTGTTCCTAATATGGTTGGTTGATGAAAATAGTTGTATCTCAGTAGAGAAATGATGGCAAAGGGTTTTGACATTTAAGTGTAAAAGAAAGGTGTTTAATAATGCGAATGGATGTTCAACCAATCAGGGATTCAGGGCTTATTTTGCTTCTCTTTTTTATGTATGCAGAAAAAAGAAATGATGGACTCCGATGATGAAGAAAATATTCTGTTGTTAGACCAAATAGAGAAAGAATCATCTCAGCCTTTAGCACCAAGTGGTAAGAGATTTGTAGAAGAAGTATTGAATGGTCACGACAACACAAATTGTTGCGAGAGCTTTCGTATGACTAAAGAACACTTTTCTAATTTATGTGTCATTTTACAAACTAAAGGACTATTACGACACACAAATAGGATCAGGGTTGAGGAACAATTAGCTATTTTCTTGTATACAATTGGCCAGAATCAACGTATTCGAGCAGTGCAAAAGCGGTTTGATTATTCCGGTGAAACCATTAGTCGCCATTTCAACAATGTGCTAAATGCAATTATATAACTTTCTTCGGATTATTTTGATTTTCAAGATCTTGACTGTGATAGGATTTTAGATTATTTTGTATAAATAAAACGGAATCGCACGTTGTCTACAATGCAGATAACGGTAAGTACTGGTCGAACTCACAGGGAACGGGGACAATACTGTAATTAATATCTTAATTAACTAATCAGAAACAATATTTTAGGATTTTTAGAATTATAAACAAGCTAAACAACAATAGTTGTGTTGGTGAAATGTCAATTTTCGTTGTGGTGGTGGTGGTTGGTGTTGGTTCTGGTATTCGTTGTTGCTGGTGGTGGTGCTCGTTGGTTCTGGACCTGGTGGTTGTTAGTGGTGAAAGTGGTGTTGCTTGTTGGTGTTGGTTGTGGTGTTGGTTGTTGGTGGTGGTGGTTCTGGTTTTCATTTCTGCTGGTGGTGGGTGGTGGTGGTGCTCTTTGGTAGTGTACCTGCTGGTTGTTAGTGGTGCTTGTTGATGGTGGTGGTGGGTGATGGCGGTGCTGGTTGGTGGTGCTCGTTGGTGGTGGTGGTTGGTGTTGGTGTTAGTTGGTGGCTGGTAGTGGTGGTGTTGCTGGATGATGGTGGTTGTTGTTGGTTGGTGGTGGTGAGTTGGTGTTGGTAGTGTTGGTGGTGAGAGAAAATAAAGTTTAAAAGTGGGGTTGATTTTTTTTTATTGAGTTGAATTAATGTAAATGGTAGTTTAAGAGTGGGTTGATTTTTATTTTTGTTGGGTTGAATTAATGTAAAGGGTAGTTTAGAGAGATTTATTTAAATGGGGATTTTGTTTCATTTTATTTTTAGTGGTTTTTTAGTGGTAAGAGGTATAGACTAGTGGGGTTATAACCCACGACCTGTTTTTTTCCGTGTGATAGCCAACTCTTTCCGTGTAATAACCCACGAACATTCTTTCAGGCGTTCTACTAATTGCTCTTCTCTCACCTCAAACGCCAACAGTAGACCAAGTCTCTTTTTGTTTTTAGCGATCAACAACACCTACTCCCTCTAGCTTCCTTCACGTGACCCAGTTCGGTTAAGCTCTCAACTTTTATCACATTAAATAAGTTGATGAGTGATCATGTGATAGTGTAATACAGTGACATCAATAATTATATTCATTTAGCTCAGTTTTTTTGTAGCGTCGGGTTTACATACACCACCTATAAAAATAATAAAAATACATTATTAGTACAAATTAAAGTACTACCAAATATAAATTAGTTGGTAAAAATAGATTCTTGTTATTTGCAATCCACTATTTTTATTAACCAATCCATATACTTAAACCAATCCAATTTTTTTTTTTTTTTTATTAATCCAATCTTGTGGATTGGATTTAGTTTTTTTTTCAAACCCTTTCATCTATTCTTTCTACAAATCTCCGCTCACTCATTCACTCACTCACTCACCCTGGGTAAAATCTAAAATTTCTCTGGTACATATGCAGATCGTTAACAACTTCAACCATTCATATCTCAACTTCTTATCTGAAGAGTGATACTTATTTTCATCTGTGATTCTATTGATCTTACATTTTAGATTTTTAGTTTGGAGAACTCTCATTTATTGATCTGTTTGATGTTTCGAATTTTATACTCTGTAAATTTAGGGTTACAGAAATATAGGGTTCAATAGATGCGAAACAACAAGGTTACAGAAGAATTAATGATGACAGTACGATCTACTCGATTCTTCTTCTTCAATTTGATGCAGATTCTTGTAACTCCATATCTGAATTTTCTTTAGTTTTGTTATAAAGATTTGATCATTGATGGATTCAAGGATGGTGCTGTTAATTTTAGGTTTTATTCAACTGTGTTTGGTTCAGTTGGTGTTTGGTAGTGATATTGTTCATGAAGATGATAAAGCTCCTAAAAAACCTGGTTGTTCTAATAACTTTGTTCTGGTAACTCTTTTACTTGAACCTCTTTTCTTCTTTCTGTATATTCTAATCTGGGCTTCTTTCATTTTTCTCAATAGCTATTTCCTTTTGCCCCTTTTGGGGGTTCTAGTTCATATTAAACGTAACTTTTTTGTAAAAATTGTTTTAAAAAATGGTCTAATTTGTTCTTTTGGAGAGGAATTTGATGATTTTATAAGCTGGGTAGTGTTAAGTTGCCTTACTAGAGGCTTCAATTTCTGTTATTTGGGTTCAATTTTTAGTTCTGGGGGTTCATTTCTGTTGTTGTACACCTAACTTTGGGGTATTATCCACCATTAGGGCATTACCTAGTTGATTTCCATTAAGTCTTTACTTGTTAATTGTATCAAATCATTCTGACAGTTGGGGTTGTTTTGCAGTTGCTGTGCAGCTATACTCTCCAGAGCATCCATTGGTTGATATAGCATAATTGTTCTTATGGCTCATGGCAGTCGATACCATCCTATGCTCGTCTTTTTGGTCTTTGTGGAGTGCAAGAGAAGCAGCTATTGAACAAAAGAGAGGAACTTACTTCGATTGTAACTAAAACTTATCCCCAGAGCACTCCCTGCGCTTGTAATTAATGAGGCTCGAAATAAGCTTTTAAGCTTTTAAGCATTTTTTAGCATGTTATTCACTGTTATAAGAAGAATGGTGTTTAGAAAAATAGCATGTTATAAGAAGAATGGTGTTCAGAAAAACAGCATGTTATTCACTGTTATAAGAAGAATGGTGTTCAGAAAAACTGCCTGTTATTCACTGTTATTCACTGTTATAAGAAGAATGGTAGCAGGAAATCCACTGTTATTCACCTTAATGAACCCTGTTATAGTCTACCAAAAAGAAAGAAAAACAACCAAAATTCAAAAAAAAAAAAAAAAACTAAAAGCAGAACGTAACTATATTAAATTAAAGGGTTGATCAAAAAATTTAAGAACTCAGATTTGCAATTAAATTCTGTAAGTAATACCTTGTGGTGTTGTTTGTCAATGCAATTGAAATTTTCCACTTCAATGATTGAAGGAGTAGAATTTTCTATCATATCTTCTATACCACAATTAGATTTAGGGTTACTAGAATTCATAGAGATAAAGATTAGTAGAAGTGAAGAAAAATAAAAAAGATATATGATTATGATTTGTAGGGTTTATAAACATATTATTTATAGATTAGATAAAAGAAACTTGAAATAGAAAAGGAAAAGGAAAAAGAAAAGAAACTAGAAATAGAAAAGGAAAAGGAAAAGGAAAATAGATTGGATTGGATTCATAAATTTTAATTAGATTTGGTTTCTAAAAAATAGTAGAATTTTGTTTAATTTCTTATTGGATTGTATTAATAATAACGGTGGATTGGAAATAGCATGAGTCGTAAAAATATACTACATCTGTTTCAGGAAAAGAGTTACTATCACTTTTTTAAATTGGCCTATTTTTAGGTTAAAATGAAAAAGTGATAGTAACACTTTTCCAAAAACGGAGGGAGTATAAATTAAGCGCCTATCAGACTGCTCTCAAGATATTTTAAAAGATACCCAATTTTATCCGTATTTCAAGGTATCTGGTACAAGCCAATTTTTTTGTCAAGACCATCCATTTTGTAGCTTAATTGAGTCTCAGTTGACACTATCATTTCTTAGAATTGTGTTGGCGTGGTAGATGGGATACATATTCCAGTTATGGTCGGTGTCGATGAGCAAGGTCCTTTTCGTAATAGGCATGGAGTTCTTTCGCACAATGGTATGGCAGCTTGTTCCTTTGGTTCCCAGTTTCAGTATGTTCTCGCTGGCTGGGAAGGCTCAGCAACAGATTCATGTGTACTTAATGCTGCACTTACAAGGCATAGCAAGCTTCGTGTTCCTGAAGGTATGTCTAGTCATATATCTTTTACATGCTACTGCAATTTACCGAATTTTGTAGTTATTAGAAATTTCGCAAGTTATTTTCTGTACCAGATATCATCATATTGATTTGTTTTTGTGTAGGCAAATTTTATCTGGTTGATGATGACTACAGAAACATGCCTGGTTTTATCGCTCCATATCCTGGTGTTCGTTCCCAACTGAGTGAATTTTCAGGTGCTCATGATCTCCAAAATGCTCAAGAGTTACTTAATTTTCGGCATTCATTGTTGCGAAGCACCATAGAAGGCACATTTAAGATATGAAAGCACGATTCCCAATCTTAACTGTGGCACCACTTTATCCATTACAAACTCAGGTGAAGCTAGTAATAGCAACATGCATTTTACATAATTATATTCGGAAGGAGAAAGGCGAAGATTGGCTTTTCAATATGTGCGAATATGGACTATGGCAGTGCACCGAGCCTACAACAACACTTGCTGAGAAAGAACCTATGGCACATATATCTGACAGCTATTTATCAGACTTCCCTTGCAGTGAGATGGAGTTAGAGATGGCTTCAGAATTGCGGGATTCGATTGCTGCTGAAATGTGGAATTATCACATACGAAATTCATCGAACTTAAGGTTCGATCATTAAAGTTGGGTGTTTGAGTGGTCCACAAACAAGTGGAGGGTTCTGCCAGGTATATGATATTTTGAAACCTGTTTGAGTGAATTCATATTGGGAACACAGGAAGCCTCAAGAAATACTACCATAGGCAGCATATTTCCATTTTGCTAAATACTCAATATCAAGGTGGTCGGTTTTCTCCTCTTCTCAACTTGCACCACCCGGTCCACCCCTAGCGAGTGCTCATCTCTGTAGATTTGACATCGAAGATTTATCAGACTTTGCTCAGTAGATATATGAAAAAACAATCCAAATTAAAAGAAACAGGGTTGCTATTCTTATTTTGTTGTTTCATGTTACTCGTAGAAGTGAGGATTAGGTTACATGTTGTGATGGTTTTTTTTATATTCAGTAGGAAATAACTTGTGATTTTGCAAAGCTTTTGTAGTTTTTAAATATTACCTACGTACTGTTATCATATATTAGGAGCTAAAGCTTGAATTCAAATTGATCAACTGATGAATGACAATGCATAAGTGAAGAGGATAATCATTTTCAGTACACATGCTGGGTTGCAAATATATATCAAGCACCATTCCTAGAGACAAATGAAGAAATGTATGTAGCACATTCTAACAGCATTTAATGGTGTGGTATATATATAGGTGCTAGCCATTGGGTTGAGGTAAATAAGTTTAACACGCCGGAATGTTTAACATTGACTACTGAGTTTAACACGCCGGAAAGTTTAACATTGACTACTGAGTTGTGATTTGTCGTCATCTCTTTGGCTTGCAACTTGACGAGTTCTCAGAGAAATATCCCTGGGTGTCTTTTTATTTTTTCCTTCACTATATGGCAGTTGTGGATCGTCTGAAAGCGACAGCCGACCGCTTGATCACTTTCCTTGACGACCAACAGGTTGATCACTTCCCTTGACACCGTGAAACCATGTAAATTGCCCAATACTGATGGGTCCTTTTGTGTGGTGATGATCCTCGCAGTGCCTGCTCTTTTTGGATCGAGATGTGCAACATCTCTAAACTTCATAAAGGTTCAAAGCTTACAGATGTGTATCAAACTAAAATAGTAGTTAAAAAACAAAAAGAGAGAAAACGATAAACCAAACTGGCATTTGTTCATAGTTTTCCATTGAGGATGCTGAAAATTATTAATCTTGGGCAAAGACCCAAAACTTTACCAAGGTTTGGACAATGGCTAGATATACAACGGGTTTGGTACAAACACTTGATATTAAGGGTCAATGGCGGTGCTTCTGCCCTGTCGCTACTTCCCAAGCTTGTAATACGTGGTTCACAATTTCCTTAACACCAACACCATGCTTCACCTGTATTAAATATAACTTCAAACCTTAAATGTGGATTTTATAACCAGTAGCACGATGCAATAAGATATCAGAAGGCAATTAATAATTTCAATTAATGCTCATTTATGGTGAAGACCTGCGGTAACTATGGATCATCCTCTCTCTATGGCATTAGAGATGAAATAATTTCACTTCTAGCTAGGGATTAGAGGTTCCAGCTACTGGATTAAATTTTTGAATGATCTTAGCAAGTTCTGTAGGAAAAGCAATAGAACCTCATGTGGGTATTCTATTGAATATGTAGTTCATGAAAAGAAGTCGACATATCCATCACACATACACTCATCATTAAGTTTTCGTCACGAATTTTACCACTGGAAGAGAGGTTTACACAGATAGTATTAAAACAATAGACACCCCATGGAAAGAATAAAAGTATATACCTGAGCAAATACAAAGGGACCTCCATCCCTCATCCGAAGAGCATCACGTTCCATGACTGCCAGGTCAGCTCCAACTGCTGCAGCCAGATCAGTCTTGTTTATGACCTAATACACAGACACAACATTACAGTTAAACTATAATCAAAGACAATGTAAGACTTTTTAAGGTCTCATACTAATACGAACTGAACTGAAGATTATGAATACTTCAGCAACAATAACCAAAAAGTAGTAAGCATAAGATTTAACAGAGGCCATACTAGGAGGTCTGCTTGAGTAATTCCTGGGCCACCTTTTCGAGGAATCTTATCACCTCCAGACACATCAATTATGTAAATGATAAAGTCAGCCAACTCCCTGCTGAAGTTAGCAGCTAAATTATCTGCATTCACACAAATCAAAGACATTTATACTAGAATTAGGAACCAGTTTTACCAAGGTTGGTTGAAAAACACCATTACTGATAGCTTTAAATAATTTAGCTGTGTTTTTTATTTTCAGTTCATAAAGATCTACATGGCTCATATGTTTATACAAATTCAGGATTCAATTACGACTTCCCTGTCAAGTAGTAGGTTTTTTCCTATCGAAAATACTACATTAGAAGTCATACTGACTTTAGTGTTCAGTGACTCCTCGTTGCTAAAGTTTTTATCATGGAACCAAATTGAATCTCGAACATACAAGATCAGCAGTCCAAAGATTCAAATATGTCTCAGTTTTTACACTTTTAGTTTCGAATCCAAGAAACATAAAACAACAAGTTCAAGTCATCAATTTCTGACTCATTTGACATTTATAACTAACTATTCATTTACACACAAAAATAAAGCAAGCCAGCATAAATCGAAAAATACCTCCACCAGATTCACAAAGAAGAATATCAGCTTTGTATAAGTTGGATAGCTCTTCCAGAGGACCTAAATTGATACTGATATCTTCCCGAATTGCGGCATGTGGACAGCCTCCTGTTTCCACAGCACGTATTCTTTCCTCAGGAAGTGCTCCATGCTTCACAAGGAACTCACCATCCTCTTTTGTAAATATATCGTTTGTCACCTGAAAAGATAAAACGAAAAAGAAGATGACTGAAGGCCCTTAAAAAAGCAAAATGATGCAGTGTTGAAAAGAGTCCTAGAGTTCTGAATTAATATGAGAAAACTCAAAACAAAATAGAGATAGGACATATAAAGAGTACAAAAGCTGTGTATCAATCACCAGATGGCAATAAGGTGTTGCCTCTTGCCTTATAAAGTTCAATTGTTTGCACACGTAAATGATTTATGAGAGAAACAATTCATCCAATATACTAATAAGCTATGGATTTCATTTTACTCATAAAGAATTCTTCTGATTGGTTGATTTGGAAGTCCAAATGTACCAAAGATAGGGAACTTTGAAACTCGAATCTTTTCAAATGAATTGAGTGGAGATGAGAGGAAGAGAAGTCTGCTTCAAACTGTCTAATTGATATGTTTGAGGGAGATATCAACCATGGTCAGAGAATGTAGTCTTAATTGAAAGTAGATATATGGTGAAAAGATTCATGACTCATTATCTTGTTTTTGTTGCTCAAGAAACTCATGACTCTCGTATGCACAGCTGACTGTACTAACTACTTACTGGTGGACTTATAATGAAATTTAGAATGAAGCCACTTAATGATCAGAACTATTACTTTCTACTTAAATACATTATTCATTCGAGAACTATTACTTTCTACTTAAATACCCTTAGTCTTCCCTGGCGACTCGATTATGCATCAGTTTTAGATATGGTTATTGATATAAGAAGTGACCAATTAGGTGTGATATCAAACTTTCCAGGATCATATGCATACAAATGTATATGCATGATTTTAGAACTTAGATCATTTAGTAGAGACTCTCCCACGATGCTAGTGACAATAACACAATAGAGTTCATGGCAGAGGAAATGAAATCACTATATCCAATATGGTTTGGGCCTTCTAATAAACCCCCTCATCTTTCCGAAGAAAACAGAAAACTACATTATCCATGGACTGATAAAAGAGAAATTTTGAAAATCCCAACATACTTAATTCACATTACTTACTGCTGCAAGACTGTACTTGTCACGTAAGAATTGACACAATGCCAGCATCAAAGCAGTTTTCCTGTTTTAAACAGGATTTGAATTAGTCCATATATAAAGATTCGTACGACCTTATTGTAGTAGCTAATTACCAGAAAACAATGAAAAGATTGAGGTCAAAGCGGAATCACAATGTCTTAAGTCAAAAATCAAGAGGTAGCAATCCAATTGCAAAAGATGTGATTTCACATTTCCACCATATTTAGTTACACTTCAGAACTCTCTGGTAGCTAAATCATGATGAAGAAAAACCTCTTCAGATTGAACAAAGAATTGAACTAGTAAACATGTGGAATGATTCAAAATAAAATTACCAGATGAGAAACATTTAACACACAAAGGGTTCTTACGATTTCTTCAGTAACCCTAGTAATCGAGACTATACAAAATCAACTTATAAATGGACATGAAATTCACTGATCTACATCATGAACAAAATAAAATAAAACAAAGTTTTTGTCTAATTCTACTAATTTTAGTTCTTGAACCCAAAAAAAAAATGAAAAAAAGTGATTTTTTTTCTTTAAATTACTCACTTACCCAGTACCAACAGGTCCACCAATACCTATAGTAAAAGCTCTTTCACTGAAATCTCTAGAGGAAAGAAGAGGAGCTCTTCTACTGAAAAAGCCTGGTGAGTATATGGGCTCATGTGAGTGTGGTGCCAATCCATCATGGCTATGGTAAACTTTTCCATCATTGCCCATAAAAGAATCCCCAGCATGATGATGGTCAAGATCATGGTGATGGTGGTCATGGGTATGTTGATGATCTTCAGATGCCATTGGAGACTTTTCTTCGTCTTCAGTTTTTAACTGGTCAGTTTGATATGTGGGAGAGAAATGGTGATCTCGTTGATAAGTACCATGTTCGTTCTTTTATGCCCCCGACGAATCTTTATATATGAACCTAGGGTGACCGGCTTAGGGTGTACCCTAGTGGGAATAGGCATATAGTTTTTTTTTCATGGTGTTTTTAGAAGTGATAAAAAGAAATTGGGGACGACTAATAAAATAAAATCACTAAAAAATAATATCAATACACACCTTATCCATATATTTTTAGTAAATTATAATTGGTAGTTTATAAATATTTATTATCTACCGATTATAGTTATTCTTTATAAATGAATTTTTTTCAAACTTATAAAATTTCCAACTCTTCATCTTTCACAATCGGTAGTGTAGGAATATTTTTATCTATCGATTATAGATATAGCCCCAGAATAGATTTTTTCCAAACTTATAAATTTTAGATTTTGCTAACTTTATAATCGGTAGTTTGTAAAATCACATATCTATCGATTAATATTGTAGCCCCAAAAATGAATTTCTCCGAACATATAAAAATTATAACTCTACTTCTTTCTTAATCGGTAGTGTATGAATACTTTAACCTACCGCTTAATCGGTAGTTGGAGGTATTTAATTAGATGCCAATTAACCCTTAATCGGTAGATAATTGTTAACTTATAACCGGTAGTCAATGAAAATGTGTTTACTACCGATTAAGGATGTTGCCTTAAATTTGAAATTGATTTTTTTTTTAAATTTAAATTTTTAAATCTTCCTTAATCGGTAGTCTATGAAAATGTATATACTACCTATTAAGGATGTTGCCCAAATTTGAAATTGATTTTTTTTTTAATTTTGAATTTTTTCATCTTCCTTAATCGGCAGTATATGAAAATGTATTTACTACCGATCATAGTGTAAAATGTGAAAGGGCATTTTTACATACCATTAGGACATCCTATAGCCACATCTATCGGATGAGTATAAATAAATCGCCCCAAAATATTTTTAGGTCGCCCTCAAAAACGCCAGGTTTTCTTTTTTATGCTTAATTTTAGGTCTATTCGTTTTATTTCAGATTTACCACTAAAAATTAACATGCATATCATGAAAAAAAATCAATTTTTTCTATTAATGATAATATGTTTAATTAGTGTTGATTAATCGTGTTAGTTGTAAATTAATTGTTTTAGTTGTGAAATAATTGTTTTAGTTGTGAAATTAATTGTTGCTAATGAATAGTCAAAACATAAAAATGAGTAAGTTTTGATTTTTTAAGAACATCAAACTAGAATCGGTGGATACGATGACACACGTATTCCTAGTTTGTTGTTCTTCATGGACGAAAAATATGAGGAATCGGCGTATACTGGTGTTAATATCAACCGATTTTTAAAAATCACACTCTAGAATCGATCGATATTGACATTCATATCGACCGATTGTAGCCTCAACCAACATAAGAAAATGACAATTTGTGCTTACCCAGAAACGGTTGATACGAATCTCCACATCGACCAATTATGTGTTGATGTTGAAAAACATCAAGCACAATCGGCTGATAAGTGCATTTATATCAACCGAATCTAACACACAAAGATTTTGGTGTCTGATAATTTCCTCCACTATGTTAATGAGTTGGGATGCTACACTCTTGTCTAGTTCTAGGTTTTTTTATATATGCATTTAGATATTTGAAACTAATTAATATAGAGGCAAAGGAATGACTTGTAAAGAAGGAAAAAGAAAAGATGTTTGTAGTATTTGAGAATAGATGTTTATAGTAGTTCAGAATAAGCAAACAAGGCTTTAACGGTTTGAAATGGTTTGAGAGATAAGTGACAAGCATGAGAGTCACATGTCAAAGGATCATAAGTACGTAAAGAAGATAGAAAATAATTACAAGGGTAATACAAACAAGTTTGAATGCCCATTTAAGACTATCTTCCATAAATCTGAAGATAAAATATTGAAAATGTTGAAAGTTGCTAATGGTCATCATAACTATGAGGATCCGAAAAGTCTTCTTGGACATATAGTTGTTTCCAAGTTGAAACCACGTGAAATGGAAACAGTAAAGTCGATGAAGGAAAGTAAAGCAAGTATGATCCTCATTAGGATACGACCCCAACAACATGTCTTCCTGTCAAATATTACTCGGCCCTAGCAACGATCAGAACGACTGAATTGGATGATAGATTGGTTGTTAACTGTTAGAGCACTATTTGATTGAACCAACAAGTATTTATATGTCAAGCTTGTTGTCAATGTTAGTAACCAAAACTATTTCTTAATTCACTATCTACTAAAGTCATTCTCGGGCTAAGTTTGATATCGTTTTTTTATTTTCAAAAAGCACTTTGGAAATGTATATATTTTTATTCTAGTGTTTGGTAAAGTTTTTGTAAATTGCTCTTCATACAAAGAACTTCCAGAATTCTCAAACTTTTAAAAGATGGGATAAAGAGCTTTTAAAATCTCCAAAAGTAAAAGTTGTGGTCCCACCTATTTTTTATATCTTTTCTTAATCCCAATTTATTTTACAAATGATAAAAATTACCCTTAGATCTATATGTCATTAATTTATTTTATATTTTTTATTCTCTTAAGATTATTCTTTTTATTTCAAACTATATTGTATATATAATTCCAAAAGGCATCATCCATCTTACATATAATGTATGCAGATGACCTCCTAATTACATTTAAAGATTCAACATAAAGCAACAATCATCTCAAGAATATACTCCACTTATACAGTTCTTCAGTGGGCCAGGTAATTAATACTTCCAAATCTTCAATTATACATCATCTAAGACTGGACCAGAATATGGTAGACAATATACATCAGATGTTCGGCATGATAACCACTCCAAACCCCTATTTACCTAGGAGTTCAATTCAAACAAGGAAGATCATATTAGTGTATTTTCAAACCTCTACTCTAAAGGCTAGCAAGGAAAGCAAAAGGATGGATGACTAAATGCTTGATGTCGTCTAGATGGTTAGTACTAATCAAAACCTTTCTAACACCCACCTCAAACCACATTATGTAAACACAAATTCTTCCAACTAATGTGCATAAACAGATGGATCGTATCACCTGAAATTTCTTTTGGGGGCATGATTTTTTAGTAAAAAAGTTGTATCCTTTAGGTTGGGACAAGTTATCCAGACCAATCTCAGATGGTGGGCTGGGTATTAGGGAAATTATTTTACATAATAAAACACTACTCATGAAAAGGGTCTGGAGTTTATATGACCAACCAGATTCCATCTGGGCCACACACTGTCATGAAAAGTATCTTAAACAACAACAAATTTTTCAACCCCCCCGGCCGGCCCCGGGCGGGGCCCCCCACCCCCCACCACCACCACCACCACCACCACCAAACATCCCCTCTTCTTCTAGTGCTTACTGAAAACAATTAACTTCCCTCATACCCACATTACAAAACCTTATTTTCCATAACATTGGAAATGGATTAACAACCCTTATCCAAGCTAATTGGATTCCTCATTTCTCAAACCTTGACAGACCCAGTGTTATCCTATCCAAACAGTTGCAGATATCATTGATCATTTTTACTCATAACGGGATACATGAAAAAATCGATAATTTACCACCACTTGTTGCCCATAAAATCATAAAATATTCACCTGTGGACCTTACCATGTCCACCAAAATATCATCTTTTCTTATGGAAAGCAACCAATGAATGGTAGATCCACATTTTCCATTCTATTTCGCATTCGACTCACCAACTCTAACCTTTTCCCCCAGTGTAACGTTGAACCAAAAACGGATGACCACTTACTCCTATGTTACCCACTAGCAATCTGAGCCTGGAACACCCTTATTCCCCGCCTTTCAAGCAACTAATATGCTAACAATACCCTTCCAACTTCTATAACCTTCCAAACAACCATTCTTCATCTCTTAAAACAACCGTGACCATCTACAACAATAACTTCTTTCTGTTTTCTATTATAGTCTATCTGGATGGCTAAAAATGAGCATTTTTCCATCATACCCAAACAACACCAGATAATATTGTATCAAAAGCATTTAAACAACAACATGAGTTTACCTGCGAAAGAAGTTTTACCTCCAACAATCCAAGGCGAATATCCATTAACTATTCCATCAAGCGTTGCAAGGAGAACACTACCACATAACCACCTTGGTATATTTTGGGCATGATCGTGAAAGAATACGTCAAATACCTCACTGCACTATCCAACATAATTACATGGAAGGAAACTAAGCAGCTGATGGTGTTGCTAACCACGTTACGGATGGCAGTCAGTCAGGGAATTTGTCTACAAAAAATTGGCCCGTCTTTTCTCAACCAAATTGTTCTAAACGACTCTATGAGTACCACTTACCCAGTGTAATCTACTTTTAATCTAAATATATTCCATGCTTCAAAAAAAAATATCAATAATAAAAATAAAAGCAAATATTTAATAATTATTTAATTTTAGTTTGGTTTTTTGTTTGAATATTATTATATCTATAATAAAAGGCGGTTAATAAAAATAATTTTTTAAATAATAATAATTAATAAGTTTAATATTATATAAATATTTAATACTTAAAAACTTAATTTTTAATATTTCTTAAACCCAATAAACTAGAATAAAACTATTTTCAGTAATATGTCTGTTTTTCTCATTTGCTACAACAATAATAGTTGAACCTGATATTTTACCAAACACAATTTGGTCACTTTTTTGATCAGTTTAACTTTTAGTTTATATTTTACCAGACGTTCCGCTTCTTTTTACACAACGGAGCAAGGCAAAGCAAACTTTATAAAACTCTTGGCAATACCAAACTAAGCCTCACACTAGGATTAGATTTAGCTAGTAGATTTTTAGAAATCACCGAATACCCTTGAAGATTGAAAACCGAAGATCACACTAAGACAACGAGAACTTTATCAACAAAGGTATGTGAAGACTAACTATCTTATTTAAATCATTATGTTCTACCTATCTATCTTTTGAGACAATGCCGTATGGCTTTAATATATGATGAGATACAAAAAAGAATGTTAGAGTACTACTATGTTGAACCCACCAAGCATTGGTATGTCAAGTTTGGTTCTCAAGTTTAGTTCCAAAACTCAAAGTCGCTTGAGAAATTACTAAAGTTAACTTCGTTAGGTTAGACTAGGAAAATATAAAAATTGAGACTTTCTCTCGTACTCTTGAAGACCTGAAGACATATTGAAGACAAGACGAAGACATCATCCTTCATTTCAAGTTTAGTAACTATAAGTCTTGAATTATTCCAATTCTACCTATTGTTCATGCAAGTCTGTATTAATTGAAAAATAAATACGGAGTTACGTTTGTTACACTGATTGTAGTATTTGTGACTTATTCACTATACATGTGATCAAAGTATCAAAATATGATATATATATATTTGTTTCGACAACTTAAAGTATATTGAGTTACGAACAATAGTTTATCTATAGACTTCGTTGATTATGACATCACACTATTGGTAACTTGCTATTATTTAGTGTGTTGAAATTCAGGGTGAATCCATACCTTATTTAACATGTTTGAAAGCAATTTCAGAAACATAGTACAAGGAATTAGACTTATGAAACTTTATTTCGGAATCGAGATAAGGTTCAGGACCGATTATGAGTAAATATGACTTTTGTTTACTTTTTGATTAGTCTATAATCTTCACAGGTTTTTTTGCAGATATCGAGAAGTGAATAAGTTAGATTTGAAAGTTCATTAGAATGTCGACATAATGATTTAAACGTGTGATAAACTTTAATTTCTTAATGTTTAAGAATACACCTGTTATATTCAAGGCAAGATCCAAATATATCGATTTTTTAAATAGGCAGTTGATGTGTGTCGTAAGTGCCACAAATTACTCAGGATATTCCCACTGATTAACTAGTAATATAACGGTAGTAAGGATCGTTCCCACAGAGAGATGTGTAATTGATATGTTATTTAGCTTATTAAAACTAGAATAGATACTAAAAAGGGGATTTTGTAGATTAATTAACTAAAAAGATAATAAAAAGACAATAAAAGAAAGAGATGATTAGGGAATCCTTCACCGTTACCAAGCGTTAACCGAATTAGCGTACTTATCTATCTTTCGTTAGAATCATTCATCACCAACCATAGAATAGCAGCTAGCGCAGTGCTATATCCCCAAAATTATTTGTATGACCGAATTTCGGAGCGCTCGAACACCAGATTCTATCCAACTAAGCCACCAAGTAGTAGCGCACTCAAGGTGTAACCCAATTGAATAATTTGGGGTTTGTAAATTTAGATTGATCCTAGCATCAGAACTCTTAGCGCAAGGTCCTGCTTAATAGTGTTTTCTTCACACAAGATTTCTCCACAAAATTCCTCTGCAAAGTCTCACGTTCTCTACATTTGTATCGAGTTATTCAACAATTACACGGATATCCTAAATCTCTACTAGCAATATAATAACCAATATATTAATTTAGCATGCACTCCATACAATCTAAGAATCACTAGTAAACCTTTGATATGGTAAAGACAAGCGACAATGATTAGACCTCCAAATAAACTTGTATTACTAATTAAGCTTTATGTCTAGAACATTGAATTCATCCTTAATTAACAAAAGTTTTAGCTACTCATATTACAAAGAAAATTGGTTTCTCCCTAAAGGGGTAAACCCTAGATTTAAGATGTAGAAGGTATGATATAAGAGGTTGGGTATGTGATATAATATTGTAAAGATGTATTCTTTGAGCCTTGGATGATTTTCTTTCAAGTCTCCTCTTTCTAGGGTTTAGAATCCTTCCGGGACCGTGTTTCCTTGAGTTAGAAGTCAATTTTGCGTCCAAATAAATCACAGACAATGTCAGGTTCGGCTACTAATTGTATGGACTTTTCCGGACGAACCTGACAAATTATTTTTGGTTCAGTCAGTGTCAGGTTCGGCTATTATTTTGTTGATCAATTATTGGCCGAACTTCTCTGTGTACACTCAAGCCTTTCAAGCTTGTTTTGCCTATAACTTCTTCATACGATGTCGGAATGACCTCATTTTTTTTGCGTTGGCTTCGTATTATCGTTCTATTGAAGATGGTATTATGAATTCATGGATTTGGGTAAGTATAATTTGGTCTTGGATCCTCATTCACTTGCAATGCTTTACTTCCTCGCTCATTCTAGCACTTTGTAGCTCCTTTTGAAAGATTCACCTAAAAAGAGATATAAAATAGAAAAATAAAACAAAATAAAAGGTAATATGGAAGAATTATAACTAAAAAAATTATGGATTTTACACTAGAATCATATGAATTAAGCACTTATCATGAGTCTTTTATTCTTATAAACTCATCTCAGAACACACCTTCAGTGAGTGAGAAAAATATAAAATTTTAAAGAGACAAGAGTAATTTGAATATGTGAAACATCTTATGTTACCTTTTGTTAAAGTCTTCTTTGGAATCAAGAAGCCTCTAGTTTTACCGTTGGTGGAAGGCTAGATTGTTATTTAGTTTTCGGTTGATTACTTGTGTTTGAACTAACGAGGTATTCATCTTCAATAGATCAAAATTGCTTTTTTCCAAGGCCCTTCTCTTTTACTATAAGGCCACTCAAGTTTATTTGAAGATCTGACTAGTACATATTTAAGTGATTTTGGATCTATAAGGTATTGTTGATCATTCAATGGTAACAAAATTCGTTTTATGCGGTTGATCAATAGTGGAATCAAGTTGTTTTGTAGCAGTTACTTTTGAAGAATGAAGACTTGAAGATTTTTTTTTTCGGTTCTGAGCTTTGTGTAACTTTATGCGAACTCGATTCTCTGGAATTACACAGGAAGTTTATCTTGATAAACGTCAGACTTGTAGAAGATCGAACAAACTGTCTAGTTGCATTAAGTTGGGTGGGTAAATCTTATTCATCAAAATTGATTATTTCGATAATCATTGTTTTGGTTTGATCTTTTAACTCAATGAGTTAGTGATTAAACGGAAGTCATATAACTCTACTTTATCTCTGATCTAAAGAGTGATTACGGGAGATTGATAAGTGAGTTGGTTACTGTAATAGGTTAGTCATTTATTGTTTCAGGTTACGATCCAAATGAGTCAGGTGCAGAAGTCTTCAGAGTGGTGAAGCGATTCAATATAGTGGACTCTATCTTGGGATTCACGTGTATTGGCCAGATTGGTTGTAGGCGCATGGAAACTTAAGGAACTAGATAAATTAGGGTAGTTCACTTGGTCTCAAATATACAAATTTGCGGTAGTCAATCTGTATAGCAGCTTAATTTTGAGAATATTCAAAACTTGGACTAGGTCCCTGGGTTTTTCTGCCAAACAGTTTTCCTCGTTAACAAGATCTTGTGTGTCGTGAAATTTACTTTACTTCCATGTTATATTTTTTAGCTTTATAATTAAAGTAAATACACTTGTATGTTAATCATCTTTTGGTAACGATCCAATAGTTATTTCGGTCAAATGTAGTCAATATCGGATTTCGATTTGTACCGGTCAAGAGCGATACACTGGTACACCTTTGTATCGGGGAGATTTCGGTTTCAAATATCGGTCCACACACTAACGTTTTTTTTTCCATATTGGACCTAGATATAAAACTAGTACTCATTTTTCTAAAATCCCATAAAAAAACATGAGTAACAATTGAAAACCCAAAAACAAGGATAAGGAATTTTTTAATTTATTTTTTTTTTGGATATTTTTTTTAAAATTGAAAACCCTAATTTCGGACGTACCGGTCCATCTCGGCCACTTCGGTTAAATCGTATCGGTCATTATCGGCCGATTTTTTGGACAAAAACCGTTCCACCGGTATAGGATGTTTCGTATCGGGTGAGGCCCGATACCGGTAAAACCGGCGATATTTCGGCCATATCAGCCGAAATCGACTACACTGGTTCGGCCTGAACTCTGACTATTACCAAGATTCATCTTGTTGAAAGAATATTTTGGTCATTGTTGTTTCGATAAGATTATACATGGTGAAGTCTGCAGGAAAACACGAAAAAAACCTAACAGTCCGTGTTTGGTGCGATCCAGCCTATCCGGACAAGAATCGGAATAAGGTTATGGAAGAACCGATAAATGATTCGATTAATGTGTCACACATGATTGAAATTCCAGAAGTTGCATATGTTATTGTATCATGATATCATGATAACTCTCAAGATAAGACGATAACAAACTCATTTTAAATTCCGATGAATCTGATTCATACGTTGAAAGAAATGCTGAAAAGGAGTTGGCAAATTTCCTAAAGCCCATTAGTTTTCTGTCTTTCGAGGTTCATAAATTGAAAATAGAAACTAATGCTTTTCGACAAGAGATCAGATAAAAGGACTTGCAACTAAATGAATTAGCCAAAGATAACAAATTCCTCTCAGTTAAAATGGAGATTCTTGATAAAACCCTTAATCAAGAATGGGAATCTCTAGATAAAACTCTAACTATCTGTTATAAATTCTTCTGATGAGTAATTACAAAGTCCTAGCATAACCTTGTCAGGATGTGATAAGGAGCCTAGTTTGGTACACCTGAAGCATATCATAATTTCCTTTGTATAAGATCGCTACTTATAAGAATCATTAAGTTATAGGAAAATGTTGAAATTCCTCCATCTACTGCGGAAATTGATCGTCCTATTTTTGATTTCAAGAAAAATTAAAATCATGTTAAAAAGGAAGATCAGAAAGAATATAACTTTCAGTCTATTGGCAATTGACAGACACATATTTGTGTCTAATTTGATCTCACTTCTCTATTCTTGTTAGTCCTTATTTTGTACTAATATTGTATTTTTATTATGTTTGTAGGTATTTTTGAGCAAAAAATAATTGTGAAAAATTGGCTTAAAAGTGTTAAAGGAACCCCTAATTTGGATAAGGGCACCCCATTTACTAAAGGCACCCACTAGTTGAGGCACCCATTCTTTTTTGTTTGAAAATAGAAATGGCGGGAAAATTGTTTTTCAAATAACCGTGAATCTATGTTGAGTTTGTGAAGATATTATACGTGATTTTTTGGTTTTAAAACAGAGAAAATATATTGACCATATCAAGAGTGATTGCATAGAATCAAAAGATACGAAAAAATCAATACAAATAATCAAATGAGATCATGATAGTTATGAGAAAATAATACCCGAGTATCCTTTGTTGTTAATGATTATCCTTCGAAGGTTTGGTGGCCTTTGTTGTATAAAGATGTTGGGGGTTAAGCCAGAAGAGGAGGAGAGACGATGGGAGAGCTCAGGAGGTAGCCAGAGATCAAAAGAAAAATCCAGGAAAATATTTTTTCTTCTGTTGTAAAGAAGAAAACGAAGAACAAAGGCTCCAAAAAACTGTCGCTGGAACTGTCGCTGAACCCGTTGTTTATACTTTTGAATTTCTGAAGCGTCCCTGGTCCGTTCTTTATTTTTGTCTTCTTCAGTAACGCAGAGAACAATCTCTGTAACACTTATAAGCGTATTTGTTCTTCTCTGTTACCTTTATTTCATTATTGTAAACACTTTTTGAGCTATGAAGTATATTTTTGAGGGTTTTTCCAATACAATGAGGAGCTAAACCCCATCTCTGAGGCGACAGAGGAAGCTAATTTTCCAAAGATGATGTGGTAATATTTATTTAATTAATTTATGCAATTCATTTATGATTAATTGCCTTGGTTTAAAATTGATTTAATTATTTTCGTTAAGCAATTGTGATTTCGTTAGATGGTACATGCTTTGGTCTAGGTTCTAGATGTTCCATGCTTTTGTTATACAATTGTTATTTTGAAAATCTACTTGCTGCTATATTTTAGAATCAAATTAAATGTTAGAATTGCATAATTATAATTATTGAATTTAATCACTTTAAAAATTGGAAAATAGTGGAATCCTAGCCTCAGTCCTCTCTCAATTTTATTTGAGTTTTACTATTTTTAGTTTTATAAATTAAGTTTAAAAACAATTTTTCACAAGTCTTGAACGAACCATTATTTACCACTATTACAAACACATCAGCAATAAACTAGTGCTACTTCATAATGTTGTTGTGAAAGTATTAACACAAGTATCTTGTCACGAGGAATTAAAAAGTTATCTTACAGTTAACAAAGTATCCAAAGATCAGGAAAAACCTATCAACTCAAAAGTACATGGCAAAAGAGTTGATAATGACTTTTGTAACATATGTGCAACATATCTATAAGAAAGGAAAAACGAATGATTTTGCCACTAAGAAAATCACTCAGAAAATGATCATAACAAATTTCGTAATGTCTTATGGTGAAAGAACTAAAATATTTCATAAGGAAATCTCTTAGAATGAGTGAAAATATCATAGACATAATAAATAACCCTCAATTGGGGAATACTCTCACAAATTGGAGGATACTACAAAAAAAAATATTATGAAGTAATTTGAAGAACCCATTATCTATATAATTTTGGCAATGGCCAAATTATCATTAAGAATCGGTATTGGGTATAATAGAATCAACATTGCATATTGTCACACGACAATGTCGACTGTGGCTTAAAACATGGCAGAATTTCACAAAATACAAAAGCTAACAGTCGACATTGGTTGAGCAAGAATCGGCACTGGTTGAATAAGAATCAGTATTGGCTTCATCAACATACCAATACCGATTTTAACAGTCGGTATTGTCTTAATCAACATATCAATACCGACTGTAACGGTTATGATCATAATAATTTATGTAGAGAATGACATCCTATGGTTATGGGTCAAACGGGAACAACATTATAGAAGATGATGGCATTTTATCAAAAGAGATTGAATTAATCATGAGAGGCTTGAAAAAGACACATGGCCAGTAATACTGGGGTGAATGACCTGTGTAAAATTGATAACCTAAATCAAGGAGAAGAAGAAGAAAAAACGAGGAAGATTCAAAGTTACAAATGATCCCTCTAATTATGGTACTAAGGAAATTGAATTAATATCAAATGGTAATGATATAAAATTTGATTTGTGATGTTATTAAGACCCAAATTCAGTAACCTAAGCTTTGATTGTTGAGATTTAAAAATGGATCACGAATTCCCAATTGAGATGCAGATGGTAGTAGGCGATGAGAATGATGGTAGTGTTCTTTTATCATGGCGGTAGTGTTCTTCGTAAATGATAGAGAAAGGGGTGCGAGTATTTGTCGAAGTATAAGCAGGAAAAATGAGTTGATTAGGAATTATAGCAGTAAATCACTCTTCTCATAACAATCGGTATTGCCTTCCTCAACATACCAATACCGACTGTTGCTTGAAGAAATAAGGGGCATAGCAGTTGAAAAAGAAATAGGGGGATACCAAATAGGTTTTCTTTTTATTTTTATTAGTGTAAGGGTAGTATGGATATTTCATCATTAATAAAAAATACCCCTTAGCAAAATTCAAGCCCTATATAACCGTGAGTATCCCCCAATTTATGAGAGTATTCCCCAATTGAGGGTTCATAATAAAAAGAGATCTCATGATTCCTGATGTCACGTGTATATTTTCATCTCTTAATGATATTTCTTTTTCGTAGTACTCACAATAGAAAGAGGGATGAAATTCATATCAGGAAGAAATCCTTTAGAGGAAACATGAACAACACTGACTCTGGTACTCGTTGTGGGTGCGACAAAGATCATATCAATCCAAGTTAATTGGGTTAAAAAATGTACCCTCACCTCGCACTCGATTTTAAAAATATGAGGAAGCACAATAAAACGAGAGCATAGGTTACTGTAGTCTGTGTAGAGTCAGATAAAATCATTGACAATAAGAAAATTACTACATTCTATTGTGATCATAATTGTGATTTGAAAAAGTAATCAAGACAAAGGTTCTTGCTCTACAGGGAGTATTACTTGAATAAACTAAATGAGTAGTAGCGAACTCAGTATTGTCATGATATTTCAGTTCATGTTCACCTCTCCACTAGGTAGTATTTTTTTTGTCCAAGCGCTTATTTGTTCAGGAGAAACTGATCCAATTCGAAGATGAAGGTATTTAGGGTTCTCAAAAATAACCAGGAGCAGGTTCGGTTTTCGAAATATTGATGCCTAAATTATATTATCTTCTTCAAATACTATGGTATTCGAACAAAGATTTTTTTTTTTCAAATTTGGCTGAAAAATGAACATTTCCATAAAGAAATATTTTATTATTTTTGTACCGGAAAATTTTCTTACCTATTAAGAAAATTACCTGTTAGTTATAAGTATCTTAGTTGTCTTGTATAATTCATATAGAATAGGGGTTTTTTGCGTTATGGCCCCCCCCCCCCCTCCCCTGGATAATGTGCTAATTTGTATTATCTACCCTATTAATTCAAAATAGGTAAAACTTCCCTTCTGTTAATTCTACCGTCATCATTCTGTTAATTGTTCATGTGTGACGCACGTGTATGAAATTAAAAATAAAATTAAAACATTTATTTTAAAATTTCCATAGATACCCTTTAGCGTATAACTAAGAATCACGTGTAGCAATACTTAGTACTCTAATCCGACGGTCTCAATAAAGATGCTAAATAAACCTAGAAAAACACCATCTTCTTCCTACATGATCTAAGTTGCAGAATAAAAATATAAGAAATTGGTTTGAAATTTTGAGGTGTACTATTTTCCAAAAACTATAAATGGGTATGCAGTATAGTATTTTCTAATTTCAATTTTATACTTAAATTTGATATCGGGTTAAAAGTTGGAAAGAAAATTGAAATCTGTTCAAGAACTAACCCTAGCTTTTTGGGAGTTTTTTCTTAAATTTTTTTGTTGAGAAATCCATAAAACTTTACTGCTTGTATATCATCATCGTATTCAAGTAAAATAAAGTGCTAATTAAACTCTTTTTGATTTGTTAAAAACAATGATTTAGTGCCCGAGTTAGAAACCTAGGGTTTAGGAGATTCATCATATTTATTAACAAAAATAAGGTTAGATGGTATGAATCTTTGGTGCTTTTCCTTAATTTTCTATTTGCCCGAATAGTGAATTAAGGGTTTGATTAAAATTTAGTTTTACAGCTCATTTTTCACTCATATCTAAATTTCTTGTGATTAATACAAGTTTTAATCTGATTTTTTTTAAATATAAGAAGGATTATTAACAAATCTGAAGCTAAGTTCGGAAAATGTGTGTGTTTCATCTTCTTGAATTATGTGTTTTTCTCTCTTCACCCTCCATTAACACTTAGATAAATCTTCAAATATTAAACTAACCAAATATTCTTATTGAATCAGATGTAGGATCGCATGAGTGATGGCATTTGATGCGTTTATTTCTATTTTCAAGTAATTTAACATTCCGTGTTTGCGGACTTACGTTTGTAATTCTATAATGTACTTAAAACTTTCAATTGAGTATACCGTACTGTTTTGGGTTGTTTGATAATTAAAATGATGAAGAAGATAGTTTTTGAGAGAGAGAAATTTCGCTTGTGTAATGACCTAAACTAACATCTTTACAATATGATTCCTCAACACTCTTCTATTTCAATTGATTTTAACCGTAAGATGAAATCAATTTTATTATACCACCTGTCCCTTTTCTAAATAGAGCTAAAGGGTACTTTTGGTTTTAAAATTTAAATTTTCTTAAAGATACACACATGTGTTACACGTGCACAGATAATAGAATGGTGATGGTAGAATTAACAGAAAAGAGGTTTTACCTATTTTGAATTAATAGGGGAGGTAATGCAAAATATCATATTATTCGGGGGGCAACGTAAAAAAACCCTATAAAATATTTTTGAGTATGCCTCCAGTGACTCATGACATCACTAAGGTAAACAAAGAAGAAGATCTAAAGGTTGGGAATTTTCAGGGAATTGATACTGATAGGAAGAAGAAGAAAATCCCTAACATCATGTCAGACTATGATTCAGATTGTTCCAAAGGATCCCAAGAAAAGTTATGTCTCATATATTTTGAATTTCAAGATCCGATTCTAGATAAGTATTTACCCTTCGAGGGAATGATAAGCTACATATCTGGTCTTGAGGAGCTCAGAACCAAGCTGATCACTTCCGTCCGGAATCAGGATTGGTAAAAGAGATTGATGAGACATTGGTCGAACTAGTGCAGTTGAAGAAATAAGTGGATAAACTTGATAAACAAGATGTTATTGCTGGAAAGTCTCTTAAAACTAGTTTCAAGATGTTGAACAATGATGAAAAATCAGTGAAGAATCAAACAAGAGATTAATTAGAGTTTCTATTACTAATCTTTTAGAATAGATTGATAAATTTTTGATGAACATCAATATTTGTATAATATTTATTCAAAACTATTAATAAACTAATGATAAGTGTTTATTTATAAATCTCTTGTGTCATTTTGATAGTTTGTGATTGCAACTCTTGTTCTTATTTTAAAATCTCTTGTGTTACTTTTGGTTATGAGATAAACTTTTGGATTTCCATAATCTAAGTTTCGATCTCATATGTGGCTTCATTTCTTATGGTTTGTGATTATCGATTAATAACTTGATCTTCGAATCTGGTCATATGGATTGCTGCATCAGAATCATAAGAAAGATATGATGATTTAACTCATATATGAGTCACAGTACTAATAATCTATTATGTCTATAGTCGGATTGTTCGGTACTCGTATGAGTTTATGATCGGTTTTATTCTATCTTGTGGCAGGTGATAACTAAGATCATGTTTTAACCTTTCCCTGGTAAAGGTTGTATTTGTATTGTTCTCTTGTTCTAGCGAGGAATAACACACACAATCGGAAAGTTCTATTATTGAACTTGTGCTTAATGATATATCTTTGTGGGAATTGTAATTTTGGAATTCGAGTGAAATATTATTTCTAATGATTGTTTTCTTGATAAGTAACTAAATCAATTTGGATTTTAGCTAGGCTTGTCGAATCTTGAGAAGTATTAATCTGGTTTATAGCTTTTTTTATAAGTAAATAAGTTAATTATGATCTTAGTTTGACTTATCAAAGTTAGGAAAAACTTCTTCAGCTAATTGTTTTCTCTAATAAGAAACTAAGTTAATTATGACCTTATCTAACTTGTCGAATACGATATGTTTGAACTCCAATTGTATTAGACTCTTATAGGTTGTATCGAGTTCTTATGAACTTGTGAAGTTCTTTCGAAATACTTGTTGTCTTTTAATCTTTGTCATTTTTCGTCTCAAAAATGGGGAGAAATATATGGAGTATAAATTGATCTCAATCACTCTAGAAAGACCATATGTGTTGTAAAAAGTATATATCTAACAAAAAAGAGTAAAATATTGATTAAGAAGGGGAAACATGATGTGTTGTGACTAAAAATTATGTTTGTATTGAATATATACCTAGCTAACCTTTAGGAGAAGTAGAGTTGTTGTTATTCAAATGCTTCAACATCGCCATTTGTTTTGAATATTTACATATCAAAAAGATATTATCGAAACTCGGATAAAGTGTATCGAGATAAAATTATGAGATTGTTATGTTATGCGATGTTTCTATTAATTCTTGTATTCTCCACATGTAAAGAGTTTTGTCACTAAAATTGACAAAGGGGAAGATTGTTAGAGCACTACTCGGTTGAACCCACCAAGTGTTGGTATGTTAAGTTTAGTTCCAAAACTCAAAGTCACTTGAATAGATTACTAAAGTCAATTTCGTAAAGTTAGACTAAAAATATAGAAATATTAAGACTTACTTTAGTTACTCTTGAAGACCAGAAGACGTATTTAAGACAAAACGTAGACATCATCCTTCACTTCAAGGTTAGTAACTGCAACACCTGACTTATTACATTTATATCTACTGTTCATGCAAATATGTATTCACTGAAAACATAACATACAAAGTTACGTTTTTTACGATGATTTTAGCATTGATGACTTTTTCATGATACATGTGATAAAATTATCAAAAAGTATGATATACATAGTTGCTTCAACAACTTAAAGTATTTAAAGTTACGAAGAATAGTTTATCTTTAGAACTTCTTTGATTGTGACATTATAAGTATGTTTGAACTTACGGGTGAATCCAAATCTTATTTAAATATGTTTAAAAGCAATTTCAGAAATATAGTATAAAAAAATAGACTTAAATTTTTTTGTTTCAAAGTCAAAATAGGGTTCGGGACCGATCCCAGTATCGATCCCTTGAGCAAGACCGATACCTCGAGAAGGATCAATCCCAGGTCTGATCATGAGTAAATCTGACTTCTATTTACTTTTTGTATTAGTTTGCAATCTTCACGGGTTTATGTAGATATCGAAAAGTGAATAAAGTTAGATTGGAATTAGAATATCGACATAATGAATTTGAACATGTGTTAAATTCTAATTTCTTAATGTTCAAAATACACCTTTGAGACTCAAGGAAAGATCCCAAGATATCGATTTTTCAATACCATATTTGATATAAAATTATATGCTTCCCATTCCCAAAGGTTTTCACATCTCTAGCAAACTATATTACTAAAGCATGTTATGTGCTAGCTAATCTTAGTTGTCAAAGTATGAGTTTGATGTTATTTTGCGTTTATAAATTTTAAAAATATATTATCAATACATATCTTAAAAAATTTCGAAATTGGTAATTAAAGTATTTCTAACCAATGCCTTGATAAATATATGCCTAGCTCATTTCTAGGAGGAATAAAATTGTTGTTATACGAAAATATAATTATGAAATTATAATGTTATATAATTTTTTATTAATTATTCTATTCCTCGTATATAAATAATTTATTCATTAAAATTAACAGAAGGAGAGATTATTTAGAGATCATTAAAAATAGTTATGGCAACGTTTCATATGCCAGGAGACTCGGAGTGTTTATAGACTTTTTTGAATATCGGAAGCTATGCCCTTTTTTGGCTTCTTCTTTCACACTAGAGTCTCAGTCAGACCAAGAAACCTGATATCTTTGACTTTTCACTAAAACGCTCTTGACTTTGGCAATTTTAGAAAAAAAAGGAAACAAACAGCAGAGAGAAGGCCAGAGACAAAAAGGTTCTTAGGGTTTAATAAATCTCCTCTTAATCATCTTCTCCAATCTTTACCAAAATTCTTCACAACTTAACAAAGCCCTAGGCATGGCTACGGCTGCTTCCTCAGAAACCCTAGAAATCAAAGTTGAACAAAACAACGAAAAATCCTCACTTTCTGAATCGACCCCTTCCACCTCAAATGTCGAAATTAAAGGAATTTCAGATCAAGCCTCGGAAAATTCAGGTCATACAGAAAAAGTAGAAGTAGAAAGTGAAGGAGTAGAAGGAGAAGAGGAAGAAGAAGAGGGGGAATGTGGGTTTTGTTTGTTTATGAAAGGGGGTGGATGTAAAGATAGTTTTACTGCTTGGGAAGTATGTGTTGAAGAAGGAGAAAAGAATAAAGAAGATATTGTTGAGAAATGTTCTGAGATTACTTCATTACTTAAGAAATGTATGGATGAACATGCTGATTATTATGCACCAATACTTGGAGCAGAAAAAACAATGGAAGAAGAAGTAAACAACCAATTGGACCAAGAAAAGGCGGAGGAAACTGAATTGGAGCGAAAATTTGAGGCAGAATTGGAACAAGAAAAGGAGAAACAACAAGAAAATTAGAGGTTTTTCCCCAGTTTTGGTTTTATTTAATATTTTTTGATTTACAGTCTATTGGTTTTCTAAAATGAGGAAGCTAATTGAATTTGTTTTTTTTTATTGTCTGTTGCACGTATTGTTGTTTAACTATGAATTATCAGAGCTGTTTAACTATGAATTATCAGAAATTTTGTCTGTTGTTTGTATTGTTGGAATAAATTGATAAACTGTGTGTTGCATTACGCGATATGGTCTTTGTCTTTTGAAGATTGAAGTTTACATGAGCAATTTGAGCACTTTGTTTAAATTTAGCTTCAGTCATATCATCACAATCATTTTCTTAGTTTTCATATATACACATGTATGACTCGACTAACTACCCTAAGAAAACAAATAAGAAAAAGAAAATTCTACTTGAGTAGGAATAGAATCAGGCAATACAAGATTTAACTATTGATACTTTCGTACACTAATGACAAAATTTCTGTTCGCAATTAGGACATGGCTTGATTTGTGGATCTTGAATGGGTGTGATTGGATGATGAAGTTGTTGTTTCGAAAGGCAGAAACCTGTATGGCCATATTATATAGTGTCTTCAAGAGTGACTGAGTGTGATTTGTAGGTTTAGCAAGTATGTATCCTGTATCACGTCTTTAGTGTTTCTACTCATCCTTGTCATCGTCTTCGTTATAGTTGAAAGGTAGTGGCACTGACTTGAATGCACGATAGTTTCCTACATTGTTTAAGTGTTCGTTTTCCAACCTGATCAGTTGAAAATCTAATGTTAGTGAAAACTTCTTCAATAAATGTCGTGCTTTACCGAATATAGGTTGCTGACTTAATGTTATTTTACTTATTTGACTACCGTATCAGTTTGATTACCAGTTCATTTTGAGATGAGATATGTGAGTTAGAAACATATGTACCTGAAGAAATTCCATATTCCACGACGTAGGATCTCTAGGCAGGCAAATATTGCTGTTACAGCTGTTCTATGGAAGAAAAAGAACTCACGGAAACCTAGAATTGACTGCAGCCAAGCGAATCTGAGTAGAACATCTAAGATCTGCAGTAGGAAAACAAACCTCAGATTTGATCAACTTGAAATTTGAACACTTCTTTCTGATCAACTCTCATGCGCAAACATACCATGGCTATAAAATAGACGCTTTTGTGAGGTATTAGGAGTTTGTCTCTCAAACAAAAGTTTTTCGAGTGCCACTGTAGGAGACCCCAATCTATGACAAGGTCCCAGTATGTATTAGCAACTGCTGCTATCATTGAACTTGCTCCTGCCATGATTTTCCAAGTTGTTCTCATCTTTTGTTCGTATATCGTTCTTATTACAACAGCAACTATTGTCGAGAGGTATTTTAACCCATTATACCCTTGCATTCTATCTTTCTCTTCAACAAAGCGCCTGATACACTGAAAACACTGTACATTCAATACCATAGTGATTTGTGTTTAATCATGAAAAGAAATTGAGACTGAAATTACCTGAATGAAACGAAACCAATACGGTATTACTGCTACAATTAAATAGAATATCTGAAAGACTTGGCTTTTGTTGCAACTGTTCTGTCTTTTTCTGAAATCTCCTCCTACATAGTAGCAAATGTAAAACTCCAGGCATCTCAAGGCTTGAACCTGTTTAAATGGTACCAAAAGCTTTTAATTAAGAAAATCATAGCATGTCAGACTATCTTAGATTGAATTATAGTATTGAAATCATTTTTCTATTTATATGTGATTGGATCATTGGACTGAGTGTAGATGATTGAAAATTAGACTAGAACAAAAATTTACGTACTTAGATTTTACCTGTTAGACCTTGCAAGTTGCCGCTTACAAGAACTAAGAGAAGGCCTACGATAGTTCTAAGTTGACTAGAAATTTACTCGGCACAGTATCTTACCTGGCTAGTAAGCTGATCTGCCAAGAAAAAATCGGGGAGAGTAACCTGCAAAGGAAACAAATGGAACTTTAAAAAGACAGAAAAAGAGGAATCCGTTTTGGTATGATTTTCAACCTAAGTTTTTCGGATATATCTTCATCCCAATTCCAAGTTACCTTGTAAAGAGGAGCAAAAACACAGTGTAGTAAACAACGAAGAAGGAAGAAGCGACTTGAACGATATATGATATTGAAAGGGCAGAATGTAATAAGTAGTAGAACCTGCCATGGAATTGATAAATAAAATCATATTATATCAAAGAAAGGGTAATAGGTGAGATTACGGTTTCTACAACTACATGTTCGCATTGGCAAGTAAACTAAACTTACAGTGACTAGACCCAGAGGAACCAATTCGGTTAATGCTTGAAAACTCTTGGTTCTTGGATCCAAATCCATGTCCAAGTTTGAGAGAACACCAGCTAATGCTAGTACTGCAAGTCCTGCGCCCACAAGAAAAACTTGTCTATAACCCAAATCTGTCCCTGGTTTGAAGCCGAATATGAAAGGATGATTGACACGATATCGCCTCCAAAAGAATACATTTGCGGAGTACATGATAAGATGTAGCACAATGAATCCAAACAAGCTGCAGAAAAGTGGAACTGATGTCAGAGAAAGAAACAATTGTATTCAGAAAGTCAAGGATATAAAGAGAACTCCAGAAATACCTATACAGTGGAAACATATTTTCCATGTATTGGCCACGCCTGGCATGGTTAAAGATATTTCTTGCATGTATAATAACACCAATACCCACTGCAAGAGCTACTGAACAACCAGAGAAGAAACCTGTGAAGTTCAACGTCAGTAGCAGTACATGTAAATTCATCGATCGTCAGTAGCAATTTTCAACAAACCATTGTTCATTTTTAGCAAAAATTACAGGGATTGGATTTCAAGTGAGCTTCTTAAGATGAGCTCTGTATGATGTTTTTGGGTTCTCTTACCTAAGCAAAATGATGTTCGATGTCTTTCTGGTCTTGCTTTTGGCTTTAAAGCGATTATGCCCTTTCTGCGGTTGGCATTTGAGAAATGCTTGATATAGGTTGCTTCCACCCTCTCCATTAGCCTAGTAACCTGTCAAGAATAACGCATATGTGAAAAATGCTCAGCAGCAACAGTGTTTTTGCCGTGCGTGTTGCAGTCAATAAAAAAAAGAAGGAAAAAAAAAACAGTAAATCCCTCGTACAAAGCTGACCTCGTCGGAGCTCCCAATGTATGAATTATCTACCATCTTTAAGTATGCTTTAGACGCATTTCTCGAAGTGATCTGTGTTGGTTTTAACAAATAGAAATATTACTCTTTCAGTAGAAAAATCTGGCTTTAGTATTTGTGAAGTCCAGGTAAGAAACTTGGCACATGGGATTATGAGTTTTGGTCTAACCTTATCATACTTCTTCATGATCTTTGAAACTGCCAGGAGATTCAAGAAGCTGTTTGCAAGAATCAACAAAAAAAATTAAGAAACCGTGAAGAGCAATATAAAAGAAAGCTCTTATTCAAATCTCTTCCTAGAGATGACAATGGAAGTCTTTCAGTCCCACTGATGAAGGAAAATTTCTCTTACCTGTAGCTTTTTAGAAGCTTAAGTTTTTGGTAGAATTCGAAAAAGGCGCGTTTAAGTTGTTCCTCTACTTCTCTTAGCTCTTGTATACTGAAACTCAAGTCTCTATGTTTTGAATCTGTGAAAATGCCTTTTATCGTCGACCTTGGAGTTTCAGGTATGACATTGATCTTGACATGATTCAAGACTTCTAAACTAGCAAGTGCAGAACCCGTATTAGTAGTGGCTTCAGGCTTGTGATCAGTACCTCTTTGACTCTTCTCAATTTCCTCTATAACTTCCATATGCGCCATTTCTTTACATATAGGTGATCTAGTTCCTTTTGATTCCCTAGATGGGATAACATCTTGTACAAGATGCGTGGGACGAAATTCTTCGAACCGAACAGTTGGTTTATGCACCTTAAGCCGTAAAGCTATCAAAGCATCCATCTGTTTATTAAGCTCCTGAGCTTCATTCAAAACTAGTTCTACTTTCATCTTATAAAACTTGCTTACTTTGTTAAATTCATCATCTAATCTTCTAAAGAATACAAGCTCATACTCTCCTCCTTTTTCAGATGACTTGAGAAACTGGGTATGGTAGCAACCTTCAGATCCTACCTGTTGAACTGCATTCACTAATATGACTTGATCTTCTACATCTTCCTCTGTGATGTTACTCGGCCGTCGTGTTAACCCACTGAAAGCGCGGTATAAAGATACCCGTCTTTTTAAATTGCCATTAGGCGATGTTGGTATCTGTTGTGAAGGCTTGTTTTTTTGTTTGAAACGCAAAATATCTTTCAGTAATGACTTTAGATTAGTATAATCTATGTATGCTTCTTGCCATTCTTGCACCATCTGTAAAGCCAATTCCTTTCCAAACTTCATTTTTTCTGTGATTCTTTCGATCAATCACTCTTCCAGAAATGAAGCTAGGAAAGGAGATGAAGGTTAAAGAGTCTTATTCAAGCTTGCATTAGTACAGTGAGATTTGTGAAACATAAAAAATGAAGTGTATATCGGTTAGAAAGGACAAGACAAGACTCAATTATTTCTTTCTCTGTTTCATTATTTGGTTCAATTCAACAAATTATTTGTTTATTTAAAATGTCTAACTTGCATGATAGTATGAATCCTTTCCCTAATAAGTTTTTATCATATTGTAATTGTCATGCCATCTGGTATACTGTCAATCACAGCATATTAAAATTCAATCAAATCCATTTTTATGTCAATTTGTCGACAAAATCCAAGAAAATGTGAAGCTTCACTACACCACCTTCCCAGAAATGATTATAATTGAATGAGAATGACTGGATTTTTCTAAATGCATTAGCCCCTAGTAATCATTTTTCCTTTCCATTTTCAGTAATTGCGCGTAGCAATGGGTGGTCTATAGCTGTCAGATATGAATGCACGGAGTTTCATTAGGTGTTGGACACAAAAAAATCTCAATAGATATATGACCCCCACAGAGTTATTAGTCTGGATGAGGATATACTTCAGAATGTTCTATTGATCCGCTGATCCAGGTAAAACTTGAAAAGTATAAACAACTTAAAGGTAAGCTGGGAGATACTTTTAGGATACAGTTATAGAAATTTGAAGCTAATTACATTCAGTTTTTGTTTTGATACACCATGTTTTCTTACACCCTATGTATGCCTCAAACCTTGTACTTGTAGGGAGGCAAAATGTAGCTGATTTTCTCGGAATCAGCTAAACCTTACAAAAACACACTATTTACGCTATGAATTTGACATAAAAATGGGTGCTTTTTGAAAGAATGGGGCAAATAAATTTGAAATGAAAATGAAGAGGAACGCTGGGATTACTTGGTCCTGACACTATGCTGCTTCACAGTGAGAGGGACTATGATGTGCAATTCAGATTCTCAACGATCGGTTCTCAGTCTCATTGGTTAACACTTGAGCTTCCAAGGTTTCCTGTCAACCCATCACAGTTCACTCTTTCACAAAGACATTCATGAGGGTTTGCATAGAAGTAGTCTTCTTCCTTTGGCTTGTCCAAGATAGCCTTCCGACGACTTGGCTGTCCCATCCTTTTCTCATGTATCAACCGAACATCACTTGAAAACCTTCCCAAAGGAAGTGTTCCATTTTGATAAAAGTCTAGCAACTTTACAAGTTTTCTTCTGTCTAGCAGTATAGATTTTCGAAACCCAAAATATCTGCAGAACAAGGACAAATTTACTTTTCAATGCAACAAGCTGCATTGGCTTGGTTTTACTTTAAGCTATAATCAAAGGTTGCATGGGTAATAAGCAATAATAATAACATAGAACATACCTGCGGTGACCTTCAACAAGTTTAGCCATGTTCCCATCGTAAGTGGGAATAAATATATCGCTGGCAACTGAGACCATAAAATCTAGGGCTGCCATCTGAGATGAGTGGTTCTGAAACTGCTGAAGATCCACCGGATCTAGTAACATCTCCTTCTTCACCTAAATTAATGAGTTCAAATGTTAGACTAATTTAAATCGTACAATAGACGATACTACTTCTGGTACCAACTAACACACATTGTCTGCAAAATCAAGTTTACTTTGAAAAGTCTCAAGGAGGTGAGGTTGTCATGGGATGATTCTATCTACCTGATGAAAGAATATTGATTTCTTGTTTCATTAAAGTTAAGTGGCTTTGATGGGTAGGATCTTACTCCTGACCAACTAGTTCTCTAAACACAAAAGGCAAAAGGTTGGGAGGCCACATCACTCATTGTTGATAAATTTACTCAACAAAAGAACCACCAATTGTTAGTTTTATACTAAGCATAGGAATTATAGCCAGTAGGAATAGTCGTATAAATGCATCACAAGAAATGGAGATAAAGAAGCTTAAGGGAACGCACAATCCTTGGAAATGCTGCACGCAGCGTTGCAAGCCTCCGTTCATTGCCATAGATCTCACCAGAGGCAATATAAATTTGGGTATCTCTGTGGAAGCCCAGGGCTTGTAACACTAATGCAGCCTCCTCAGGAGTAAGAGGACATAACCCCTGCGATCTCCTCTCTTCTGAAACTATCTCTTTCTCTCTCCACCATGGATATGCATACCTGAATTAACCAAGACAAAAATAGTTATTGCAACTAGTACTAAACAAGGTCTCGTTTGACAAAATGGTGGTGGGTTAAAATTTTAATCCAGACTTCTGTTTTATCACCTACCTGATGCCCAAGTTACTATAAAACTAACTCATTGATTTGAAACTGAGGAAGCAACAAACCTCATTCTTTTGAGGTCTTCCGCTTCTTCCTCAGTGCATCCATGAGTACAGCCAGAAAAAGCAAGCATGTCCATCTCATATCTCAAATGCAATGCCACAAAAGTTCCCTTCTCTTTTAGAAGGCGAACCAATTTATTTCCCAATGCGTTAATTCGTGGGGTAAACTTCAGGGCTTGATAATTGAAACGACATCTGAGCTTTTGAAAGTCAACTGGTAACCCATTGTTGGCTACACGTGCGTCAGTTTTGTTGAAATGAATCACTTTATACTTGTTGAAAAGTGGCAGAATCTGTGGGAAGCAAGACATGGTGTAAGACAAAGGGAAACTTGCTTCAGCCCGTCATCAAGGTTCAAGAACAGAAAATTAAAAACTGTCTGTCCCATTTAGCAAAGCTTTTGGTCCCCGGTTTCTTCTTTACTAATTAAGATTTCAGGTAGTTTTGTCAAGGAAACCAGCAAGGAAGCAAGCGTTGTGGAACTCAAGGTACACATGATGTCCCTATCTACGTTTTTCAAGCAAGTTATTGAGATGATTTCCCTCTTGCACCTATGCGCGGGTGAACAGGTGAAGGTACAAGTAAGGCATCCATCTGTATGAATGCCCAAAAAAGTGTTGTTTTTTTTTCCTGTCAAAATAATCTAGGGCTTGCAATTTGCATAGCAACTAATTACATAATAGTGAAAACCAACCTGTTCTAAATAGTACTTCTCAGTTGACCAGCTTACAGGTGACATCTCAAGCAGCTGATTTGCAACTTTCCTGTTCAGTCTCTTTGGCAACCTCTTAATTATGTGTACCTCATCTCTTAATGAATCAATGAAGTGCTTCGTATCAAAAATATCATCAAAATTACTGCAACAAATCCGACAAAAGTTGGAGTTAACTCAAAACCCAAAGGAAAATCAAGTCATAAATTGTGCAAGCAATAAAAATACCTTGGATCAGCCCAAAACGATGTTTTATCAAGCTCTGGAACAACTAATGTGAGGTTCAAAAATCGAGCAACTGTCACCATGTCACAAATCTGAAAAGCCATACTGGCATTGTTAAAAGATTAAGCATAAAATGCCAAAGCTCATCAAACATAGTAACACAATATAGAATACATACCGCAGCTCGCATTTGGTTCAAGCCACCATTGCAAGACACTTTAAGATAACCATTGCTTTTGTAGACTCCTGCAGCATGTCAAATAAGGTGGCATTTACCATGGTGTATACCCAATTGTCTTAAACAAGAAATGGAATGATCACCTCCCACATTATAACCATACAAGTACAATCTAAACTGATAAAAAAATTACTGAAAAGAGTTTCCTAAAGTTAACTTGAACCTTTAATGTGATCCATTACCCATGCCCCAACGTCTAGGCAATTATGCTCTCAATCCTTGCTGATAGAACACATTACTGCTTGATCTCTACTAGCACGGCCGATAACTATATCGCAACTAAAAACACTTTCAAGCAATTAAGATCAACAGCAATGTGAACTACATTGTGGTTTTAGTTGCCATGCATGACTAGCTATCTCCTCATCCTAAAACTCCACAAATGATAAATGCTTCAATCCAGCATTTTATCCTCAAAAACCGTTCCTGAATTCAGTATCTCTCTGGTTCAAAGCTATCAATTCACTATAGTTTACTTCCTTGCATGATTAGCTAAAACCCTCAACTAAATGTCCCAAAATTTTCCAGTTACCCACCACATTACCAGTAATACACATCAAAGCGAATACAAGAAATCAAAAAAAGTAAGAAAAAAAGACTCACTTTGAGGAAGAAGAGGGGTAGGAGGAGGAGCAACTTCTTCAAGCCGAACGGCCTTAAAGTGATTAGACAAACCCTTTAATAAATGAGGTTGCCAGAGTTCACCAACAGCAACTAACTGAATAAACAATGTCCAAACCAATATACTTGAACACACACGAATAAACCAAACTTGTAATCTGGTTCTCGGTAACGTCGATGGTGATGATGAAGAAGAAGGTACCTTATTATTATTGTTGTCATTCCTTAAGTGATGAAGAACATCAGATCTAACTTCCATATCTCAGCTCAACCTCAACTCAGAAGCAATTCCACCTCCATAGATAGAATCTCTTAATTACATCAATCTAACTCCCCATTTCACATACATGATACATTTCACCAAACAGTCAACATTAACAAACCAAAATCAAAATCGAATCAAAACCCATAACTTCAAATTCACTCTTACACCATAAATGATATTCCTTTCTTGTTTTAAAAATTATCAAACCAGCAACAACCCCTAATTCGATAAAATCACTTCCAATCCAAAAAACAAAAAAGAAAAAAAAGAAACCAAAGATAAGGGTGGTGTGATCTGTCACGAGGTAACAGCAACAAGAATTTAATAAACAGGAGGAGATCTCATTAACACGACACACTTCTCTGTTTCTCTTTCTTCTTATTGATTTTCACAGAATTCAATTTTTAGTTAATTAATTTAATGGTAAAGCGGAGATTACCAACATACAAACTGAAAACCCAAGGTGGAGTACATAATACTCTAGAGATTTACACTAATAATAATCTGACGGTGATGAATTGAGGATGATGCCAACATACTATCGTCCCTAAAGAGGTTTTTGAAATTTTTATGTACGGAGTGTTACAAATTTGGGACACGAAATTTGGAGCGTATCGATGATGGTGCAGAAGAGAAGACGGTAAAAGGTTCGGTTGGATGAAGTTACGAGATTAAAATACATGAGAATTTATTCACCGTCAGATTAGGCTTTATGATTACAACTTTGGGTCTACTTCTCAAAAAAGTCAATGTGAAACTATCGTGAAAGAGCATTTTTTAAGGTTTGTAAAGATCTTTGTCTCTTTTCACTGTCTTAGCATCTTTTCTGTATACTTTACTTATTCATTAGTAGCGGACTATCTGATCCAAATATGCTATTATGGACAATGGCTTGGTGGTTGCCCAAGATCCTGTGTTCGAGGGTATTTGCTCGTTCCGTGTTTAAAATTTCGGTTTTTCTCTATTTCACCGTTATGAAACAAGAGATGATGCAGCAGTGGATAGCCTGCCGTTTTTTTTTAAACCATCTCATCTGTGTTGTTTACAGTCTTGAGCACTGGGTTCGGAAGGTGAATCTGGCCTCTTTCCTAAAAGCGATGTCTTTGGTTCTCACCTTTTCATGACGGATCAAGGGGATAATATCTATTGAGTGAATCCTATCAACGAGACGTGACCTTTCTTTTCATATACCATCTCTTCTAACTAGGTTTCCTTTTAGCTAAGCACTACGACGAAATATAGACTCGAATGAGAGTAGAATCAGAGGATGAATAAGGTAAAAAAAATATATTTTTTGAAGCATCTCATCTGTGTTGTTTACGGTATCTATTTTTGGCTCAATGGGCCAAAAACAATTTCGTTACTATGTCTTGGTATGTTCTTCCAATCTGGCTTCGTCCAATTGTTAAAGCAGATCTCTAGTATTTTTAAAGGCCTTCGTCTATATATATATAAAAGCGTTGTCCATTTAGCACTGTTCCAGTTATTTTATACCTTTTCCATTTCATAAAAATAAACCTGATATACTTTTTTGGTCATAATAAATGTATAAGTATATTTGTATTTAAATCTTTGAATAAAAGTGGCTATAAAAGCTCTATCAATATTGACATCATTGATTTTTTCCATCATCATATCAATGTTATTGGCACCTCTGCCAACAAGACATCTTGGTTATTTATTGGCTACTATGGTAGCCCTTACAACCTTTGCCAAAAAGCTTATTCCTGGAAAATGGTGGAAAACTCTGCAACTTCCAATAATCAGCCCTGGCTTGATATAAGAGATTGCAATTTCATCCTTCATGATTCAGAAAAATCCTAGAAAACAATTTTCTCTAGTGTGATAGAGGAACATAGAGGTTTTCTTTTCACTTTATTATCCAAGTTCAACGAATGAGATTGTTTAAAGATAAAATGATCTAGTATATCTAGTCTTGTGACAGTCTTTTAAGTATAATGCTATTATTTGTCAAGTACTCTCTCCGTCCAAGTTATATAGGCATAGTTTTAATTTTGGTTGTCCATCTATATAGGCATAGTTCTAACTCCTAGATGGTTTTTTTCTTCTTCATATATACCCTTATTTATGATAGTAGTATTATACTAAAACTCTTTTAATGTCTCTAGTTTTCATCAAAAAGTAATGGGTAATATAGGAAAAGGGATATATTTTTATAAATCCATGTTTTTTCTTAATCTAAGATATTCCACTTTTATGCCTGTATAACTTGGACGGAGGGAGTATAATACAACAAAAAGTTTTAAATTGAAGGTGGTACGAAATCTGTTATTTTACATCTGAAATCTTTCTTTGACTAATGTAAATTTATTTTAACTATAACAAGATCCAGTAATAACACAATCCCAACAATATAAAAATGTGATCTCTCCCTCTGTTGCAACCGAGTGATAGTATCTCATCATCCTCTTTCTCTCACTACTCAATTCTCAATCGTGATTCGTTGTTTTTTTATATGAAACATGAGAAGAGAAACTAAGTCATAAGTAATTATTCACAGTACCTGTAGTTATTAGTGTAGTTTTAGTATCAGATACTTCATCTCCTCATTTCAAAAGAAGAAGAAGGTATAAATTTCACCTCCCATCTTCTTTCATGTTTAATCCAATACAATATATATCATTTTTCTTCATCACCATCTGTAATTTATGTTCCTAATAAAGACTTTTTTATTACTAGTTGTGTGTTATAAAGTTTTTTTCAACAGTTTTTCTTTGTAATTTGTTATAGTTTCTGATGATCTAGCTTATTTCAAATATAAGTACCAAAATATCTTAAGACCTTTTTGATTTGCAAGTAAATCGTTTTTTTTTTCTTTTAGCATAGACAATCAAAAGCTACGATTGATCATCTTAAACTTATAAATTATTTATTCGCTAGCTATGTTTTGTTTTCTGAAAAATATGCTTTTGGTTCTGACCTTAGTTTAGACCTTATCATTTTTGCACTCGTTTAAGAAATTAGATCAAAATTTTATGAAAAAAATAGGACTAGACCTTCTAATTTTGGGTTTCTTTTCTTTGTATCTGAACTTTTAAGTTAGAACGAGTTTATTTCATTTCAAACATTTTATGTGATTATTAACGTGAAAAAGTATCCTGCTCCTGATCAGGGATTGAGATAAGAACTTCCATAGACTATCTATCGATGACAATTATGGTAACATACATACACCTTTCCTATTTCTCTTTTTGATGGGTGCATATAGATAATCTTTTTTCTCTTTTTCTCGTTCGGGTTAAAAAAAATACTACATCATTTTCCCCTCTAGGAGATACAGTAGATATTGGGGGCACTTTTATAATAGGTGTTGAGCGCCACGATATAGGTGTTATAGGGAGTGACTCTAGGACGACTGTGCTTATAAAAAGGACTAGGCCAGATGGAACTGAAGATCTTAAAAGTAGGATGATAACTGGGATGAGGGAAGGAAAAATGTTTGAAAAACGAACCGACTCGATTAGTCAGAGGGCACTTGGAAGGTAACTTATTGGCCCAATTAGAGGATTTATTTCCTTGACTGGATGATGAAAAGAGTTCACATCATAAATAATTTTCTGCCAGCAGTAACCGGGAGAGCTTCATTTAATGAGGAAGTCCAAACAATTATGCTCCAAGATGAAGTTATAAGAAGAGGTAGACTCAGTGCACAGGAAACTAATATTAGATGCAAAGAAATCCTCAATAATTACAAACCAATAAAGATAAAAAAATATGATGAAGAACTAAAAGCAATCCATCGGCGATAGTGGATAAGAATATCAGTTTTGCATTCATAACTGGAATGGTGGAAAACCTAATTCTGGTTATTCATAGTTTCTCTTTAAGCAAATCTGGTGTTGTGGAATTGGAAAACAACCAGCCCAGCGACAAACCAAAGTTTACGTTTCGTGGAGATTATGATGGGGAAACAAAGTGAAGAGTTAAAGCATATCTAAGAAGACACGTTACAAAAAAGTCATCCTTATTAGAAAATGTGAAGTCCGCAGAGTATTGTATTAATCTTGTTACAAAGGCAGCATAAAATAATAAGAAAACTGGTGATGCAACTGTTGAGGGATGGGGCGAGGCGTGGATTATTATTCCTAAAGGTTCAAGTTTGGAAAGATTGGAGGAGTATAACATATTTTGTGAAAAAAAATATTGGAGAGGCCAATGTCATTGGTTATGATATCGTAAGATTACCGGGTTCCACCACATATAAGAAAAAAATAAGAATAATAGTAGAAGAAGATTGAATTGAAATGAATAGGTCAGTGTTTGTTTGTTTCTTTTGTTTTCAATCTTCTATTTCAAAATTTGATTTGATATTGTGTTTTTAACATATAAGAAAGATTTCTAAAATGAAGTTAATATTGATACACATAAGAAATATGTTAAGATAATGTGAATACACTATCGAGTTTTGGTATGATTTATTTGACTATTTTTTGTAATCTTATATATTAATAGATATACTATTGTAGATGGTGGGTTTTTTCCAGGGTAAAATAGTAAAGTACCACAGTTATACTCAGACACCAAATCAAAAATTATGTTAAACACAAAACATAGCTTCTACTAAATAAATTTAGCCTTGGCCACGTCAATCCTTGCTTAAGAATCAACCAGTGGCATAAACATCCTCCATCTAACATCCAACGCGCATGCAAATGGCCCAGAAGCCTAAAAAAGGTGTTTTACACCAAGCTCGTCAGGCGCAATTCTGCATTGCTTTGTACAAAGTAGTGATCTTGGAACAATTGGTAATGAATCAATGAAAGAGTTATATACCAAACTTTTCGTATGGATGTCCCTTACAGCATAATAAAATATCACATCAATCGGACAAACGAGACATATATGATAAAAACACTCAACTAAGCCACAACTGAAAAATTCCTGAATTCTTCCCGACTTTTATCTGTTTCAGATTTTTGAGGCCCTGAATGACCTCAAAACTCAAAATCTTCCATGAATGGAGATATCTGGTTGTCTGGGCATGAAAATGTTTGGGTATATCATCAAAAACGGACTTTGTATGAAGATTTTACAGCATTTTTAGTGAAAACCCTAAATCTGAATTTTCTAACGACGAAAGTTTACAAGAATTCTCTTGCTCGTCCAAATCCAAGAGGATGATGCCCCCTACCTTGTACGTCTTAGGAGAGATAAAGCTTTTCCTTCTTAGTACAAATCTTATCCATCTTAGTCTCAAGACTAAGCATGTGCGTCTACGTCTCAAACAACCAAGGAATACTTTCAAACCCTAATTGAAAAAAGAGACGTTTTACTCTTTCGTCTTCAACGTGTAAGGCTTAGTACAAGGAGTAAAAACGTGAGCTTCTTGCATCTTGGCCAAAATTAGTGTTTTACTCTTTTGTCCCTCAACGTTGGAGGCTTAGTACAAAGAGTAAAAACGTAGGCGTCTTGTTTCTTGTCCAAATTTGGCGTTTTACTCTTTTGACCTCAACGTGTGAGGCTTAATACAAAGAGTAAACACGTGGACATCTTGCTTCTTGTCCAAATTTGGCATTTTACTCTTTTTCCCTCAATGTGTGAGGCTTAGTACAAAGAGTAGAAACGTGGACGTCTTGCTTCTTATCCAAATTTATCATTTTACTCTTTTACCCTCAACACGTGAGCCTCAGTACAAAGAGTAAAAACGTGTATGCCTTGCCTCTTCGACCAAAGATAGGCGTTTTTACTTTTTTTTCCCTGAACTTGTGTATCTTAGCTAAATAGACGAACTTGTGCGTCTTAGTTCAAATAGGAAAGCTCGTGTATTTTGTTTCATGGGCAAAACTCGTATAGCTTAGTACACTCCTTTCAACTAAGGAGGCTCAGTAAATCCTTTCAACTAAGGAGCCTTAACATTAGCTTCTAATATTTGCTTATTTGGGTTTGCTTCACAGTACATACGAGCTTCAAAACCCTAATTTTCTTCTCAATGGCCATACTAAACCCTACTCACCTCTCACACATATATTTTTTTATGTGGCCTCACATACATTTTTCTCATGCTCAGCAGCATACACTTATTTCTGCAAAATAAACATGTCAATGGAAAGTTGATTAAGTTGAGCATACTGTTCCTTGTACACAAATAAATACATATTTGTTTTATTTTAGTCTGCTAGACTCATCAAGCTAGTCAAGCAAGACATATCTTTAGTGAAAAGACTAAGCAAGTCTCATTTGACTCAATAATTTCAGTAGTGCTTAATACTAGAAAATTTACATGAGACATCAAATATCACAAATGAAGGTATATTAACTAGGGTATTGGTCTGGCGGTCTACGACACATGCTGCAGCAGTCCACTAAAAAGAAATTATGGAAAGTTCGATCAATAGTTGACTAGAGGAGTGGTAAGTTGAGTAACTGACTATTCAACCTTAATCGAATTGGAGAGTGGTTGTCAACACTTTCTCCACCTTCTCCACTTCGTCACTACTCAACCATCGACACTTTCTTTCAGAGAAGAGGTCAAGTGGTTACAATAGGTATGATATAAATAGATTTTCAATATATTGAACAAAGACAACAAGTCTAAACAAGTCGAACTCTTAGACAAGTCTAACATAGAATAATTCATATCAAACAACTCGATCATTCAACCTTATCACATATAGAATTGTTCATAGCTATTCACATCAATTACATCCCACAGAGTCTGATACTCGAACCTCAATTTTTCTCTCGCTTCCCTCCCTATGACCAACCCTTCTCCTTTTTATTTGTAACTGAAGCAAGACTGGAACGACCATTGTTTGGTTTAGACCAGGATTGTACATATTGATCTCTCGAATCTAAAAAAGTACTTCAACAGTACAAATGTTTAAGGATTGACGAATTATCACATGTTCACCCCACTTTTCCTAAATTACCCCTTTATTCGTTTTTCTCCACAAACAACTACGAAGTAATATTTCTATGCAAAAAGAAAACTGTAAAGTAAAACTTATAAGAAAAATGGTATGAAAAAATAGGACCAGACCTTCTAAAAGAAATGTCACTAGGACTAAAGAATGAGGAGGAACGGTAGATTTTATTTATCGTAAGATGATAACGGTAGAAGAAGAAGGCGAAACGGTTGAAAAAAGATCTGATAAGGTTCACCCAATTCATAATTTTGTGGCGGCTGCATCTAGAACTCGTAAATTCAATGTGATTTACAAAGATATCATGATTAACCGCAAGGGTATTAAAGTAGAAAATTGGATACAGATCAAACTAATAGACTACATAAGCAGATCATGATGTATGCAAAGAGAAAAATAAAGATAAACTTCGTATAACAAAAGATCAACATATAAAAAGTATCAAATCTAATTTCGTGATGGGAATGGTGGACAAAAATATCCCCGTTATTTATAAATATCTATTAATAGAACCTGATGTGAAGAAGTTTGAACAAGTTTGAACGGATTATAACGGAAAATCTAACAGACTAAATGAGACAGGTGACATTATTGTTCAGACAATAACAAACTAGAAACCCAGTAATAACAAACACCTTAAATGTAGAAGGGAGTCCATTCTTATAGGACTGACATTACATTACCAATGGAGCACCTTTTTGGCATATGAAATCAAATATCAAACATGTGCGAGTACTTTCCGATAAATGTCACTTTCACCAAATAGTAGTATTGCGATCTATTTGAAGTATTTCAGATTGTCTTTTTTTTTTTTTTTTGCTAAGTCAAGATTTTATAAAAGAAAAGAAAAAAAGTTTACAGGAAAGAAACAAAAAGAAAAGAAAAAACTAAAGGGAAAGCAACAATACTCCCCTTGAAAAAACCAGAAAACTATTTAAACCTATAATAGAATCTTCCAGGCCACTCCACCAAAGGAATGGAACCCGAGCGACCCTCAAAAAACTCCACCTCTCCTTCATCCATAACACATTTACGCTTAGCTAGAAAATCAGCTGAAAAATTATCTTCGCGGAAAAGCATGTTCATAATGAATATTCTTATTAACTCCACGAAAACTCACCATTCCTCAAAGCTTGAACCGCACTTTTATAATTAATACTTACATATTAATAGATATACTACAAACTAATATTTTTATGCAAAAAGAAAACTGTAAAATAAAACTTATATGTAAAAAAGACATGTATATGTAAAACAAAAATAAAAAATCATATTATTAAAATTTTATGTATAGAGTAAGTTTAATATAATATTTTTTTTCAAAAATTTGAAAGTGAAAAGATTCGTAAATATATAAAAAACTTAGTATTTTTGTAAAGCCTAAAATTGAAAATTGGTAGGTTTTTTAAAATGTAGGTAAATGTTAGTTAAAAGAAGTTTAATTGGTGTAGATGGTGGATTTTTTACTAGGATAAATTAGTAAATTATCTCTCAAGACTCGGGTCTGAGAAATACTAAACTTTAAAGTTCTGCAAAAGAATGTTTAAGTAGGTGCTCATCCCTGCCCTTTCTCGGGTGCTTATCAATTGTCATCTCTCTATATGTATGGTCAACTACATATACAATCAAAATTATTGAACGAATCAAACATTCATTACTGAACAAATCATCAGAACAACACTGGTGCTTACTACAATATTCCCAGATGTTATATGATTTTTACTTAAAATCTCAAGCTCATAGATGGGTTGCACACAATAGGATTTTGGTACTATATTTCATGGCTGAATTCCCAATTATTACCCATGTTGATATTCACGCTCAACTGAGCAATATTAACCTACTAAAACACCTATATAGCTTCATACATGAATCTATTTGATTAAACTACCACAATTGTGCTTAAATTCAAAGTTAAAATTATGTCAGACACAATTTTATAGCTTCTACTAGATAAAAATCCAACCCCAGTCTCATTAATCCTTGCTTAAAGAGACAAATAATGTGAACGAGTGAATATAATTCAATTTAGGGTTTTTAAAAGCTAAAAAATAGGAGTTGCAACACTTATAAGTGTCTCAAATGATCAAAGTTCAAACCCTAATTTGAAAATGGGAAGCTAACCCTAATTCCTAACGTGTGTGCCTTGCCAAACTCGTTAAATCATCTTATTAGGGTTTGCTTCACATACAAATTTTATAACCCTAATTTATTTATCAAAGGCCACATTAGGTCTCATCGATATGTGTGGCCTCTCACACATACATTTTTATACGAGGCCTTTCACATGTATATTTTCATATGTGGCCTCACACACATTTTCTCATGCTCAGTAGCATACACTTATTTCTACAAAATAAGCATGTCAATGAAAATTGGACTAGTTGAACATATTGTTCCTCATAAGTAAAATAACTACATATTTATTTTATCTTAGTCTGTCAAGTCTCATTAAGCTAGTCAAGCAAGACAGGTCTTCAGTCAAAAGATTAAATAAGTCTCATTCGACTTAATAATATTAGTAGTACTCAATACTACAAAATTTACACGAGATGTCAAATGTCACAAATGGGGGGATACCCATTAGGGTTTTGGTCGGGTGGTCTACGACATTTGGTGCAGCAGTGCATCCACTAAAGAGAAACTCTGGAAAGTTCGATCAGCAATTGAGTAAAGGAGTAGTAAATTGAGTAACCAACTATTCAACCTCAATTGAAGTAGAGAACAGTTGTCAACACCTTCTCCACTTCGTCACTACTCAACCATCGATATTTTCTTCCATAGAAAAGGTCAGGTGGTTACAATAGCTATGATATAAATAGATTTTCAATCTATTGAACATAACGGAACAAGTTTGAATTGAACAATATTGAACGAAATCTGAGACATATCGAAACAATACAAGTCAATCAACCTTGATTTTCTTACTACCTTCTCAGTCACACACACAGAGAATTGTTCAGAGCTTTTTACACCTATTATATCCTACAGTGTCTGATACTCTGACCTCAACCTTCTATTGCTTCCCTCCCTAAGAATAACCCTTCTCCTTCTCATTTTGTGACTGAAGCAAGATTGGAACGGCCATTGCTTGATTTAGTCCAGGATTGTACAGATTGATCTCTCGAATCTAAATAAAGTACTTCAACAGTACAAATGTTTAAGGATTAACGAATTATCACCTGCTCACCCTACTTTTCCCAAATTACCCCTCAATTCGTTTTTCCCTACAAACATTTTGGCGATCACGGTGGGAGATCAATCTCTCATTTGTAATTTTTTCAATTTCTTGAATTTTCCTCAGTTTCAGAAGCGGTTGATTTTAGGTCAGGTTCAATAACTAACTCGCAACACCGGTTCTGCTACTACAACATTGGTTCTCCTAATGCAAGAGATTCTTGCCTAAACTCAGGCAATCAACTAGACCTATACCTGTTTTGATGGAGAGAGTCATACCTGCTAGGAATGAGGAAGCATGTGACTCTCGTGTTAACAGACGGCTCATAAGTAAACATTACAACATTCAACCATATGTGGGTGTTGTGACTGAAAGAGGTAAAAAGAAAGATTTAGCATCATAGAAAATACCCAAGCATGCAACACCAACATAAATTTTAAATCCAACATCACAGGTATGCCAACCACATCGAAGGCAAGCGGCATTGGCTGTAGCTCCAGCATCCGACTCGACATCCTAGTTGCAACAACAAGGGGGAAGGACGAATTCCCGAACGGGTCACCAATTGGCGTTGAAGCTGCTGGTATTGGAAAATTTAAAGAGAGGGCCACCTCAAAGGGACAACCGATAAAGTCAAGGTCATCCTTCCAAGAGAAGACGATGCTGCTAGCAAAGGAGAGAACGTGAGACGCTACTCCCACCTTTTTTTCACGTGAACAATTATTCACGTTAAAAAAATCTATCAAATCAAAAACTCGGTCGAAGACCCTAGCTTGCTTGGTCGTGACTAATGATGCTGGAAGTTATGTTCTCGAGAACTAATATAAATTGATGAGGTCTACACAGAAGACTATGATTTCAAAGAATGATATCACTAAGAAAAAAAGGTGTTACCTTGCTTACCTGAAGCTACTAGCAAAGAAGCAGGAAGTAGAGATGATGCTAGCAACACCAATAGGATGAAATCCTTATACCTGCGATAATGCCATCTTCAAGACTTCCCTTTCTGCCATAAGCACCAGCTTCCTCACCTTACAAAGTGGATAGGTCCTTATATTACATACACAACCTACATCCAACTATCATCATCGGAATTAAGGAATGCAGTGGAACTATCACGAGTATGAATACACCATAAGTCGTGAAGAACATGCTCTCTGGTCCTGAGAAGACGCATACTTTCATTCTTATGGTATCTGTGTAGAATGACAAAGACAATTACTTTCATTCTATATATAACATTCAAGGTCAGTGTTACTCGAGATTGACACAATAAGTCAACAACATCTACAAGTACAATATCACCAAGGTCCAATAACAAGCATATTGTGAAGAACTCTACCACGAATAGAAAACCTATTCAACAAAGCAGTAGCTAACACAAAAATCTCATCAGAGGACCGACCACCTATGAAGGTCAAAGTCAATCACACTTCTTCTCACAATGCTTGACAACTCAAACACTCGACCCCAAAACCGGCTTCGACTCCTTCCGTTCAAATACTTGCTTCAGCACAACGCATCAGCAACACCAACAGTACAAGAGACTCTGACATCTCTCTTGTTCTATACAAGAGGATTAATTTCTACATACATGATAACTTCATCAAATGATGTTATGTCTATTCTAGCGGTGGATTCAAAGTGAACTACACTTGGGGACTGATCATTGGAACGAGGCTTCTCTTTTCCAACACATTAGAAGATCTACCATCTTTGAAAGACTGGTTATTCAAATAACTAGATCGTTGATGAAAAGTTTGAATAAAGTTCATTCACTCCCTATAGACTCAATACAATAATCAATTGTTAGATCGTTAAGTTCAACAACATATAAATTTCATATTCATTTAGGCTACTGCTGTCAGCCACACATGTTTTTTGTGTGTTATCAAAAGCCACCACCTCACCTCTGATTAACCTGCAACACTGTCAGATCCATTTCTCTGCTCACTATCAGCTGTTATTGCCACTTGATGTTTTATTCACATATTTTATGCTGAGGACGTTGCCTACTTGAAGTTTTCAGACGTTACTTAGATCATGTTATTTATCTTCTAGCAACAACTGATACCAGTGGGGAAGTACAATACAATATCCAAACCCTGTCTTTCTTCATGCAACGTTCGAATGGAGCATCAGTAGCAGGATACTAAGATAGATGTAAGTGGACCACCTATCGCTTCTAACTTCTTCAATGGGTTAACACCAGTTTATCTGCATATATCAATACTGACTACTCTTCTTAGCTTCCCTGCCTTAGACAGCGCCGACTACTTCCCTTTGCTCAATGAATACCCTGCTTCTACTACAGTTAGGGCTGCACATCGGGTGGGTCGGGTCGGGTTTGGCCTCACCCGCACCCGACCCACCGTAAAGGCGGGTGACCAATTTTTCACCCGCACCCAACCCGTCGTAGGACGGGTCGGGTTGGGTTTGACCCGACTTTACAGCGGGTTGGATGCGGGCACCCGCGGGTCACCCGCCCAGACTGCAACCGGGAAGCCCACAGTGTTTAGGCCGGGATTTGCCATCATCGTTATGTTATTACATTTCTCATATCCTTCATGATTATTTTCCTGCGCAATACAAACATAGGTGTAGAATATGAGAACTAGTTCCAACTTCCAAGCACCAATGGGAACTTGACTACAGCTTTGATGAAATCAGAAATTACTGAAATTATAAAAACATCGTCACTGTACATAAAATCTTAAAAACAATTAGTAACAAGTTTTATGGAGTCATGAAGTACATAAAATAAACCTACAAACATGCTATGCATTTTAATTTGCACATACCAAAGTATTTACCAAGCATAGAGTACGTAAATGATATGCCCATTTCAATATTGTGATATTAAGATAAGGGAGGCAAAAATGACCTCTATGATGATTGTGGAGGAGAGAAAGGAAAGGTAGAAATGAAACTGCAGGCGTATCAGAGAGGATATCAGGCTGAAGCCGTTGCCATAACCTTTATGACTCTCTATCTGCTCCACTTAAAGTCTTTAATAAACTATCCAATGGACAATTTCCTTGTGCATAAATCATTTGATTATGTTTGACCTGACTTAGCAATTAGCATAGTATGACTGACGTTTACTTGACTATGCAAATGATAATGACAAAATTCAGGGCATGATAATCACAGTCATTAATAGACAACCTTCTCCATCTTAGCAATTTTGACCAACCAATCAAACGCAGTTATAACTTATAATGTACACCTTGAATCTGCGTGAACCATGTGGACAACAATTTATTGAGCATTCTGGTAGATAGTTGATGTCGATTAACTCAAGCTCTGAAGATGGGTTATGATCCTAAAGTGGTCACTTTCACTACTATGATTAGGAGGTCTTTCTACGAGAAACCGCTAGGTCTAGTCTTTCTAGTATTACCAGACAAAATACAAAATAAAGTATAAAGTCAGTTATAACTTATAATGTACACCTTGAATCTGCGTGAACCCTGTGGACAACAATTTATTGAGCATTCTGGTAGATTGTTGATGTCGATAAATCAAGCTCTGAAGATGGGTTATGATCCTAAAGTGGTCACTTTCACTACTATGATTAGGAGGTCTTTCTACGAGAAACCGCTAGGTCTGGTCTTCTAGTATTACCAGATAAAATACAAAACAAAGTATAAAGTTACCTGTAGCAGGTGCTCGGTGCTTTATCTTCATTGATAATCCCTACAAAATCAGAAGGTAACCCGTGTTGTCTCATATACATTCCACTCATCAAGAACAATGATACTCTAGGCTTTGCATCTACCAGTTTCCAAGCTTTCATTCTCTCTCCCCATGTAATACAAAATTATATGTGATTAGATCAGATGAAATACCTCGAGTAGACATCTCCTCGAAGAGTGTTAGTGCTGCATCTAACTGGCCATTATTGAGAAATCCATGAATCAATTAAGAAATATAAGTGATCATAATTGGACTACAATTACTATAAACCATTTCCCTAAGCAAGTCTAGAGCGCGACTGATTACACCAGTTCTACAAATCCCACCTAAGAGTCCCCCATGTAAAAATATTAGGTTGAAATCCATTCGCAAGCTTTCCTCAAACAGTCGAAAGGTGGGACCTATCAGAATTCAATGTATATGTATGAAGTAGGAATCCAGCAGTATTCATCATTTTATAAAGCAGAATAACAGCAGAATAAAATCTAACCTTAATAACCAAAACCAATAGATGATTGGAAATTATTGTTGATGACAATGGATACATTTAAACCATTCTACTAAAGTAGTATAAAGTTACCTGTAGCATATTTTTGTGCTTTTATTTTCATTGATAACCTTGGTGATTCATATCCCACTCCACCCATCTAGAACATGGATGAAAACTTACAAGGAAATACTGTTGTCTTTGTAAAGGAGTTGACCAATTGTAGTATTTCCAGTCTCCCAATTGTAGTAAAAGCTAGGGTTTCAATGTCTTATATCTTTCAAAAGATAGACTTTCAATTAATGGTAGACTACCGGTGAACGTGATGATAAACGAATGATGGTGAGTGAAAGTGCGGCGCCATGGTGGTGCTAGTCTGAGAGTGGGTGAGAAGTGAGAGCAGTGAGAAGAAGAAAGAAGTGAAGAAGAAATACGAACGGAACTGCTGCAACTGCACATACGAATGGAAGAAGTAGGGATTTTCTGGCGGGTGGGCGGGTCGGGTCGGATGAGAGGAGCTATCACCCGTACTCGACCCGCCAGAAGTCGAATTTTAATAAAATCACCCGTACCCGACCCGTTCATCGGCTGGCCGGGTAATTTTGGGCGGGTGCGGGTCAGGTTGGCGGGTTGGGTCGGGTTTGTGCAGCCCTAACTACAGTTCAGTAATACCAAGTTAGAGTGTTTAAGCAAAGTTTCCATATGAAAACCAAAACCCTAACTTTGTATTAAGACTCTACCTATTTCTACACGCTCTAGTAAACTTTCTAGTATTCTTTCTTGCTTCTTCTGAAAAATGGAGATCGACTATTAAAGATTATGATACAAAGATCATAAGAGATGCCACATAAGGAACATTAGTCTAAAAGGAAGAATATTCATTTGTCAACAAAAAAATTGATACTCATGTATAAAACTTATTCAATTTGTAACATGAGTATGCATGTATACACATGGGCACTGCGCCCATGCTGCCTACTCAGCTCTGAGACACTATCCTACTGAATTTAAAGTTCCATCTACCACTAATAACAAGGAAGACACAATCACCTCTAGCCTGGATAAATATTCAACAAGCAAAGTCACTCCATCCATGTTATCATCACCAACTTCTCTGTCTTCCATCTTGTTGTTTCCAACTATAACTCGAGTCATCATCTCGTACTCACTGGCGTTCCATCTATTGTCTACAACTACCTTCTACTGCTTGCAACTCCTTACAGCATCAACTCCATGGCAAATTCAGTCTTCATCGAATTCGAGTTCTTGGACCTCTCCAAGTGGTATACCCAAGCTATTACATACTTACTCTCCTAACTCTGAAAACGTACTTATGGGTGAGGAATGGGGAAATGCATCCTTCACGAAAGTTGTTCGTACATGTCTCTGCTACAACATACTAAAAGGGCTCGTCAATCGAATAAACGATCTAAGAGATATGGCTCTTACACTAAAGTTTACATAATCTGAAATTTTATCCGGGATTACTGATCACGGATGCTCACGCATGATTTACCATCCTAGAAAACCCAAAATTAATTTATTCTTACTTCGTATGATAGCTTAGTCTTTTGGCTTTAAAAGTTGAGGTCGAACGCATCAATCCAAGTTTGTATGGGGATTCTATGGCATTTTCCGTGGAAACTATACATATTTGAATTTTCTGACGAGGAGTCTTCACAACAAGTTTCATTTCATACCATTCAACACTTGGGGACTTGATCTCATTGACAAGATCAGTTCAACTTTAGTGACCTCTGAATCAAGTCAGTAACACTCAACGCCAGCACCGACGATAACAAAACATGATCAACAAAGGCTCTTCACACAAAGGCCATCATACAACCAAAAAACTTGCTCCTTCTGTTGATCACATACAGAGTGGGGCTACACCACTGCTTCTACCTGCTCCAACAACACTATACTTCCAATTGGAGACAAACAATTGAGTCAAAGTCGTCCTCCCAAGAGCAGACGATGTTAGCAAAGGAAATAACCAAGTGATGAAGAAGTGATGCTCTCGTGCAACCATAGTAGCAAGGCCAGCAAAGCTAGGGTTTAAAGACACTGATGAAAAACAAAAAAAAAAATGAGAAGAGAAGTTTTTAGCAAGTTAAACTACCAACTGGAGTTCGATAGTTCATCAGATCATGTACCAGGACTTCATCCAGTTCATTGCCTTGCAATTATACCAAAGAAAGAAATCATAGAGCTGCAAGTAAAATTCACAAGGACAAAAGTTTTACTTGCACCAAATAATTGCCATAACTTGCTACTTCCAGTTTAGAACTCACTACATATATCAAGGAACACACCGAGTAATATTTACTTGAGAAAGTGCTTCACTACAAACTGCAATTGCAATTATTAACTCACTAACATAAGATAAAACATGAAAACAGATATGCAACCCTATATTGTTCTTTCTTACAAACCAAATGATAGATACATTGGTTTTTCGTCGCTTAGGTAAGATGGTTGATAAATACTGCAACTGTGGTAATAGCACCTCCTTGAATTATAATTTTTTTCTCCATTGTTACTGCTAGCTAGCAGCACCCCTGAGCATCATATTCTTCTGCAACACCACAATAACAAGAAATAAATAGATTCAGTATATCTATACTTGAGTATGAAGTAAAAAATAAAAAAAAGATCATTGGTTCCATGCCACTCCATAGATTAACTTGGAACACATCTAGAAGAACATATTTACTCGTAATAGGCCAAAGGATTTACCCCACTCTAGAATTGTATGATCTGTGGTTTAAACATCCACTTTCCTAAGTCATTAGAGCAATCACAGTGGGCAGAGCAAATGACGGACCAAACCCATATTTGATATTTGGTTCGTCCAAAATGGAGATTAGTGGGGCGAGTTTAAGTAGTCTTTGGTCCACTTTCGGCATTGTTCAGGACCAAAAATGGTCCGAGAATTGGACCAAACGAGTTATAGTCGAGCGTTGTGCTAGATGTCTGTCTCGTGATAGGCGTTGCGCTAGGTCCCCGTCTGGTAGCAGGCGTAAAGCTAGACTTACGTTTCATTTATCGGGCGTTAACCAAAACTACGCCTAATGAAGCGTTCACCCAATTGCGTATAGTGGAGCGTTACGGTAGGAGCACGCCTAGTAACAAGCGTTCGGCTGGATTAACGCCTATAGTGGGCGTGCGCGTTAAGGAGAACGCGTGTGAATGGGGCGTTATTCTAAGCGAGCGCCTGTGTTCTGGACGTGCATCTAAGGTGACGCCTACTTCTAAGCGTAAGGTTAGATCAACGCTTGTGTGGAATCTTGTTTTCCAACGTTATGTGATATATGTGAACTATCAGGAACAGAATCAAAACGAAGGATTAGAAAATCAGTGACAACCCACTGATAGGCTAACACTAGATCATGCAACAAACAGTGACAACGTAAGGTTAGATCAACGCCTACTTCTAAAGCTAATTCCTACTATAAATGCAACAAACACTAGATCATAAGAGCAAGGAACTGGATACTCACCAGCGTAAGATTAAAAAACTTAAGCGTAAACTTAAGCGTGCTCTTAGAGATTAAAAAACGCCCGATCAAATTTATTCGTTCACTCGCTGCCTTTGAAGCGGACCAAAGAATAAAAAATTTACTCTTTGATCGTTTAATATGGTCTGCCCATTATGGTTGCTTTTAGAGAACTTAACATAATAGAAAGTTTCAAATTTAATAGCTCCGTGTTATATTATCTATGAGGAATAAACTCAATTAAAACACTGGGATTCTTATCAAGAAAGAAATAAAACAAAACACTGAACTGGTGAAAATTTAACATTCAAGTCAAAGTAAGCCACTTCGAGTCAAACTTGATCTCTTCTATTATATGACTAACACACCCTACTAAGAATAGGTTGTGCTCTTTTAGAGCATTCCGATGTGCTACTTCTAAAAGCAAGACTGAATTGGCGGTGGCATATTTAATTTCAGACACACAAGCTAAAAAGGCAGGACTTAAAATGAAAGAAGGCACCGACTCCGCCTCCGCCATTTAGTGTATGACTGTAGAGATCTACACTATAAAGGATATGCAGAAACAGTTTAGATCGCATGATTACGCACAAGGAGGACATACTACAGACTGGAAATATATCTTCAATAGTTTTTGGCAAACCTACTTCTGATAATAAGCAGGGACGGAGTCAAGTGCAAAGAAAATTCCTCCCTATATTAGGGGTTTAAAATGGGCTTGAGAGATAATTTTATACCAGATAAAAAACAAAAATATCTAAAATTAGGCTTGGAGCAGCTGGGCACCCTTGCTCTAGACTAGCTTTGCCTATGATAATAAGGGCGGAATTAACATGCCAATCTAGTTAATGCACAATGAGGAAGAACACTCCCTGTAAACATGCATATATCATTAACAAAAGCAACAATGATTTTGTAATTTTACTTTTTTGGATTTTGTTGTTCTTTCTTTCTTTCTCTGATTCACAATTTACTCTTGGATTAGCAAAGTAGTTTACATTCATCCTCTGATTCACAGCCATCTCCTGATTCACAGTCATCCCCTGATTCACAGATTACTTCGGATAATGCAGCCTGGTAGCGATCGTAAAACGCAAGAGTTATCGGATCCTCAAGATCATAAGCAGACCATCCATTTTTCTTGTAGAACTCCCTCGGCGAAGCTGCTCTCTCTTTCACAATGCCATCCCAATCTAATTGGTGATCGGACTTCACCTCCGCATAGTTAAGCTGGTCTTTTATGTGACCGAGCGAGGCTAAGGCATTTGAGTTGATATAAACAGGCTCAAGCTTCAAGTCCTTAAAAATGACAGTCATATCTACTACCCCAGGTGCAAGCTTCTTCCTCAGATTAACAATCTCAATGTCCCTTAGGTGGACCACAATGAAAGGTTCATCTACAAGCGCAACTAGCGAAAAGCAATTCAGCGCAAAGACGGTTGGTGCCTTGGAGGGAAGATTTCCTTGAAAATCATCCTTCTTATGAAGCTCAGCACCATCAAATGGAAAACAATTATGAAATACAGGTAGACTGAACCATTTAGCATCAACTTTGAGGACAAAGTTCTTTAAGTCTTCAACAATCTTATCTGAACCATTATAGCAATCCCTCTGTCCCACAGGGGTCTGCACCAAATGGAATTGGATATTATGTGTCTTTTCTGCACCCACCTTGATGGGGCGATACAAGTGGAAGTGCAAAGCTTTCTTCACATTCGAGTTTTAGAAATGGAAAAATGGAAATGGAAACTGGGATTGCAGGTTGCATAGAAGAACCCGTTTAAATGGACTTGAAGGGTGCCAACAGTGTTCTTTTCCCCTTGTTCTCCTACCTTAGGAAAGAAGATTACGACGCCAGTTAAAGTTCTAACATTGGCCTTTTTTTCCATCCGCAGTTTATCGTCTTTTGATACTACAGGCTTTGCCTCAGACTCACCCACACCCTTCGCTCTCCATCCATATTCTAAATATAAATAGACACCAAGTTTTGCCTGAGTAACCTGTCGGAGACATCTAGTACGGCCGTGCGTACAGCCTCCTCCACTTCCTCCTTAGTGCATTGACTGTCCGTAAACCTTGCTTCGGCTTTCTTTCTGGCTTCAGCAATACATTTGGTGTGAAATTCATATATAGGAAACTTAGTTGGAAGCCAGCTGGAGACATCTAGTATGGGTGTGCGTACATCCTTCTCCACTACCTCCTTAGTGCGTTGACGGCCCGTATTCCTTGCTTCAGCTTTCTTTCTGGCATCAGCAGTACATTCGAGATTTGTATCCAGGAAACCCCATTGAAAAGTGATGTAAAGCTATACCTGCTTCTGGAAACAGAAGAAAGAGAAGACTTGTATTAAAACCGCAGTAACTTTTAAAAAGCAGAAAAGAATGAATTTCCAAAACACATCATATCTTTTTAAAGCGGAAAATAATGAATTCACAAAACACATCATATCTTCTACCACACATGGATGCAAGAATGGGGGCATCAATAGGGTACGCAAGTTGATTCGACAATCAATCCTCAATGAATATCCACAATATAGTGAGGATACTATGCCACTTTCTAGATTTATGATGAGTTGGAATCATGTAAGGACATGATAAAAACAATAAAAACTAGTGCTTGCAAACAATAATGCAAGTGTGTAAATTCTGGGCGTAGTTACTTGCAGAACTCAAAAAGGGTGAATTCCAGAAGAGATCGACATCAATCACTACTGGATCATGCATGTATACAAATTATGAGCTGAAAATATATAAGTATACATACATTGATATAAGAGATCATTCTGATGATTATGGAACAACTATTCGCAACCCTAGAATACAAAATTAGACAGAAACTAAAAGAAAAAGATAGGGAAACTAGATATAATTTGAATTTTATGAATAAAAATCACTTGCAGGATTCATATGATACATACCTAAATCGTTAATCAAAAGAGATATCTGACTCTATGCGCCTCGTCTCTCTCTCTCACCACAAGGTTACAACTCTTTTCGACAAAAAACAGACACTAGAGTTCGGGATTTTATCTCTCTATATATGTACATACACTTCATCTACCAAACAAAGGAATCACATTCCAGGGGAACTATCCTGGAAAGAAAAGCCTTGCGGTGGCAATAGAACTAAAATTTTGATTCTTACATCGCACAACCTCATTTCTGGAAACGAAATTGTTTTCGGACAATGGAGAAAAGTAAGTGTCGACTTTTATTAGGGCTGCTAAATTGATTGTTGGAATGTTGGAGTTTAAAAGTTAAGAGATGAAACTTCAAAAATCGTGACTCCTTGTGAATTTTTCGAGATAGCTTGATCATACATTCATGTCAGCAGATAACTAGATTCCGCAGTTTTGATCATTTTTCTTCAAGATGTACTTTTTTTCTGCTGGGGATGGTGGTCTTCTTGCACTTCGACATTTACACGGCAATCAATGCGTCCTATCATCGTCAGAGTCGTTGCACATTTAACAAGTAGGGTCAATGTTAGGGAGAATTTTAGCTGTTCTTTTAGGTTAAGAAATCATTCACCTTTACTATAAAACACAGATTTTCATAGAATATATCAGCCAATGAGTGTTTGTTATGTTTCTAGTAATACAAAAAAAAGTGGACACATTCATTGGAACTGTTTTGTTCACCCCAAGGCGTTACTACTAGACTTCCCATTGAATTGAACTTGCAAACTTCACTCATATAGACTTATATAGATTACACGAGAATATATACATTAAGGTGATACAAAATAGTTAAACATGTAAAAGTGGAAGAGATACCTTAAGAACAATACAGAACAGTCACTCATACCCAAGTCCCACTGTCCCACACCGTATTCAACGACAAAAAATGGAGATTACAAAGTTACGTCTTGTCTGCACACTGGGCATGAACCATGGCCAAGGAACCATTTATCCACGCATGTCAAATGAAACGTGTGGTGGCATCGCTGTAGACATCTCACAGTATCTCCCACTCCAATTTCCTGCAAATAAGATAAATACCAAATCAAGATATAAAAAGAGACATAAAAATAGAGGATACCCTAAGAATGAATAATCACACAAGGAGTTAAAGGAGATTTACGTTTTAACACATAACACATAAGATATGTTTTTCTCGAACATGTAATTCTAATTTTATTCTACCTGCAAGCAAATCGCACAGCAGACACTATCACTGGTGCCTCTCTTTTCATCTTTTACCACGTGGTACGATAGCTTTTTCATCGAATCGGCAGACAAACCCTTCGATGCAACTTCATTAGGAACATCATATATCCGATCATATCTTATGTCGCCAATGCTTACCTGATCATTTCATCAAATTTTAGGTAAAAAATAAGCATATTCCAACTATAAAGGAAGACAGACAATCATCCATTCAAAAGTTTAGCTGGGCAAGAAAATACAACCTGCAAGCGGTAGGCTGTGAACATTGGTGCAAACTGTTGGTGTGCAAAACGCCCATGGAGTAGTTCCTCTATGAAATCTGCCTGAAAAATGATAGCAGAGAATTTGATCTTTATATCAGCACCTTTTAACAGTTTCACATTAGGAAGAAGTATTAACAGTTGTCATTAATGAACATGCATGTGTACAAAGATACACAAAACTTTGTGAGATGTGCCAGGACACTAGTAATGTGTTTCCGCTTTGTCTACTAACCATGGATGATGAACTACGGGAACCAGATCGTTCTGAACACCAGTATGCACGTGATGCTTCTAAAACCTCAACAGAGAGGATAGCTCCAGCAACAGCTCCTAGACCAGCTCCACGAAGAACACCACTATCGGAAGCACGGCCTGCTAATGCACCAGTAATTTCACCTGTGAAAGCTCCAGCTGATGAACCATACAAAGAGATTATAAGAAGCCAAAAAAGATAAACACAAACACACAGACAGACAGACACACAGATCTTGGTTGAGTAAAACCTCCTAAATAGCTGAATCAACCAACACCAAATTTATTACACTCTATACTGGCTTCAATGACTACACAAAGGATGAGTAATGCCCTCCAATTACACATGTACAGGAGGAAAGCAATTGCAATAGTCTCTGAAACCCTTGATTCCCAGTATGCTGCTAGTTGATGATAAGCATGGTAAAGTCACTTCATCCATTTAGATAGGAAACTACACTAGTCCTCTAAGTGTTTACACTTAAGGATTCCTAAGAGGTATATCAATTTGAGAATCAGGAACACATTGAGGATCAATGCAAGCAAACAATAAGCTTCAAAAAAGGACAACTAATAACTCAACCAGTCGTTAACTACATTCAACTAAAGTGAGTGAAATGATAATAAACAATTGCCAACAAAATTGTCAAATTCCTTGATTAACTCCTAAAGTTAGCACATACACGAAAAACATCGTATCAACCTTCTCATATTCACACTTGGGGTCAAGTGCAGCCATATAATCTTCTACCGCTACAGCAATTGGTTCACTAGTTACAATGAATCAGTTCCAAGTTACTCAATCCAATCTTCTTCATGGTAATTGAAATAAACACCTACAAGCCTAAATTCCAGTCAATCATGAACAAACTGGTACTAATGACAAAAAAAGAGATAGAAATTTTTCCAAGGGAATAAACAAGAGGTAAAAAAAATGTAAGGTTATTTACCAAGAGCAAATAAGCCAGTAAGAGCTCCAGAAAGTGCAGCAGCAATCAATCTTGGTATATAATAACAAATCCAACTTCCTCTACTTTCATATCTTCTTTCATCTCCACCACCAGTAATTCCTCCAATATACGAACGCGATGACGACGACCCTCTGCTCGAAACCATTCCAAGATTTCCACAAAGTCCACAAATTCCAGAGCCATTCTGGTTTCTTCCATTACAAGTACAAGGACGAACAGTTTCCATAAAAAAAAACAACCCAAAACCCCTAATTTCAATTTCTCCGATCAATTGATCAAAATTAGTCTGTGTTCATCAATGGCAAAGGTCCTTCGAGTAAGGACCAATTTCCCCTAATTCTGAAACCAATCATGAGCTTGATAAATTAATTTATTAGGGTTTGTTTGAATTCTGAAATTTAGAATCGAAAAATGAAAGGTTGGAGACTTGGAGTTACGGCGGGGAAGGGGAGAAAAAAAAAAGGCCAAACTTTGAAAGGTACGTGAAGGAGAAGACTTTATTTTGTTTTGTTAATGGAAGTTATGTTGTAAATATCTTACTATTGTGTTTTTCATGATCACGTTAATTAAATATTTTGCCGTCTTAGATTATTACACGTGTAAATCGGTAATTGCGTAGATATAAGCAATTTGGATTGTTCCACGTTGGTTACTGTTAGTCCTTACATAGTTACATGGCAGAAAACAAGACAATGTATTTTCTTTATTTCTTTTTGGAATCAGGAAATGTTATATTGAAAAGAAAAAACGAACTACAAAGCAAGAGTAATTCATAGAGATGATCAACAAGGAACCCAAATCCAGTAACATACACTATTAAAATTAATGGTCTCCCATTGTGCTATCACTTGTATCGTAGAATAGTGGCTAAAGACTTCATTAAAAGAGCACCACAACACCATATTCCTCTTAACTTGGAGTATAACTTCATCTTCAGTCTTGCATCTTCCCCCATGACTCCTCGAATTCCTTTTTTTTCCAAGTTTCCAAAACGATAGCAATAGAGATCATCGGTAAAATCTTACTACATTTTTCCTTCAACTTATCTATTTTCCAAGAATCGATCATCGAAATTATGTCTTAGGCATTACCCATCTACAGCCAATAGAGCTTAGAAAATAGACCATACCTTTCTCGTGAATGAGCAATGTAAAGGAGGGTGTTTGATACGCTAAATTTATCTCGAGCCCGATTTTAAAAGTAAGAAAGTCAAAAATTAATTTGGGAACACAATTTCAGATGATTTTTAAAATTAAAAAAATAGCTTTTTATGAAGTTTTTTACTTTTGACTTCTACTTCTAGTATCCAAACATGCTATAAACAAATGAATAATTTATTTCAGTTAACACAAAGAAAGAACCGCCTTCGGGCAGCCAAACAGTGTGAACCTTTGCTATACCAAGTATGAAGATACATTAAAAGTATACATGCGTCAACTTGAACTCTATGGCCTTTTTAAGAGCAACCTTTATCCCAGCAAGCTTACCTTCGTATGTAGAATGAATATTAGAGATTGTTAGTCCAACTAAAAATTTACAACATATTTTGTTCAAGGAATTGAAGGCTAGATAATCCAATTTTTAGGGAATGTGCCCGATTATTTGAACCAAACAGGGCAAATCAACTTTGTGTAATGATAATGATAATGCAAGAAAATTCCCAAATTGGTTTGTGGATTTTGTTGATTGATTAGGATAAAGCATTGCAAAAGATAAATTATTTTGTTTAAAATGTTACTTATTCAAATCATGTAGTGCATATAAATTGTAAATGAAGGATTTTCAAGTTGAAAGAAGAAAGAAAGGTTACAAAAACATGTAAGAGCATCTGATAGTTTTCACAATACCGCTAAAGAATAATGTGACGCCTTGTTAAATTAGGAACAACATATGAAACTATAATTACTAAACAATCGGATGAAATTCAAAGGTAGAATCAAATTCGCTTGGGTGCTTCGATTAAAACAACAAGAATTCTTCTACGACTAAGACTTGCATCTTGTGGGGATGATGAAGTTGAGGATTCAACCAACAAAGATAACTTTCTTGAGATTTTAGGATGGCTTGGTGAAAATAATTAGAAGGAAATAGATCCTTATATACTAGAAAAATACACCAAAAAAAACTTAAAATTGACATCACTCGATTTCCAAAAAGCCACTGCAAATGTTATTTCATATGAAATTATATAAGCAATTATTAGTGAAATATGTGATTCATTATTTTTTTTTCTTATTCATGAATCAAAAAATGTTTCATCAAAGGAGCAAATGGCTATAGTTTTGCTTTATGTCGGTGAAGGTAATTGTGATTGAGCGTTTTGTTGAAACTGAACATGTTATTACTACTACTGATATCTCATCAGAAACAATATCCAATTCTTTTCTAGGCACGGTTTGAGTATTTCAATTCTACAAGGACAAGGATGTGATGGAGCCAATAACAAGAGAATAAGTATATAATGACCTCAAAAACTAATTATGGATGAAAATGATTGTGTATATTATATTCATTATTTTTCCCATCAACTACAATCAGTTGTTGTAGTTATTGCGAAAAAGCATCTAGAAATTGGTGATTTGTTTTTATTGGTTACTTGTGTGACAACAATTGTCGGTGGATCACCTAAACGCCTTGAAATTCTTCGAGAAATACATGGGGTTGAAGTTTTAAAAGCCCTTAGTAACAATGAACTTCAAAGTGAAGAGGGCCTATAACAAGAGACTAATCTGAAACGTGCTTCAGATACATGGTGTTATTCACACCACAATAAGTTGATCAACTTCATTAAATCGTTTTCATCAGTTATAGGTGGTTTTTAGTCTGCTTCAAAATATTTGAAATCTGATAAGAGATTTAAAGCATCAGGTCTTTCAACAATTATAAATTTTTATAGTATTATTTTTCATCTTCATTTGATGAAAAATATTTTGAGAATCAGGGGCAATGAACTACGATAAAAGAAACAAATGGATATACTAACCAATTTCATTCAAACTTTTGTTTGCAAATACCATTGTTTTTTAGTGCAATGACATTGGTTAGTATTTGCAAACAACAACATCAATAATTGCTTCACTGAGACAACTATTAATCTTCTCCCAGTAACCTTTTAAGGACAAATTGGTGCATCTTGCACAATTTTCCCACAAGGATTTTTCTTAGGATTAAATGGAATATTGAATCTTGTAAGAATTATGTTAAAGATAAAATTTACATATAAGTTTATTTACTTTTAACATTAGCATTGATCATATCATTTGCATATGCTGAAAGAGATATATGCACTAGCATTGATCTAACTCTTGGGGATGGATAGAAGTACATTGAAAGAGATATATTCATTAGCATTGATCTATCCCTTGGGAATGGATAAAGTTTGATTGCTAGTATATCGAAAAACATTTGTGTTTTGGGCATTTCATTACGAACAAAAAAGGAAAAGAAAAATCATTGGTCACAAACAACGGTGCTAAACAAACTTACTCTGATTCGAGTTATGTAAATACCGAATGAAGGGTCTCTAAGAGCAAGCACAACGGACGAGTATACCAAAAATCAAAGACCAAATATGGTCTTTGATCCGTTAAAACGAGTCGCAGCGGACGAGTAAAAGTGGTATTTGGTCCACTTTTTTCACTGTTTGGGACTAAAAATGGTCCCAAAACTGGAACAAAACTATATATGCTCGAGCGGTGTGGTGGCATTCCATTTATTGGCAAGCGTTACGTTATGATACCGTTTGGTTCGAGGCGTTTTCTTAGGATAACGTTTAAAATAAGGGCGTAATAGTAGAGTGACGCCTGATGAAACGGCTACACAAGATTGCGTCTGATGTATCGTTACACTAACAGCACGCTCGATGAAGAAGCGTTACCCAAATTTAGCATGAATCAAGCGTAACGCCAGCATAACGCCAAAGAAGCAGGCGCAATTGTAACGCAACGTCCATTCATTGGGCGTCACTGTAATGAAACGCCTGGTTACCAAGCGTAACCGTAGGATGACGTCGGTGCCTCAGGCGTTGTTTTAGGCCTCCACCTTTATTATGAGCGGCTTCATAGAGTGCGCCCAACACTAAGCGTTCCCCTATGGATGCGTTTAGTTATGATGTCACTTTTGGTTACCGTTGAGATATCCGTTGAGAAAACTTACCGTTGATTTGATTGTAACGGCTATTTTTTTCTCAATATATATAAATGAATTGGTTTATTGTGTGTTTCATCTACTACAAAGACATTTCACATTTCATTTTTACTTGTATACAAGAACTTTTAGGTTTTTCAATTTTTTGGTCTTTCAAATCAGTTTCAAATAAGTTTAAATTATGGCACCAAAACCAAGAGGTCCAAATTTTACTACAAATGAAGATGTAACGATGTGTATGATTCATTTATCAATATCTCAAGATAAATGCTATTAGTTATTATTATGAATAAGTGCTATTAGTTATTTATGATACTTACTTAAATTTGTTCGTTACTTAAATTTATTCATTACACGTGCAGCAAGCCTTTAAACCCCTAAGTGCCCCTAGCGGCCGAGTGGTGTCTCGGGAGGGTTTACAAGAGATATACCCACAAAACCTATCTGCATGGTTTATTAATTTTTCATACATCACCAAAATACGACCATAAATGTTCGATCAAGTCATTTCATAATCGAATATGCATTTCTTTGCTGTGTATTGCAAGTCGGCGTTGCTGAGTTCGTATTCTCGAAAGTTCAGCAGTATGTTGTCTCGAAATATTAACCGGTGGATGGTACCGCCCTTGATCATATTCATGTGGTCAATCACCGGGTAGACGTTCATCCTCCACAATCATATTATGTAGAATAATAACAGTTTTCATTATATATGCAAGTGCGTCCGGATTCCACCTTCTTGCTGGTTGTTTGACGATGGAAAATTGGTTTTGCAGTACACCAAAGCCTCGCTCTACATCTTTTTGGCAACCCTCTTGCATTGCTGAAAATTTTCGTTTCTTTTGCGAATCTGGATGTTTAATCGACATGATAATGGTAGCTATCTATGGGTATATCCCATCACCAAAATAATACCTCATATCATATTGGTTTCCGTTCACCTCAAAGTTCACTGGTGGTGTCTTCCCGTTGATAAGGTTTTTAAAAATATAAGATCGGTTCATGACATTTATATCGTTGTTGGAACCAGGCATACCAAAAAAAGCATGCCAATACCAGAGATCATATGAAACCACTGCCTCCAACACAATACTTTCACTGCCTTTGTACGCAGTGTAGGCACCAGATTCGACTGATGGGCATCTGTCCCATTTCCAATGCATACAATCTACACTGCCCAGCATCCTAGAAAATCCCCTGGCCTTGTTCTGATTAAGCAATAGTTCAACATCATATTCGGTTGGTGTGTGCAAATAGTCATTTTCATATAAATGCACAATCGTCTTACAAAACCTACGTGTTGCTTCCAATACAGTGGTTTCTCCAATACGTAAGTACTCATCTATTGCATCTTCCGCACATCCATAAGCTAACATGCGAATTGCAGCTGTAAGTTTCTGGTGCGGGGTTAATCCAAGACGGCCGGATGCATCACTTTTTTGAACAAAATAAGGATTAACTGATACGACATCACCCAAAATACGGTTGAACAATTCTCGTCGCGTTCTAAATCTTCTACGAAATACATTAGGTGGAAAAGTCTGGTTTATGGAAAAGTAATCTCTCCAGAGAAGCCTTGCTCCGGCCTCACGTTCTCTTTGTATTTGGATACGAATATGTGGCCAGTCCATATTTGAAACGACCAATCCCAAAGAGACTGCTTGGTTATTTTGTCTAATTGCAATTGAGTATGATGAGTACACACTGTTATTACCATCATCATCAGATGTCAAAGATAGAGTTGAAGGATGAGGAGGAATAGAAGAAGAAGCGTAATATTGATTGTTATTCTGATAGTATGCCATTGGTTGGAGAGGTTTGTAGTTTTGGTTTGTATAAATGGAGAATCGTGTGTTTAATTTATAGGCATATTAAGATAAGTATTTGAGCACACTCATATTGCTACACACTATTGGTATTTTAAAAATTAACCGGGTTGAGTCAAGTGGGGTGAATAGATGTGACAACAAAAACTGCAGGTAATACACAAAGCTAAGATATTCAAAAGTGTCGGTTGAGATGACATTATAAAACATATAAAAAAGACAATTGAAAGATTACAATTATCTATGGAGATGACAAGACAAAGCATGTAAATGAAAAAACTAAGACAAGAAGTGTCGGTTGAGTAAATGAAAAAGCTAAGATAAGAAGTGTAGGTTGAGTAGACAATACAAGGCAAAAATAAAGGACAAATGAAAGCTAAGAAAAGAGCTACAAACAAAAACAGAGCTAAAAAAAAAAACTGTCTTCTGAATTGACATTACAGAGCAGACGTTTAGTAAATGAAATCGAATAAATGTCTATTGGAATGACAAAAAAAAAAAACTATCCATTTGTATTTTGGTTCCCATTAACATAACATAAAAACAAATCATAATATAAACATAAAATCTATCGAAATCTATATAAGAGATTGAGTTTGTTACCTTGTTTTTTGTTTGAAATAAACCTAACCCTTTGTGTGAAATGCAACGGCTTCACTGACCCTTGAAAATTTGAAAAAATTAGAAGATTGAAGTGGAGGGAATGGTTAGGCAGGGTGATAGAATTGCACCTGGAATGATTTTCTTCCGTCTGGATGTTCACAGGAGAATGTAGGAGTGCGTCTGATAGAAAGAAGAGAAGAGAACATATGCTTCTCCGCCCAAAACCAAACGCTTTTATGGGACTCCGCTTGGATACACGGGCGTTCCCTACCGCCTATATTTCAGGCGTTGATCTAGAACGCCGCTTCATATTCTGGCGTGGTTCTGAGACTCCGCTACTTATTCTGGCGTTTCTCTGGGACTTCGCCTGTAACCAGACGTCTTTCTAAGACTCCGCTCCATTTCCTGGCGTTGCTATATCATTCCGCTTGGATTACAAGCGTTACATTGGGATAGCGCCTAATCAGGCGTTTGGCTAAGGGTGCGTCTGATGATGCAATGTTCCACCAGCAGTGCGTCTGGTTCAAGGCGTTTCTTTAGTGTAACTCCTATTATCAGGCGTTAACCAAATCTCTGTCCAACACCAAGCGTTACACCAGAATTACGTCTGTTTTCATCGTACGTTACTCTAGAGTTACGCCAAATACCAAGCGTTATGTTAGAAGACCGTCTAATCATATTTGGATCGGGGACCGTAGTGTTTTGGGCTGACCAAAGACCAAATTTATTTACTCTTTGATCTTTGGTCTAGTCCCCCTATTGTGATTGCTCTAACAACTTAAAAACCATTAATTATAATTTTTCTAAACCATGCTACGTTATTGTTTTTGTTTCCTTTTATTTTTCTCTTATTTTTTTTCGTTTCCGTTCAATTTCATACAGTAACCATTGATCTCATGATCAGCCTACAGAAGCATATACTATAAATCAACCAAATAAAACTCCAAATTCAAACCTTATACAAAGAAAAAAAAACACAATTCTAATCAAACAGTCCAATCTCTAAACATTTTATTCTTTATATTTTACACTTCTTCTCCTTCTTTCAAATAAAGATAATAAAGTCTTTTGTCTAAACTTACTTTTCTATATATAAAACTTCACTTAAATCAGGTGCTTTATTCTCTTCTGAAATGACAATCATTTCTTCTCCATTATCAACTCCCCATCTAATGTACTCAGTGAAAGAAGAAATTCCATCATCAATCTTAAAATCTCATCGTCATATTGACGCTCACCGGTATAACGGAATTAGTTTTTTTTCTAATAAAATGAAAATGAAAATAAAAATAAATAAATAAGCATGTGGCATAATAAATAAAACGATGAAATGAGATTTCCTATTTTACACAGGCCACCTCAACCAGTTTCATCAAGTCCTATGCACCTCTCAAATGATCATATTTGATTAAAATCAGCTACTATGAATCTAGCAAATGATCAAAATAACCTTTTAAATGCTTGAATTTAAGGATTTACATTGCGCGGCTCGATTAAGACTTGGTCGCTCAACAAAGGGTAAGACGCTGACGACATAGTCTTTGTCGCTCGACTAAGACTATATCGCCAACGACTAACTCTTTCCCTATATAAATTCACAATTTTTAAATTAAATTTCTACATAAAAATTTTCCTACTTTCTCTACTTTCTACTCTAAATTATTTTTTACAATTTTTTTCCAAATGGCACAAATTGCAAATCTGATTTGGCAACACAACTAGATTTTTCTAGAGTCATACTTGAAGTCGATGTTAGTAAGATATGTGATGGTTATAAGAAAATAGAGAATGAAAAAAGAGATCTTCAGGTTTTAGATGTTAACCAAGTCGCACCGAAAAGAAAAAGAAAAGTTCAAAGGAAGAAAAATAAAGGTAAGAAAATTTGAAAGTTAGTAGTACTTCTCACAAAAATAAGGGAAAATCTCTCAGAAACGCACTGAATGCAAGATATGTCAAATGAAGATAAACAGGAGGCCCATGATTGTAAGAGATTTTTACTCAAGTGTTTAAGTTTTTACTGTCCTAGTTTATATCTTGTAAAAGAGCGTAGTTTAGTAGTAAATTAATGTAATAGAGATTAGTGTAATTGAAATTAGTGTTTTAGTTAATTGAATCAAATTATTAATTAAACTTGCAATCAAATTGTTCAATTAAATTAACTCAAATTATTTCCTACTTTTGACCAAAAGTAATTTCTCTTAACATTCACGTATTTAATGAAAATTAAATTAAAACAGACTAGTTTTTTACTCAATACATAAAATCAAAATTACATATTTTTGATTCAATTAAAACATAACATTAAAATTACATATATTTCCTGGTTGATATCCTGGATGACCAAAGATCCAGCTTTCATCTTGGGGGTAGTTTTTTTGTGCTAACATGGATGCTATAGAAGGTTGGGTAGCGTCAGAAGGTTGAGTTTTATATATCATCATAACCAGAGTAAGGAACTGAAGGAAGCTGAGAAGTGGATGCCCCAACATCTCGACCCCCCTGATACTTTGTGAAGCCTCCTACTCCTAGAGTCGGGGTATAAAGATTCGCAAATAATTGATTACCCCCTAGATTCGTCAAATCCATTCCTCCGGACTTAGGTGTCATATAAGTTTCTGGCACGTCAGGTGTGTCATCACTTCTTTGATTGCTTCTACGAATGCTTCAACTTGGTTGACTATGATGACTTGGTTGTCGTTCACCATATGGATTGGATTCATTTGGAATATCAAGACTCAATGTGTTCGTCATTTGGGTTACAAGCTCCATGTAATATCTCTCCATTTGTTATGGATCTGTGATCGCTAATAATAATCGTTCAACATTTGTCGCATCTTCTGTTCTGAAGCTTCTAATGTCCAATACGATATATTTGATCCATAGCTTGAGAAATCACTGGAACATTTATACGCTCCCCTTGTAGATTGATACTCGGCACCTCCCAGTTAAACGATGGCATAGATGTTGAAGAAGATGAACCTCACTGGCCACTGGGATAAACAAAGGAAGCGGGAGTTACTGGTAGAAGTTGGGATGGAAGAAACGTGGAATCAAGTGGAAATCTACCTAGAGATGGCACGTCCATAACTCTCACATGTTACGGATCTATTTGAATGTTAGGCTTACTAATCTTGTTGGACCAACTGATATAATTACGATCGTCAACAGGGTCCTCGACCAAGTCATCAACACGAGCCCATTCTTGAGCATTTTGCAACAACAAACGGTAATCCGCTAAGGAAATCTCCCCGCTTGGAAGTGGGTTTATAGCTTTTATTGTTCTTCGTTGAAGCTGTAGAATGAGTCTTTCCCCAAAGTACCAAACACCTTTCCCGAGTTCACCACTGCAAAACATCGATCGACGTAAACTCAACTCTAGCATCCTTTGAGTAGCTTCAGTGTTGTACCGTGGATGATCCTCATACAGCATAAGAATAAACTTTTGCCTTGTTCTACACACTTGTTGAATCCTGTTAACTAGCTCAGAGTGTTGACCGTCATCTGGCTGAAGTAAGAACCAATTAACAAACCGGTATTTCTCTATAATTGGAAAAACAATGGCTAGTTGTATAAGAGCAGTTCACCAACACGGAAGTAAGTATACCACCAATATTGTGAAAATATTGGGAAATTTAATTAGTTATTAAATGTAACATTTATAATTTTATAAGAAAATTATATAAAATTAGAAATTAATAGGTATATTACTTAAATACCCTTATATCTAGACACCTTCACAAATACCCTTATCAACAAATAAATATACCCTCCACCTTCTAGAAGCTAGGTTCCTGAAATATTAGATTACAAATTTACCCTTCAATAAATATCATATTCTAACCGTTAAAGGATCATAAATCCAATAGCCGTTTTCTTCTCATCATTTTCTCTTTCTTCTTCTCCCTCACCTGAACCGAGCAGATCGAAAAACTGGAGAGAAAAAAACCCTGAAAGAATCGATCAATTACAGTTCAAAGCATATCAAAATCATCAAAATAAATAAAACACAAGATCATTTTAAGTTCAAAGAAGATCAAAATCAAAACAGAAATTAGGTTTTGTAAAAATCGATTTAAAAAAAATCGATATACTGTATTATTGATGTAGTTTGAAGATTCAAAATGTAAAACAACAGTTTGCTATTCAACCTACTGTGATCTTCTTACTCGATTTACTTATTTTGTTAATTTTGATTTCTTACTGCTTGATTTTGAAATCAGTTTTAATTTCTTATTATTTTCTTGATTCGTTTGTTTGTCGAAATGATTTAGTAATAACTAATACAGACTTCGATTAGTTTGTTTAGATTTTCTACTGATTTTGTTTGATTTCGTTCATTTTGTTTGATTCAATTTTTTTTGAAATTTGTTTTTTAATAATTACTGAATTTGAATTTGAATTTGAATTAGTTGTTGTATGTTCTTCATTACTAAGGGGATACTGATGCATGTTAATTTTAAGAAATTGATTTAGTACGGATGAATTTGTTTAGATTTGCTACTAATTTTGTTATGATTTGCTGTTACATGTGATCCAAAAACAAAAAAATTGGACTGCGTTATTGGTGTTACTAAAGAAATAAATAGCAGGTAAAACTCAAAGTGTATATGTTAATTTCACTGATTTTGAATGATGTTTGATGAGTACTTAATAGTGTATATGTTCATTTGATTATTTTTCAGTGGTTTCATTATTAGTGTTCTTTACATTTACATACTTGGTATACTGCCTAAAGTATTATGAAATGCAATTTGTTAGTATTGGACTTTAGATTTTTATTTTTGTAACAATCACTAAGATTGATAATTTGTGAATCTCATTTGAAACACAATGTATCTACTGATTATGATGGAATGTTGGTGGTTGTGGTTGTGGTGGTGGTTGTGGAGTGGTGGTGGTGATAGATTGTTGGGGGTAGAATGGTGGAAGTGGTGGTGGTAGTGGTGGTGTTTGTGGTTGATGGTTGTAGTCGTGTTGTTTGTGGAGTGGTATTGGTGGTGGATACCAAAATATGGTGTCAACAAGCCAAAATAACATCATAATCTGGTGCCAACATCCAAAGTTGACACTAGGATAAAAATCTGGTGTCAACAATCAAAGTTGACACCGTACGAAATAGAATCCATGGCATGTTTGGTGTCAACTATGATTGTTGATACCAAAGTTTATTGTGAGTAATAAAACTATATTTTATAAATGAAGATTGCATGCACTGTATAATTAGGAAAACGCTAACTATTTTGTAGTTGTTTGAAAGCAGATTGAGAAAAAAATGAGGAGATCAGCAAGGAAAAGGAAGAATGATCAAGAAGAAGATGAATCGGAAGAAGTTAACAGAGTTAAAGAAGGCGAAGAAGAAAGCTGAAGTAGAAGAAGAAGATAAGGAATCTCAAGAATTTAACAAAGTCAAAGAAACAAAATAAAAGGGAAAGATGAACAAGAAAAAGAAAAAGAAGAAGAAACACAACAAGAAGAGAAATAAGAAGAAAAAAAATCGCAAAAAGTTTTAAAAGGTAAAAATGATTGATTTAAATATGTATGCAAGTAAACGTTTAAGTTTATTTCAAAAAGAAACTACAAAAATGACTGATTTGTAAGTATGCAGGTAAATCGAGGGCAAAGGAGTCTAACTACAAAGCTGGTTTGATTCCAATGATTGAAATGTGAAGGTTTTTATACAATTTACTTGAAGTAGATGATGATTCAACTGATAAGAAGAAGAAACCAATCAACTCAGAAGCATTCAAAGCATGTCCTTTCTTTCACTTCTTAAGCCCATTCTACAGAAACAATATTGAAGAAGTGATCGACGATAAATGTTTGACTAAGAATCTACTTTCCATGGAGCTCATACTTAGTGCATACAACTCGGAAACAAAGAAATTCAATTTGGAAATTCAAGACCGTGTGCACACAACAAACGATTTTTCTCTTATCTTTGGCATTAGAAGACTTGTAGAGAGTGCCGAAGTGAAGAATATTATAAAAGAAAAACCAGGAGTTGAGCATATGGACTTCTTGGATAATAAGTTCCGATCAGAGAAAGACCTTGATTGTCAATATAAGATAACAAAGAAAGAAGTGGAAAAGAAATTGAAAGAAGCAGCAACAAATGAGAGTGACCCTCAATACTTCCTATGATTGTTTGCATGTGGCTTTGCATAGTTCTTTTCTTCATAGACTCGGGATCATCAATCTTTGAAAGGAAGTGGTTGCCGCACATCTTCCTCATATCAAATGGTGTGGCTAGACCACATTGTGGACTATCTCATGAACAAGATCGGAAACCAAAAAGGATAAAAAAGTGTTATTGGATGCACACCTCTTCTACTGGTGAAAAGAAACCATGTTTATTTTGTGAAGAGTTGAACAATGCAACAGGTTTTTTTTGTGAAAAAATAATAAACTCTTTGTTTCTCAATTTGCAGTATTGGTTCTGCGAACATACTGAAGGCTACATCAAAAAGAGGGAACCTTTGAAACATCAACTCCGAGATACGTCAGATAGAACCAAACAACATTGTGCAATCAACTTACGATATATTTTGGCAAAAAAGTCATGGGAAAGAGCATCAACATGAAGTGGTTCAAAAATAACAAGGTATGTTAACAATATACGATAGCATATATGATGCATTGGATACATATATTAGATCAATATATGATAGCATGGTAAAAACAAAAAATTTTGTTTAAATTTTTTGGTGTCAACAATGGAATTTGATACCATAAACCTGTGTCAACAACCACAGTTGACATAAAACTGAATATCCAGGAATCTGTGGATTATAGTTTTTTGGTGTCTATAATGGAAGTTGATACCATAAACCTGTGTCAACAACCACAGTTGACACAAAATTGAAGATCCAAGTAACCTGTAGTTTACAGTTTTGTGGTGTCAACAATGGAAGTTGACACCATAAAATTATGTCAATAACCAAAGTTAACACAAACTGAAAGATCCAGAAACCTGTTGTTTACAGTTTTGTGGTATCAACAATAGAAGTTGACACCTAAAACTGTGTCAACAATCAAAGTTGACACCATATTAGCACTGTGTTTTGCTTACTATATTGTGCATTGCTTTGCAGTTTCATCAAGATTGTATGGATGCACCATCAGAAGAAGAAAACCATCTGATTGACCTAGCAGCACCTGCAAGGGAATTAGAAGAAGAGAAAAAGAAAAACGAGGAACTATTAGAAGACCACATACTACTTTATTGTGAAAAGCAAGAAATCGCGTACGAGAGAAAGAATAAAAGAGCAATGTTTGTCAACAAAACGATCTACTTGAGAAATATGGTTGAGAAGAACAAAGACATCATGCAGCTGGAAGCTGAAGATTTTATGGAATTGCAGAGATTGACAACCAATTAAAGAAATGGGAGGCAAGGGAAAAGAAGATAAAAGAAGCAAGTGCAAGAAAAGAACAAGAAAGTGCCAAAGACTCAGCAACTGCAAGAGAGTCAGATATAAATCCAATGGGAAAACCATCTAAAAAAAGGGATACTGCCGAAGACTCACAAACTGTCGAAGAGTCGGCAAAGAAATTAGTGGAAGATCCATATACAAAAGAGAATGAAAGTGAGTTGCACTTTCAAGGGGACGATCCACTAACAGAAGGAAATGAAATGAATTTGGAAACTGAAGTCAAAGATTCGATAAATGAGGAAAGTGAGAGTAGTGGACAACCACAAGAAGGAAATGAAATGATTGAGTCGCTGACAGAGGAAAGTCCAAATGATTTGGGAACTCAAGAAAGGTCTTGGCAGAAAGGCTATGATTGCGGAAAGAAGAAGAATAAACCCGAGAAAAGCATTTGTTTCAAATCTTGGAGGGAGGGATACCATGCTGCAAGAGATGGTGATAAAATAAACAACCAAGTTACGGTACAGATTGATTAAATCATCACAGTGATTGACCAAACTATTGCATTGGTACAAGAGAAGAAACCTGTTGTTGTAGAAGATGATGTGAAGAACATGCTGCAAATGATATGAGACACATTAATTTATATTACTCTTCCTCTTACAGTAATGCATCCAAATACATTTGAGTATGTGCCTTCAGGTACTACCCCAACTTTTACTTTGATAACAACATCATTAGATACAACTCCAACACCTCCAGTGGAAGAAGAAATGGACTTGGATCTTTCTGTAACTCCAACAGAAGAAGCATGTAGAAAAGGGTTGAAAGAAATATACCAAGTAGATTCCATTGAAGGGACAAGCGAAGAGGAAGATTCCGAGATACAGTTGGTCAGTGTAGAAGAGTCAAAGAGTCAAAAACAACCAATGGGTCATACGATGGGTTCAATCGAAAAGGGTATGGAGAATACAACAAGACCAAGGAAGAGGCCAACTAATCTTGACGACTATACTGCTGAAGGAAAAAAAACAAAATAGAAAGAAGGCAAAGAAGGGAAGGAAAAAAGCAAAGAAAAAAAACAAAAGTTGTTGATTTAGTTGATCTCGAAAATTACATTGACGTCACACCAGCACAACCAGAAAAGCTGAAGAGACCAGAAAAACTATCACTATGGAAATCATGCAGTCAGGAACAACAAAAACTCTTTCAACCATTCTTTGAGAATGCGACAGAATGGTAAGTAACTCACTTCATATAAACTTTATTTTTTAGTGTAAACAAACAAAGTTTACTTCTGAAAACTGGTATCAACAATGGAAGTTGACACCAAAACTGTGATCCCAAAAACACTAACTCAACATTATGGGATCAACAATAGAAGTTGACACCATAAACTGGTATCAACAATCAAAGTTGATCCCATAAAATCTGCACAAAAAGTTTGTAATGTGGGTTTCAGTTGAACTTTGTATTAGGTTATTTCTGAAAAAATACATTTCATTTAAGATTTTTTGTTTTTTGAAAATGGAGCACAACTGCTTATAGTTGTTAGTGCTGCATTGGTTTGGCGCAAACGAACATCATCGGAAGGCATATCCAGTGTCTGATGGATAACAAGAATATTAATGGAGAGATTATTGATTATTACGTCAACATGATTCACTCCAAGATGGAAAACCAGAATGAACAGAGATAGAAGAAGCACTTGATTTTGTCAACAAATGATTATGTAAGTAAAGAAAACCTTCTTATTTTTAATGAATCATAATGCCAAACAAAACAAATTGAAAATATTGATGCTAAAACATATAAAAAAAATAATGCATGTATTCTTGAGATGAGCTATAGCCACTGCAGATGCAATCAAAGTAGAGAAATGTGGGATTGCAAAGAAGTTAAGGGAGCAGTACAATATGGATATCGTGAATATTGATAAGACATTCATCCTAATACCAATGTGCATGACTTATAAGGCGGGAAATCCATACCATTGGGTGGTGCTTGGGATGATAAGAGGAAAATGTCAAGTGTACAACTCCCTTTTAAACAATAGGGGATATAACATGCAGTATCTTATAATGATAAGACCAATTACGCAAGTGCTCAATGAGATGGGACACAGAGATCCTCAGACAAGTGAAGAAGTATCAACAAGGTTTGTGCACTACATATTCCCACAACAACAAGGAGTTGATTGTGCAATGCAGGTTTGCTTGTAATTGAAGACCTTGGTGAAGCATGATAATTGCGAAAACTTAGTTTAGATACGTGACATACATGAGAAGATGCAAAAGAAGAGGGTGGAGATGGCTGCGAGAATATTGGGAGAACTTGGTGCATGGAATCAAGAAGATGAACACCAAGAACAAGAAGTCTAACAAGTTGCCGAATATGACTTGGTTCAAGAGATAATTGCATTACAAGACTCGGGTGAAAACGTTCAAGAGATAATTGCATTGCTAGACTCAGTTGAAAACCTTGACTAATGTAGGTCTGAAAAAAAAACATCTTATCTTAGTGTAAACATGTTAATGTAAGTATGAATACTACTTTTAGAGTTATTGACATATTATTACTTAATTGTTATTGTTATTTATCATGAATGAATAGCTTATTGGTTTGTTAGAGTATAAAAATATTGCAGATGTATAACTAAAATGGAGATGACTTAAAAATACAGATGGATCCTTGCAAAAAAAATAATTGAGTGTCAACAACCAAAGCTGACACCAATGTGTCGTGTCAACAATGGAAGTTGACACTGAAAAGCTGGAATCCAGGAACACAGATTCCAAATTTTGGTGTCAACAATAGAAGGCGACCCCAAAGCCCGATGTCAACAACCAAAGTAGACACCACTATGTCGTGTCAACAATGGAAGTTGACACTGAAAAGATGGAATCCAGATTTTGGTAACAACAATGGAAATTGATCCCAAAGCCTTGAACAACAAACAAAATTGGAACCTGCAAACTGACATATTTAGCAGAAACCCAAAAAGAAAACATTCATAAAACTAAACTAAAATATATGTCATTAAAAACATAACAAATCCAAAAAACAAAAGACATAAAAAAAGGTATGTGTTAAAGAAGTTCACAAGTTTAAAAAAAAATCACAAGATAGTCTTAAAGAAGTTCAAAAGATTGTAACCAACTGAAACATCAGAACAACATTCTCCTCAAGAAGTTACACATCCTGCAATTGGACTGCCTGTAAAATATTGGTGCACGAGGAGCCAATTGAGCTCTCTGACAAGTTACACGGTTGTGATAGCAAAGCATGCCACACTGATCACATCTTCTCTTCTTTCGAACTTTCTCACGAGCACCTTTGTACCTTTTAGCAGTCGGTCTTCCTGTTTGTGCTCGACCTCCATTGGGAGGCAGTATGTACCCATCTTGTGTTGCTTCAGGAGGTTTTTCATAATCCAGAATCGGATATATGGGCCGAGAATACATACATTTGTATAACTCAGTAGTATAATAATGGATGATGTGCTTGTATGGTTCATCTTCTCCAATCTGCAACATTGATTTCATTGAATGCGTGCAAGGAAAACTGTGCTTTTTCCACCAATTGCAACTGCACGTTTGAGCATCCAAGTCCACCGTATGCTTTCCAGTTGGAGAAATAACCTAAAAAACCTTCTCACTTGATCTTCGAACATTATAGACACGACAACCATTTATCCTCTTGTTTAACCTAGCTTGCATCCTAGGAGTAAGCTTTATAGTTCACTTACTAGAATCCAATTTCCTCTTGTAGTTCTGCTCCATTAACTTAGCATGAATAACATCGACCAACTCAAATGCTAGAAGTTGATTCTCATTCCTAATCCAAATCCAAATATTAAAGCTTTCAGCAACATTTGAGGTGTTCTCCCCATATCCTTTTACGAGAAATGTATGAGCAGCCCAATTCTTCAATGGAATCTTTACCATTCAATCAATAACTGTATTCAATTTCAGATTGCTCATACTCATCGCAGCAGCAAGAAATTTCTCCTTTGTTAATGCATTATAGCACTATTGGAATAATTTGACAGCGGTTTCTCTACTCTTGCCATTTGGAACAGGAATATTTCCTTTCATATAGTAAAAGCAGTACGAATGTGAAGCATTTGGGAAGATCTCAGGTACATACTTCAAAAGACCGATTTCGCGATCTGATATGATGGTCAATTCACGATCTTCACGGATAATTTCCTTCAAATTGCTTAAGAACCAACACCAACTCTCACCATTTTCACAAGGGACAACTCCAAATGCAATTGGATAGATCTCTATAAAAAAACAAACACCAAAATTTTAAATAATAAGTGATAAACAAGTTAGTTAGAAATTATGGTGTCAACAACAAAAAGACATTGAACATTTTAGCTACAGATTATGATGTCAACAACCAAAATTGACATTGAATAACTAGTGTTAACAACAGAGTAAATGAAGTAAACTACTGTCAACAACCAAAGTTGACACTGAATAAAATGAAGTATACTAGTGTCAACAACCTTGGGAACAGGGTGCAGGGTGCAGAGTTTCAGGGTTCAGGCCCTGGACCCTGTGAGCCCTGGACCCTGAAACCCACACCCTTAAACACTTGAACCCTGAATCAAGGAACAAGATAGCTATATATTAGGGTGTCAACAAACCAAAGTTGACACCGGTAACTAGTGTCAACAACCAAATTTAAAGCATAAACATTGAAATCCTAGAACAGCATGCTAGTTCAAAAACACATGAATCCTTGTACTTTGCCTAGTATTGCTGAGTAAAACATTCATGCATTGGTTACCATTTTAGAAAAGAGAAAAATTAGAAATGGATACGATCAAAGAGTAAATGATTAAAAATTCATACCTTGGTTACCAGTTTTTCCGCAAGCAACCATAAGACCCCCTTGAACTTCCCAGTAAGAAAGGTAGCATCGATAATTAGCATAGGACGGCAATAAGTATTAAAACCAGTGTTGGAAGCTTCAAAAGCAACAAAAAAACCTTTGGAACTGCCGCGTTCCACTATCATACTCAAACTTGACAACGCTTCCAGGATTGTAACGTCTAACGACATCAGAATACCAAACAGTCTGAATAGGACTTGATGTCATCACCCCAAAGATATTTTTTGCTGAATTGTAAACCATGGTATGCCTGACTATACGTAAGCTCAACTCTGTATTCTCTATGGAACAAATATTCGACATCAGCCACAATCTTCTTCTTCGTTGATGATATTAGACCATCTATTAGAATATTCTTCAAAAATAACTTCCTCATTTTAACCTTGGCTGGATCTGAACAAGATAAATCACATGAATGTTGTGGGACATATCTCTTGCATTCAAAAACACCATTGCTTTTGGAAACGAGAGACGCATGAAACCTCCAAGGATAACTATTTAATTTCTTGAACTTGTACTCCACAGTGTATCGTGTTTTTTTAACAATATCAAATTATAACCACTTTGAATTGAGTACTTAAAAACAGCATCACGAGCTTGATCAACACCTCTCTCAAACACCTTCCCTACACCACTTAGGCTATCAGCCCATGCATCAACCTTTCTTGGTAACTTTTCAACCAAAGATGAATTGTTGGTGATATCTTCTACAACAAGTACCTCATCGTTTGAAGCACAACTTGATGATGACGAAGAAGATACAGCAGATGAATCTTCAACACTAATAATCAGCTGGATTGTAAACTTCAAGACATCAATCTGATTCGTGATGAGATAGTGAATTAAGAATCTCAAATCCAATTCTGAAAGAATGATACTGGAAACTCCTTCCACACTATAACAAAACTGTATGAGCTCTTCAGGTAGATAAGGTGATAGACACATTTTAGTGTCTAATTTGCACCTTAATTTCTAATGAGTTAGTATTCGATTTTGCGTCTATTACGTGTTTTTATGCTTTTGTAGGTACATTAGAAGAATAAAGATTTGTGGAAAAATTGGCTCAAAAAGTGTTAAAGGCACCCGGGAAAATGGATTAAGGCACCCACACTTTGGATTGGGGGCACCCCAGGATCGGAGCGAGTCAACCCAGCGAGTCAACTCGGCGAGTCACCGATCCAACTCATCGGGAGAGGTTACTGTGTTCAACTGTGACTTCATGTTACGAGATTTTCAAGTTGTTTTCGATTCCAATTTATTCCAAAAGCTACAAGAGTTCAACACAAGATTAAACGCATCGATTTGGAGTGATTTACGCTGGAAAATATTGTGCAATCGTGAATTTGGACGGAAAAATGGATTCCGGCTTGGAATCGGATTTGTGAAGATTTGGATAGATTTTAAAGAGTTCTATTAGGTTTAGAACTCTCCCTAGGGTTTGTAGAGCCTATATATATGAAGAGAAGCCAATAGAAATCAACACGAAAACCTAGAGAAGAAATCAGAGCAATTCCGGTCACTTCCGGCAGCCGCCGGTCACCTGCTGGTGCATCGCCGGCACTGTTCTTCATCAGCCATCACCGAAGAAGACGACTAAGCAACGTCTGTATCTGTTGCATATCCAGTGTTACAGCTCTGCTCCTGTTGCCTTAGACTTTGAATACTCCTGTTGCTTAAAGCTTTCTGTTACAGCTGAACCCTGTTCTGTAACATTTATAAACATCTCTGTTCAGCTGTTACACCATTATTTCACTTTGTAATTGATATTTTGAGCAATGAAGAGATCTTTTGAGCAAGTTTTCATCACCATGGGCTAAGTTTATTTACTGGGATGATGGATAAGGTAATTTTCTCAATTTTATGTGATTTAATTATTTTCTAATAATTATTTATAATTCTTTTGTTATTAGAATTGCATAGTTTTAAATAGTGAAAACGGTTTTCTTTCAACAGTTGTGCTTTTGCCTGATGGATTATGCTTGGTTAATTAATTTTGATAGTCCATGCTTGTGATTTACCTCTGTTTGTTAGCATAACAAAACCAATTTTGGCAATTATTTGTGCTTCAATTAATTTAAAAAGAATTATCTGATTAATCACATAGGTTGTTAGATTTACCTGATTCCTGATTCCTGGTCCTTTTAAAATTATTTAAAAATCATCCTTAGGTTATTTAGTCTTTTTCTTACTCCTGGAATTTTCTAGAGTTAATTAGAATCATTATTTTCTAAAATCATTACCTTCACAAGTTCGAGAATCGAACCTCTTTTTACCACTATATTAAAATTACATCATAAGGCCAACTATGTTTCACGACACCTATCATCCCGCTGACAGTGGTTGATGCTGGAAGAGGATAGGAGACACTTAGATTGCAAAACAAAAACTCTGCAACAACCATGTTTGGCGTGCAACAAACATAAAAGACTAAAACTCACAAAACAACCATAAGTTGACACCATAAAATGGAATCCAGAGACAAGTTAGCTACACATTAGGGAGTCAACAACCATAAGTTCACACCATAAAAAATAAATCCAGGAAGAGGTTGGTTCAGATTGTAGGGTCAACAACAAAAGTTAACACCATAGAAGATGGAATCCAGGAACAAGTTGGTACAGATTATGGTGTCAACAACCAAAGTTGATTTCACTAGAATTCAGAAAGATATTTTGCCAAGATTATTATCTTCACCAAAACACGAATTCACTACAACAAAAACCTACAACAACAAAAAGAAACACAATTAAACTAACCTAAGCAACAAATTCACTAGTGACGCACTTCTTTCGGGGGATGCGCCTCCTCGTGAGAGAAATAATCATGGTAGAATCTGAAAAAACAATAATTACTGCAAAATCAATACCCTGCATTCTACACAGATGTATACATTCATCAAAAACAGCATAATTCATGTAAAAAATGAGTCATCCACCACTGCATTCTCCCACATATGTCTATATTCATCAAAAATAACACTCATGTAAAAACTGATTTCGTAACACTAAAAAGTAAAATAAATTACATAATATAATCTAAATCAAGAACGTTATTAACCTAAGTTTGATTCATGACCTGACATATCTAGAGAAATAAAAATCCATAAAAAATCAAATCAAAAACTAAAACGAAACTCAAAATTTACATGTTTACGAGATGAATCACGACCTCGAGATAAAATGAACCAATAAATCTAGTAGAGAATCAACACAAAATTAAGATTTCCCCAAAAATCATGATCTCTGCAACAAAATTGATGAACAAAAAACCAAATGAAATAGACTGAATATCTAAATCTCTATGAATCGAACATGCAAAATTTAAATAGATATATAAGAAGCTTCAATCACGAATTAAAATTACCAATTCAATCAGATATGTACAAACTGAAACTTCATGAATCTGATTTTGATCATAAAATTCAAATTGAAAAACAGAGGAGATGAAGAAGAAGAAGATGAAACAAACAATAGAAAGATGTTATGAAATCACTATCTCTATCAAAATCGAATCAAAATTTCAACGAATTTTTTTTCGCCTGAGAAGAAACTCTCTCGATCTCTTTCTCTTTCTTTTCTCTTTTCTATTTTTTTCTGTTAATAACAATTTTATTTTTGGATTTAATAGGATATATAGAAGGGTAAAGATGGTATTAATAAAAATAAAAAATAGGCTTCTAGAAGGTGAGGGATATATTTGTTGATAGATAAGGGTATTTGTGAGACCACCAAAAGGGAAGGTTCTCACTAAATTAATTAGCTATTTACCACCAAGATTCCCCAAAAACAATTCAAACTTAGTCTGGCGCCCGTGCTAACCCCCAGTCCTTGGAGCTGACTTTAAATCCTCAAGCGCTTCGAGGAAAACAATAGGTGTTACTGAGTTAGCATTTTGAAAAAGACATTGTCCTAGCACGTATAACACAAACACTCTTTCGAGCTCAACATAATGTTCAACTTTTTCTTCTTTAGGATCCTCGACCAGTTTAAGAACTTTGTGCTCATCATATCCTTCCTTATCAGAAATATACAATACAAGGCATTCTTTCCATCTATCTTGTGTTTTCCACTTCTATTGGTCATATGAAATCATATCTCTCTCGCGTAGTATTTCCGTCGACATATAAATATTTACAGCATAACTCCTACGAACAACATTTTAAAATTGATTTTCAACTGTAAATCCTAAAGTTTACATCAACCTAATGTTTGCATAATCTAAAGTTTATATATATAAAACTAAAAATAAAAATGCAAAAATTAATTAGAGAACAAATAAACTTATCGCATTTAGAATCTTTAAAATAAACATATTTGTAGTTTCCCAACAACGTTTTAATATTCCTCAAAAAACAATTATTTATAGTTCTTAGGGTTTAATAAATATTAACGATATCATGGATATCTACGGACTCTTTCTTTAACTGTATCATGGAGCCATTCATACACTATATGAAATTCAATTAACCCACCTCTTAACTTACCACGGATATCTACGGACTCTTTCTTTAACTGTATCATGGAGCCATTCATACACTACATGAAATTCAATTAACCCACCTCTTAACTTGGTATACCGAGTCCTCTCTTAATAGCCTAATATATAACCATTCACTATACGGTGTTCGCAAGATGTCTAATCTGTTACTTTAATTTCTTAAGAAAATTGTGGCAAAAATTCCTTTTACAATAAATTATTTTTTATTCTAAATGATTTTGGTATTGCCAGCAAATTGTCTAATCTGTTATTTTAATTTCTTAAAAAAATTATGACATAGTTCCTTTTACAATAAATTATTTTTTATTCTAAATGATTTTAATATTTTTAGATATAAAATTATGAAAGAAAATATAAAATTATAAAGGACTAGCTGTTTATAAGCTGTAGCTATTTATAAGCTGTAGAGAGTACAATGGAAACTATGTCGCTTTTTCCATAATGGTGCATCCTATTTGTCCAGTAACCTAGCTTGGCCTTATATGACCGAATGAGGATCCCATTGATCCATCTGTTCTGTACAACTGTCGTACGACTTTAATTATGAATTAGGGTCATACAAGAAAACATTTACAAGGGCACCATAAAAATTTTAATTCCTCATAAAATTAAATGGATTTTACAAGATATAGCCGAATGGACCCAATCAGATTTTCAACAAGAATGATACAAAATCAAAATTTCATGTGCTCTATTGATGAGAAACTCCAAAAGTCACCTAAACCTCATGAAGGCATTTGAGTGGCTTCGCCCGTTCGCCGCATAAGAAAAGGTCTCATGGAAAATCTAGAGAAAAATTTAAGAATGGGAACCCTCGAAAACTATAAAAATCAACAAACCACGTCACAGCTAATCCTACAAAATTGACAAAATTGATTTGATTGAAATCAAGATAGATGCCTCAGCGGTAGTGACAATTAACAAACAAATCATCATCGTTTAATCTGATAATTACATGTATATAATGCATCATTGGCACTGCTTCTATCTCAATCACACAATTAAAGAGAAAAATTAAACTACTAAAATCCAAGACGATGTAAGAAAAATCGATAATTAGTGCCTCAGTTTTAGGTTGTGTTCATAGCTGTTAACTCATAGTATATTTAATACCATCATTGACACTAATCAAAGTACCCAAAAGAAAAAACAATAAACCCTAATAAAGCAACAATCAACTGCAAAAACAAATTGAAACATCCTATGAAATTTTATGAAGATGCATCAGAGAGATTCCCAAGACGTGTCAACATATTATTATCCTGAAAGGATTTCTGATGTCCCTGTCTGTTTTATCATCACTTGCAAATTCCAATAAAATCTTAAAATCAAAATCCAGCAACAAATCAGTAAAATCCAATACAAAATCAATGACAATAACATATTGATCGTAACATTAAAATTAAGCTATAATTGAAATCACAGAAGACGGTTTGAAGTGTTCATCTATATGCATCAGAGAGATTCCCAAGACGAGTCAACATTTGATTATCCTTAAAGGACTTCTGATGTCCCTGTCTGTTTTATCGTCACTTGCATAACAGAACAATAAAAAAACTCAAATCTTAAAAACAGAAGATATTAAAAACTGTGGTTCACATGAAAGGTGGATGGAAAGGGAGCTAGCTTCAGAAAAAAACTGACTGAGCAGCCAAAAGAAACTATTTGGATCTTAGAAGAAGAAACTAGTTGTTGCTAGGGCTTTTGATAACTAGGGTTTTGCAGAGCCATTTTATAGCTTTGTGAAACTAGGGCAACAAAAGAAACTAGGGCAACAAAAGAAACAGGGAGAAATTTTCCTTTGAGAAAACGTTTCGGCGGCTCATAAACAAGGGACACGTGACAATGATTCGTAAGCCGTCGGATTGGGGATCCCCTTTCCTTTCGTGTGAATGATGTGCCACACCCTATGGGCTAGGGCTAATGCAAGTCCAGTAAGAGCAAGGACGCATAGTTAGCCAGATTTCTAGACAATCTGGTAATGGTCAACTACAGTAAAATTTGCAAGATTATATTAGCTAGCTAAGTAATAACTAATGAAAATTACATATCTATAGTGCTGGTGTAGATGGCAATTTTTCAACCAAGAGTAAAATGGTTATTTTGTGAACCGGCTAGTTTAGTTTGAGATCGATTACTTAGCTAAGACTAAGATTGTATATGATGTGGTTCGGTTCGGTTTTGATTTTACGAAACCATAAGACTTAGTTTTATAATTTTTAAAATCAATAGCAAACTAAAGAAGTTTGTTTTAAAACAGACAATTTTCTAAAAATTAAGAAAATAAAAATACTACATATTATTTTGATTAAAATTTTTATATCTGTAACTCTAAATAATACACGCACATTCATTTTAAGAAAAAAAAAGATTCATACATACATAAATATTAATTTCTCATTTTTTTTAATCAATCTCAGTTTAATAATTACATAAGTATTTAAAATGGATCCAGACCGGACCATATATGGATTCAAAAGGTTTAAAAAATATATTTACATAGTTACGATCAGTGAATTACCACTAATTCAAGATCTGTAACAACAACATTACTTCTTAATGGAGAAGAAGGAAAAAATAAATTCAACAACATTACTTCTTAATGGAGAAGAAGGAAAAAATAGATTTGAAGATGGTATAGAAAGAAATAAAATCTCAAAATATTAAACAAAATCTTCATCATCAACACTTTTCTTTGTTTTTCACTATGTTATGTGTGAATCTATGATTCTCTTGTTTTTCTTGAGCTCTATTATATTCTTCTTACGGGAACAAGAGAAATAGATGAGAACTCATTCACAACTCAGAAAACCAATCTTGACTACGTAATCAAATCATTACATAAAATTTGTTGTACTCACTTTATTCTAGTAAGACTTTTGGTATCTAAATAATTTTGATATATGTTGATTCTTTGCAGCTTACCGAAGAAGGTGGAGGCGGTGAGCACCAGGTGAAGTAGATGGAAAAAAATAATATAGTTTTTAAGGTTGGTTTATGTTAAGACTTTTATAGTTTAAATGTAAAAATAAAATAAAATGTAGTTAATCTAACGGTGGACTCATATATGGGGTTAATAAGATAACTAAGGTTTAGCGGTTGATATTGATTATATCTAAGGGTTGTTATTAATCTTTTTAGCCAACGGTTTTTAGTTCGGGTTTATACCAAATCGAAACCGTGAACATCATTTTTTAGCTTTTAAAACCAAAATCATTAATAGATGGTTTTTTGCTAGAACGGATCTGTTCGGTGTAATTTTTCGGTTTAACCAGAACCATGTACAACCATAGTTGAGACAAACTCAAGCCTTATGGATGTGGTGTAACCTCCAAGTTAAATGGGCCTCATTGCCTTGTTGAGCCTTTTTTCTTTGTTGAGCCTCACTACTATATTGAGCCTCATTTTTAAGATGATAGTCGTGTACATGATGTTCTCTTATGTATGATTCTACATCCACATCCTGGCAATCAAGATAAAGATTTTTTAACATCACCCCGAGACTTTCGTCAAAACCCAAGGCTCTTTAACGTCACCTGGAGTCTTGGGCGGCTTAGTAATCTGAAACGTCACCAATTTGAAAGGAGCCCCTCTCCTAGGGTTTGAACCTCTTACCTTAATGAAATTTGAATCACCGGATCGCATGAACAGTTTCAAGGATTTTATTTTGACGTAATTTATCTTGATCCATTCTCATGACTGGTACTAAGCATCTTCCACAAGCCTCTTCAGGGCAGCTCTTCCATAGCGCCTCTTCAGGCATGTTCATGCATTTGTCCCGCCATAGACGAATTATTTTTCTCATATGGTTGGGCAACGACTCTCCTAGCTTCTATGGTTGTACAACGACTCTCATAGCCCATATGGTTGGACAATGACTCTAACCTTGCTCATATGGTTGAACAAGAACTTATCTTGCTCCAAATGTTGAACAAGGACTCATATTTCTCTTAAGTCCTACAACTGATGTCAGGCCATAACCTCTTTACAGAGCCAACCATGGGATACCCTAGGATTTACACCAAAAAACAAGCATTTTCGGGAGAATATTCTAATTCCGATGACGAGAATGCTGAAAAGATGACGATCGAGAATGAAACCAAATTGATTGATTTTGTGGAGGACCTAATTGAGTTTCCTAAGGATTATGATGATGCTTAAATTTTGATTGAAACAGGCACTGATGAAGAATGACTTTTAAAAAGTTTGATAGAGGACCACGATATACATGAGGTAAATAATTCATTAGAGTTATTTAACAATGATTGAGCTCCCGTACAAGGTTTGTTTAATCCTTACATAATACTATATCTTTTAATGCTCCTCTCCCAATCGAAATAGTTCCCTAAATAGTTGTTGACCCAATTTTTAAGGAGCTACCTCACTTAAGATTGAGCATATGTGCTACTAGAATTCTTAAGAATTATTTTGCTTATAACTATCCACCACTAGATGATTTTAGCATTGTGCAGGTTCACCAAGAGGAACTCGTTGAAATTCCCATGTTCTACGTTCTTTATACACTTTTAATTGTAGAAAAGACTAAATGTTGGGGAAACTTCCATAATTTCAATATTTATATCTTACGCTAACATTCTTGTGTAGTTGTTACTAAATTTTCAAATTATTGTCTGGGTGGATCCCCAGATATTCAGATTGTTGGTTGACCGATGATAACCATAAGGTCAGGCTAAGGACGTTAAACTAAGCGTTGAATGGGAGGTCACCCATTAATTTTGTATTTCTATCATTTTATTGTTATAGTTTTTATAGTTTGCATATAATATTAGGAATTTCCCATCTTAAACTTTACATTAAGGACAATGTAAATTTTAAGTGGAGTATTTGCATATTTTGCATGTAGAGTTTTCACTTTAGTTTAGTATTCACTTTAGTAGGTAAAATTTTGTACATTCTTCGTGTTCTTCAGCAGCAACAGAGAAAAAATCTATGAAGTGATTTCTTTCCCTTGTTTTCGTCTCCTGAGCTCTCCCAAACTCTCTATACTCGACTCCTATTTATAGTAGAACACCTTCACCAATTAAATCTCCTCCATATCTCCGAAACATCTTCCCATTCATTGTTTATATTCTCGGACAAAATCTTCTTGGTATTTTCTTTCCCCTTTCAAGTGATTCTCGACCAGGACAGCTCGTTGTTTCCTTATCTCAATCTGAGAATATCTTCTCGTTGGTTCTGTTAACAAGATTTGATGTTATTTATAGCTTCGGGAGTATCTCTCTCGATCTGATTTTGTGAGCTTATGTTGTTAAGTGGATTTTTTGGTATTTCAATCACGTACAACTCTTCTGTTAATCAGGAAAGAGTATTTTTCGCCTTTAACTCTTTTATTCTTGCCAAAATTCTCTTAACCAAATCATGCAGATGAGATACATTGTTTCCCGCTAATATTATGTTTTAAAGTGGGAAGAAGATGGTGTGCCTCTATCCTTTGTTGGGGTCCTTTTAGCACATTCATGGGGTGCCTTTATCAAAATTTTCGGGTCCCTTTAGTAATTTTTCGAGCCGATTTTTCCAAAAATGTTTATTTCCCAAAAACACCTACATATGCGTAAAAACACAATAATAGTACAAAATTGAGTTCCAACACTATAAAAATTGGGAACAAATTAGATACATAAAGGTGTCTATCAAATACCCCCAAACTTATTATTTGCTAGTCCTCGAGCAAATCTAATCTAGAAAATAAAAAGTCCTAACTCACTTTCGCAGGCATCGCGATTGCACTTAGTATGTGCAACAAGCCTTTAAACCCATAGGTATCCCAATCAGACGAGTTGTAGTCTCGTGAGGGTTTACAAGAGGCGTACCCACAAAACCTTTTACTCCAAATCCTATCTACTTGTTAACGATTGAGGGTAAACACTAAACAAGCTATTTAGTTGGCATACTAAATTCTTCGGCTATGGGAATCATTAATGGATTGAGATACGCTCCCACTGGTCTTAATCCTTATACTAAATCGACTCAACTGGTATATACAGGGGCCCCAACGGTTGATTTATTGAATATAAAACAAGTATTACTAAATTACTTACACCATGATTGGATCAATTTGAATCCAAGCACATGCTCCTTATCAGCATCTTACATGATAGTTCTCGTGGATCCTGCGTTCCATACTTGCTTAGGCGACAGAGACAGGGAGAACACACACATATTGCTATCAAAGTGTCAATACTCGTGTTTTTTTTAAATAATGGTCTAAATAATACAATAATGGGGCTTAATCTTAAACACTCTACTTCATCTTGGCGGTGATAACAATTCAATACTGGTGCCCCACCAAATCACTTAGAAAAACACAAAAAATTGCAAAAGTAATAACAGATGGTGATATGGTCGAGATAGACTCCGAGATATGGTGACACTATAATGTTATTTCTAACACATGAGCTAGGCATCCTTTTATGAATAAACCATTTAGCTGGGAACACCAATTTATATATAAAAAGATTTAAGTTTCCATCTACTAAAATGATTAGTGTCATCCTGAACTGTCCACAAATTTCTAAAGTTTGGAGTTTTATTATTCCAACTAAAAATTTCCCCCTTATCCCCAAACTTAAACCTAACATTGTCCTTAATGTTTCAAATTATAGTGCAAAACCAAAAATATAGGTAACTAGAGGAATAAAGAGGTAAGCCAGAAAGATAGTACTTGGGTGAAGCGTAACAATCATTCTTTGGAGAATAACACAGAAAAATAAAAATAAAAACTTACTAATGTACAACAATATCCTTGATTGTCAATCAAGGTAAGCAGGGTCCTCCATAGGGACCTCCTTAACATCATCTGCAAGAAAAGGCTAAAAAGGGTTTCAATCTCTGACCATTAACCTTTGAAGAACTACTACCATCTAGTGTCTCAATCTCAATAGCTCCATGAGGAAAAACAGTACGAAATATAAAAGGATCCGTCGAACGAGAGCGTAACTTCCCGAGAATAAATGCAAACGGGTATCATACAGAAAAACTTTTTGACCTAGAGAAAATGGCTTTATTAAAATATTTCTATCATGCACAAGTTTCAATTTGTTCTTATACTCCTTAGCACTATCGTATGCATCTCTATGAATCTTGTCCAACTCATTGAGCTTGAGCTTCCTGTGAGCTCCTGCCTTGTCAAGCGAAAAATTAAGTTGCTTTACAACCCAATATGCTTTATGCTCTATCTCGACGGGCATGTGACATGCCTTGCAAAAAACTAGACGATAAGGTGACATTCCAATGGGGGTCTTAAACGCAGTACGGTAAGCCCATAAGGCATCAGTAAGCCTCAATGACCAGTCTTTCCGATTAGGATTAACTATTTTCTCTAAAATACATTTATCTCTATGTTGGAAACCTCTACTTAACCACTAGTTTTTGGGTAATATAGGGTAGCTACTTTGTGGGTAGTACCATATTTCTTCATCAAAAGCCTAAATGGTCGATTACAAAAGTGTGACCCTCCATCACTCATTATAGCTCGCGGTGTACCAAAACGTGCAAATATGATATCATTCAAAAACTGGACCACAACCTTGTGGTCATTTGTTCTACATGAAACCGCCTCAACCCACTTAGACACATAGTCTACAATGACAAGAATGTAAAAATAACCAAACGAATTAGGAAAAGGACCCATAAAATCAATGCCCCACACATCAAAGACCTCAATAACTAGAATAGGGTTCAAAGGCATCATTTTTCTTCGGGAAATGGTTCCTAACTTCTGGCAACGCTCACAAGTAACACAGTGACGGTGGGTGTCATTAAACAACGAAGGCCAGTAGAATCCACACTGCAATATCTTAGAACCATTTTCTTCGTACTAAAATGACCCCACAAGCATGATCATGACAAAGGGAAATAATACTGGACGGGTCACTCTCAGGTATACATCTCCTAATAATATGGTATGGACAATACTTAAACAGATAAGGATCATCCCAAATAAATGCTTAACCTCGGCTAAAAACCTAGAACGATCTTGTTTACCCCAATGTTTGGGCATTCGACTAGTAACAAGATAGTCCACTATATTCGCATACAGTGGTAAGCGGGAAACAAGGAAAAGTTATTCATCAGGAAACTATCCATCACATAATGGGAATCATCAGGGGAATCAAAAACAAGCCTAGACAAGTGGTCTGCTACTATATTTTATGCACCCTTTTTGTTTCTAATTTATAGAGAAAATTCTTGTAACAAAATGATCAATCTAGGTTTAGTATCATTCTTGGACATAAGATACTTCAAAGCAGCATGATTAGTAAAGACTATGACCTTAGAAACTAAGAGATATGATATAAACTTGTCTAAGGTAAAAACAATGGCTAATAATTCCTTTTCTGTGGTGGTGTAGTTCAGTTGGGCATCATTCAGAGTTTTGCTAGCATAGTAAATCACATGAAGTAATTTATTTTCTCGTTAACCTACCACAACACCAATAGCATAATCTGAAGCATCACACATGATTTTTCAAAGGGTATGTTCCAGTTAGGTGCCTGGACTATGGGGGCGGTAGTGAGTAAAGTCTTAAGCTTCTCAAAAGCCTCTAAACAAACATCATCAAAAACAAACTTAACATCTTTTGCAAGCAAATTATAAAGAAGTCTAAAAATCAAGTTAAAATCCCTAATGAAACGACGATAAAAACATGCATGCCCTAAGAATGACCTAATATCTCTTACGATTTTGGGGACCTGTAAATTCTTAATAAGGTCAACTTTGGCTTTGTCTACCTTTATACCCTTAGAAGATACGATGTCCCCTAAAACAATTTATGAACGAACCATAAAATGACATTTCTCCCAATTAAGCACTACATTCTTTTACTTACATCTAGTTAACACTAATGTCAAATGATGAAAGCACTCATCAAAAGATGAACCAAACACTGAAAAATCATCCATAAAGACCTCTAAAAACCGTTCTACCAAGTCAGAAAATACGTTTATCATACAACGCTGAAAAGTAGCGGGTGCATTATACAACTCGAAAGGCATACGTCTATACGCAAAGATACCAAAGGGACAAGTAAAAGTAGTTTTATCTTGGTCTTCTGGGGCAATAACAATCTAACTACAACCAGAGTAGCCATCTAACAAGCAATAATGACTATGTCCAGATAATCGCTCTAGCATTTTATCGATGAAAGGAAGATGAAAGTGGTCCTTCCTTGTGACCTTGTTCAATTTTCTATAGTCAATACAAACACGCCACCCCGTGGTCACTCGGGTTGGGATTAACTCATTGTTATCATTCTGGACTACAATGATACCTGATTTCTCTGGGAACAACCTGAACGGGGCTGACCCACTTACTGTCTGAAATGGGGTAGATAATACTTGCATCTAACAACTTAAGCACCTCAGTTCGAACTACTTCTTTCATGTTAGGGTTCACTCGACGTTGCTTCTCCCTATAAGGTTTGTGTCGAAATGAATTTGATGCATACAAACAATAGGACTTATACCCTTAATGTCTGCTAAGGTCCAACCTAAAGCTTCCTTGTTATCTTGAAGTACGGTCACTAGCCTACTTTCCTGATTATTATCCAAACCGGACGCTACAATTACAGGAAAAGTATCAGATGGGCCTAAAAACACATATTTCAGAGTATCTGGCAATGGTTTGAGGTCCAACTTAGGAGGCTCTTCTAAAGAAGGAATTACGGTAGAATTAGAAACTATTAGTGGTTCGAACTTAGCTTTCTATCTATTAGTATCTAACAAAGCGGTAGAGTCTAACAGAGCATTCACTTGATCAATTGTGCTATCATCGTCAAAATCTAATCCAAAATAGGATAAACAACTTTTTAATGGATCTTCAGATAAGATGTTAGGTAATGACTCCTGAACTCATGTTCACCTCTTCAATGCACGTGTCATCTAGCTCAGGGGGTTGCTTACTAATATTGAAAATATTCATCTCAATAGCCATATTACCAAAAGATAAACTCATAATACCATTTCGACAGTTAATGATCGCATTAGATGTAGCTAAAAACGGGCGACCTAATATGACAGGTATCTGGTTTTATAGGTCAGGAATAGGTTAGGTATCTAGGATAACAAAATCCACATGATAAATAAACCTATCGACCTCAATAAGAACATCCTCGACAATACCACGAGAAATTTTCACAGACCTATCAGCTAACTGAAGTGTTATCTGGTTAGGTTTTGAGTCACCAAGTCCTAGCTGGAGGTACACATGGTACGAAAGTAAGTTCACATTAGCTCCTAAGTCATGTAACGCTTTCTCTACAAGGTAGTAACTTATTGTGCAAGAAATGGTAGGGGAACCTGGGTCTTTGTACTTAGGAGTTGTGTTGTTCTGGATAATTGAACTCACATGACTAGCTATAAAGGATTTTTTCTGTACACTAAGCTTTCTTTTTCGCGTACAAATATCCTGAAGGAACTTGGCATAAGTAGGAATCTTCCTAATTGAATCTAATAAAGGAAGATTGATGTTGACTTGCTTAAAAATCTCCAATATATCATTAAAGTTGGATTCCTTCCTAGTTGGTACTAGAAGTTGTGGGAATGGGGCTCTGGACACAAAATTGGGCTCAACGGGAACCGCTTTGGACTCCTTAGAGACTTTATCAGTCTCTTTAGCTACAGGCTCAGAAGGGTGAACTACAACATGTTCAGTATCGGGCAAGGTTACCTTGTTGTCTACCACTCTTAAGGGTTTTAATTGAATTCACATGATCTGATGACTTCCCACCAGAAGATAACTCATGAACTCCTTTAGGGTTGGGTTGTGGTTGACTAGGGAACTTACCTTTTTCTCTTTCTCCCAAAGACTCAGCTATTTGACCAACCTGGGATTCTAAATTGGAAATAGCCTGACTGTTAGCCTGAACAATCTTTTGATTTTCTTGTAAACTTTGATTGACAAACTGTTGAAAATCTTTAGTATTATGAGTTAATAAGGCGATAGACTCTGCTAAACTCATGATCGTCTTATCTATCGGATTCTAAAATTGTGTTGGTTTGGAAGGATTCTTAGTATAACCAAAACCTGGTGGAACCTGAGGGTTACTAGACTGACTTTGATCTTTGTCCTTAAACCAAGAAAGGTTTGGATGGTTTCTCTAACCAGGGTTATAGGTTTCTGAATATGGGTCAAACTTTTGACGATTATCATGTATTATTGTAAATAGCATAGGCTTGCTCTTCAACAGTCTATCCTTCCCAAAATGACTTGGGCTCTATTCCGAAACTAGATTGACTCAATTCTAAGGCTTCTAACATTTTTGTTATAGCTGTAATTTTGGCATTTGATTAGAGAATTCCATCTACCTTATTGACATTACCTCTGCTAAGTAAATATTTTCTCTGGGGTTCCTTACTACACTCCCATTGCTGGGGTTTTTCGGAAATTTCATTCAAAAATGTCATTGCCTCATCAACAGTTTTACTATCAAAACTCCTTGTACACAATGACTCGACCATGGTCGTCGTTGGATAATCTCGCCCTTCATAAAGGATCTGGACTAGTCTAACCTTTTCTAAACTATTATGGGGACATTGTATCAACAAATCATTGAACATTTCCAAATACCTATACAAAGATTCCCCCTCTTGCTGCACAAATATGGAAATATCGTGCCTAATAGATGATGTTTTGTGCCTAGGGAAAAATTAGATATAAAGGCAGCACTAAGTTGTTCATATATTTCGATGGATTCAGATGGCAAACTATATAACCAAGATTTGGCCTTGTCTCTTAGGGAAAAAGAAAATAACCTAAGTTTCAAAGCTTCATCAGACAAGTTGTGAATTCTTAGGTTACTACATATTTCTTCAAATTCCCTAATGTGAAAGTAGGGGTTTTCATTTTCTTTTCCTAAGAAGATTGTCATTTTTGGCACATCTGGAAAACTAAGAATAACTTCCTCACTAAGAGACAAATTCTAAAAACTAAAGTTTCCAAAAATTAGGCTCTCAAAAGAAGGGTTTCCTAAATTCTCAATTTCAAAGACAAAGTTTCTATTCTCGTCACTGATCAAACGACCAATAGAATCTCTTCTCCAGCCACGCTCACTCAAGGCTTTAGGCGGCCTGGGCATGCAATTAAATAACTCCTAATTGGAAGAGAATTCTAAACAAACATAAACAAGGCCGACTCAACCAAATCAAACCTATTGAATCTAGCAAACAAAAAGCACGATAGCTCCACTTAGATTGTTGCTAGACCAGCTTATATTCTTCCAACAGGAAACTAATTACAGTTTTAGCAAATCCGAATCAGATTAAGTCGAATATAAACATGATAAGATCTAAGGAGCTTTGATAACCCTGCCTCTTTGGCAACGTTTCCTTGGGTTACAAGGAGGCTTGAATCTACTTAAAATAATCTTCCTGAACTTTAAGTTAGGCTAACATAATAACCAATACAGTCATTTTGAATGAATTTTCAATAAGCTTGATACTTTATCGGTCTGCTTTCTAGTCAAATTTTAAGGATTAGATTCACGTTATGTAACGTGTTCCTAAGGCGGGCAAGAAGGAAACGGTGATGAAATCCGAGTCCTTATCTTATATGGCCAGTCCTTGCCCTTTATTAGAAAATAAATCCGTATTCAGTTCCTTAACATATATGTATACGAAGGAATACAGTAAACCCACTTGCAAGGGATTCGTGGGTTGATCGAGTTTTACCTCCCGTACCAGACAGGGATGAATCGGTTGTAATTGACTCGGGCCACCGTAGGGTTTAAAAATAATAATAATGTCTTAAAGTCCAAAGTCCAAAAATAAGAAGAAAAATACCTAATAATTACAAAAATAATAAGAATTTTCTAATACAATTTTCTAAAAAGATAATTAAAAATCATTAAAAAAATCAAAATTAAATTAAAAAAAAATTGTCTTCTTTTTCTGTTCTTTTCGATTTATCTTTGACTCCAAGTCTTTAATCAATCAATATAATCTTTGGCTCCAATTTATTTTTGATCCAAACTCTCGAACTTGTGAAGACTGATTTTAGATTCAAACTCTAATAATTAAACTAGAAAACTCAAAACAAAGTCGGTATCAAGATTAAAGAGGCACTGAGACTCAGGATTCCACCATTAACCAATTAAAGTGATTTAGTCTAATCAATGCAATTATTTACATTAAAAGTGATTATAATATGTTACAAAAGTAGATTTTCAAAGTAACAATTGTAAATCGAAAGTATAAAACATCAAAAACCCTAGGCTAAGCATGCTCTATCAAAAGAAATCACAATTGTTTAATAAAAATACTTAAATCAATTTTTAATCAAAGAAAATAATCATAAAAGAAATTGCAAAAATCAATTAAATAGAAATATACCACTTTTCTTGGAACAATGGCTTCCTTCGTCGCCTCAGCAAAGGGGTTTAGCTCCTCATATTAATCACTTGCTCAAAATGATGATTCATTCCTCAAAGTGTTTACAAATGATGAAAAAGGAGAAAAAAATAAAGAAAACAACGAGTTTGCAACGTTTATAGGCGTTACAAACTCACTGTTACAAAGCAAGGCTGAAGATAAATGTTGCAGAGCTGAAGATAAACGTTGCAAACAGTTTAAGAAACTGTGGCAGAGAGGTTGAAGAAACCAATGTCGTGACCTCTGTTCTTTGTATGCTTCATCAGCAGCAGAGAAAAATTCTCTATAGTGTTTTCTTTTTCTTCTCTTCGTCTCCTAAGCTCTCCCAAACTCTCTATACTCGACTCCTATTTATAGTAGAACACCTTCACCAATTAAATCTCCTCCATATCTCCGAAACATCTTCCCATTCATTGTTTATATTCTCGGACAAAATCTTCTTGGTATTTTCTTTCCCCTTTCAAGTGATTCTCGACCAGGACAGCTCGTTGTTTCCTTATCTCAATCTGAGAATATCTTCTCGTTGGTTCTGTTAACAAGATTTAATGTTATTTATAGCTTCGGGAGTATCTCTCTCGATCTGATTTTGTGAGCTTATGTTGTTAACTGGATTTTTTGGTATTTCAATCACGTACAACTCTTCTGTTAATCAGGAAAGAGTATTTTTCGCCTTTAACTCTTTTATTCTTGCCAAAATTCTCTTAACCAAAGTGGGAAGAAGATGGTGTGCCTCTATCCTTTGTTGGGGTCCTTTTAGCACATTCATGGGGTGCCTTTATCAAAATTTTCGGGTCCCTTTAGTAATTTTTCGAGCCGATTTTTCCAAAAATGTTTATTTCCCAAAAACACCTACATATGCATAAAAACACAATAATAGTACAAAATTGAGTTCCAACACTATAAAAATTGGGAACAAATTAGACACATAAAGGTGTCTATCAAATACCCCCAAACTTATTATTTGCTAGTCCTCGAGCAAATCTAATCTAGAAAATAAAAAGTCCTAACTCACTTTCGCAGGCATCGCGATTGCACTTAGTATGTGCAACAAGCCTTTAAACCCATAGGTATCCCAATCAGACGAGTTGTAGTCTCGTGAGGGTTTACAAGAGGCGTACCCACAAAACCTTTTACTTCAAACCCTATCTACTTGTTAACGATTGAGGGTAAACACTAAACAAGCTATTTAGTTGGCATACTAAATTCTTCGGCTATGGGAATCATTACCCTTTATGAGTCCAATTCTTGTACACGAGTTTGCACTCAAGCATACTAAAATTCATATATAAGAAAACAAAGCTCTACTTAGATAGTCGTTCAACCACGATACTCAGAATCAATCAAAGTTGAATCACATGAATAGATTTAGAAGATGGATATAGAGATAATGAAAGGTGCACATGTTGACTAAGGTGAACGATGTTTCCCATATCTGTCTGAAGGTCACTGCCAGGATGAATCATAATGGATTGAGATACGCTCCCACTGGTCTTAATCCTTATACTAATATCGACTCAACTGGTATATACAGGGGCCCCAACGGTCGATTTATTGAAAATAAAACAATTATTATTAAATGTACTGACAACATGATTGGATCAATTTGAATCCAAGCACATGCTCCTTATCAGCATCTTACATGATAGTTCTCGTGGATCCTGCGTTCCATGCTTGCTTAGGCGACAAAGACAGGGAGAACACACACACGTATTGCTATCAAAATGTCAATACTCATCTTGTTTTTAAATAATGGACTAAAATAATACAATAATGGGGCTTGATCTCAAAAACTCTACTTCATCTTGGCGGTGATAACAATTCGATACTGGTGCCCTACCAAATCACTTAGAAAAACATAAAAAATTACAAAAGTAATAACAGATGGTGATATGGTCGAGATAGACTCCGAGATATGGTGACTTTATCATGTTATTTCTAACACATGATCTAGGCATCCTTTTATGAATAAACCATTTAGCTGGGAACACCAATTCCTATATAAAAAGATCTAAGTTTCCATCTATCTAGAATGGTTAGTGTCATCCTGAATCGTTCACAAGTTTCTAAAGTTTGGAGTTTTATTATTTCAACTAAAAGTTTCTCACTTATCCCCAAACTTAAACCTAACATTGTCCTCAATGTTTCAAATTATAGGGCAAAACCAAAAATATAGGTAACTAGAGGAATAAAGAGGTAAGTCAGAAAGATAGTACCTGGGTGAAGCGTAACAATCATTCTTTGGAGAATAACATAGAAAATAAAAACAGAAACCTACAAAAACTTACTAATGTACAACAATATCCCTGATGGTCAATCAAGGTAAGCAGGTTCCTCCATAGGGACCTCCTTAACATCACCTGCAAGAAAAGGCTAAAAAGGGTTTCAATCTCTGACCATTAACCTTTGAAGAACTACTACCATCTAGTGTCTCAATCTCAATAGCTCCATGAGGAAAAACAGTACGAAATATAAAAGGATCCGTCGAACGAGAGCGTAACTTCCCGAGAATAAATGCAAACGGGTATCATACAGAAAAACTTTTTGACCTAGAGAAAATGGCTTTATTAAAATATTTCTATCATGCACAAGTTTCAATTTGTTCTTATACTCCTTAGCACTATCGTATGCATCTCTATGAATCTCGTCCAACTCATTGAGCTGGAGCTTCCTGTGAGCTCCTGCCTTGTCAAGCAAAAAATTAAGTTGTTTTACAACCCAATATGCTTTATGCTCTATCTCGACGGGCAGGTGACATGCCTTGACAAAAAATAGACGATAAGGTGACATTCCAATAAGGGTCTTAAACGCAGTACGGTAAGCCCATAAGGCATCAGTAAGCCTCAATGACCAGTCTTTCCGATTATGATTAACTGTTTTCTCTAAAATACGTTTTATCTCCCTGTTGGAAACTTCTACTTGACCACTAGTTTGTGGGTGATATGGGGTAGCTACTTTGTGGGTAGTACCATATTTCTTCATCAAAAGACTAAATGGTCGATTACAAAAGTGTGACCCTCCATCACTAATTATAGATCGCGGTGTACCAAAACGTGCAATTATGTTATCATTCAAAAACTGGACCACAACCTTGTGGTTATTTGTTCTACATGAAACCACCGCAACCTATTTTATACACTTTCAATTGTAGAACTAACTAAACTTTGGGGAAACTTCCATAATTTCAATATCTATATCTCATGCTAACATTCTTGTGTAGTTGTTATTAAAATTTCAAATTATTGTCTGGGTGGATCTCTAGATATTCAGATTGTTGGTTGACAGACGATAACCATAAGGTCAGGCTAAGGACGTTAAACTAAGCGATGAATGGGAGGCAACCCATTAATTTTGTATTTCTATCATTTTATTGTTATAGTTTTTATATTTTGCATATCATATTAGGAATTTCCTATCTTAAACTTTACATTAGATGAGTCAATTTACATAGAGGACAATGTAAAGTTTAAGTGCCGTATTTGTATATTTTGCATATAGAGTTTTCACTTTAGTTTAGTATTCACTTTAGTAGGTAAAATTCTGTACATTCTTCGTGTTCTTCAGCAACAGCAGAGAAAAAATCTATGAAGTGATTTCTTTCCCTTGTCTTCGTCTCCTGAGCTCTCCCAAACTCTCTATACCCGACTCCTATTTATAGTAGAACACCTTCACCAATTAAATCTCCTCCATATCTCTGAAACATCTTCTCATTCATTGTTTATATTCTCGGACAAAATCTTCTCGGTTTTTTCTTTCACCTTTCAAGTGATTCTCGACCAGGACAACTCGTTGTTTCCTTATCTCAATCTGAGAATATCTTTTTGCTGATTCTGTTAACAAGATTTGATGTTATTTACATCTTCGGGAATATCTCTCTCGATCTGATTTTATGAGCTCATATTGTTAAGTGGATTTTATGGTATTTCAATCACGTACAACTCTTCTGTAATTAAGAAAGAGTATTTTTCACCTTTAACTCTTTTATTCTTTCCAAAATTCTCTTAACCAAATCATGCATATGACATACATTGTTTCCCGCCAATATTATGCTTTGAAATGGGAAGAAGAAGGTGTCCCCCTATCCTCTGCTGGGGTGCCTTTATCAATTTTTTCGGTTGCCTTTAGTAATTTTTCGAGCCGATTTTTCCAAAAATGTTTATTTCCCAAAAACACCTACACATACATAAAAACACAATATTAGTACAAAATTGAGTTACAACACCATAAAATTGGGAACAAATTAGACACATAAAGGTGTCTATCATACATATTTTTGTATAAACCTCAAATTTTTAGAGATTTTAGAGTTACGTATTATACTTTTTGCTAAGTTTACATGCAGAGTTCTTACAAAATAACTGAACTTATAAGTTATAAAAAAACTTACATTCGAGGTTCTTAATCGTTGAGAGGGTAAAAATCATGAACTTAACCTTGCCAATGGCATTAGGTGCAGAAGGAAATGCAGTATTAGAGATATAATCAATCATTAGTGGAGACTATCGATAAATAAAAGTAAGACCTTCAACATATATATTCCATTTAGAGGGTTTCATCTGCACAAACTCCGGGTAGAATACTGAGCTACTCAACCTCGTACCCCTTCAACACTTTTTGATATCTTTAGTGCTAATTCTATCAATCATGAGGGTGACATCAAAATTGAGAACTAACCTCATCTTGTAGTCTGAATTGCAGGTTGCACCACTCTCTTGAAGCAGTGACCATAGAAATATATCATAATCATCAACACGAGGAGCAATACCAATTTATGATAAAGTTGAAGACGTTTAATATTTACAAGAAACAAAAGAAGAACGGAAATTCCATATTCAAGTGAAAAGATAAAGAAAAGGAGAAAGATGTAAGTTTTTAAAGTTTATACGACCAAGACAATACCAAAGTTGTGAAGGATCAACTGCTAAATCATTTCCTACGACAATTCAATTAAGAAAAATAAAAATAAATAATTATATAAAAATAAAAATAAATAATAACCAATGTTGTAAAGAAGAAGAAATCTATAAAAAAGTCTCAAAATAACAAGTAATTTAAAAAAAAAAAAAAGGAGTACAAGTTGTTATAGTTTTACGAAGTTCTAGAATTTATCAACGAGAGTTGAAGCCAAAGACGAAGAAATTTCTATTGGACACTATAGAGTGGTGTTGAATATATATCAGATGAGAATGTGAGTGAGCATTCTCATACTCACATATGATTTGATTTTCTTTCTTATAGATTATCAGAGAAAAGAAAAAAAAAAGAAAAAAGTTTTTTGAAAAAGAAAAAAAATAGTTTTAAGTGTCACCACTCAACATGTGTAAGTATTTTCTATTTGTTCATGCTTACATACACATGTGCGACCAATTTTTATCATCTTATGAGTGACCGACTTATAAGGCAGAAGTCAAGGCGAAATGCTTATCGGTTGGTATTGAGGCTGCATTCTCTTATATGACATTGGATTAACACATTACACTCTTATTTCTCGATAATTAAGCGTAAGCAAGTTCTCTTGTATTTCTAACTTCTTATTATTAGGTGCATAAACTTTATGTCCTCATAACTATTTGGATGATTGCGGCACGTTGCTAAAGGCTTGTTGCACATGCTAAGTGTAATTGCGATTCCTACGAAAGTGAGTTAGGTTAGTGTAGGTAATAGTTTGCTCGGAAACTAGCAAAATCTAAGTGTGGGAGAATTTTATAAGTGCATAATTTACATGATTTTAGTGTCTAATCCATACTCATATTTGTTATAATTCTTGCATATTATTTGTTCTTACTTTTGTTTTCTTTTATTTGTTTCTATTAGGTGAACCATCCTAATAAGAGTGAAAATGGATACAAAAAATGTAAGAGGTGAGTATCCAAGTGTCTAGAGCCATGAGAAGTGGAAGAAATGCGACGAAAAGGAGCAAAGAACGTCGTAAAACATAAGAATAACTATCAAGTAAGTAATTGAACATCCAAATCAGGATTTCTTTTCACCGTCTTGTAGAGGATTGAAAGACGAAGCCAACGCAAAAAGAATGAGGTCATGTCGAATTCGTATGAAGAAGTTATGAACAAAACGGTGAAACCAACTTGGATTTGGTTTCTATTTGGCATGTCTGGGCTTGCATGGGAAGAAAAGGAAGGGATTTCCCACTAGTATAAAAAAATATTTAACCTGCTTCAAGTTGAAATAATTCCATAATTGAATTCCATGAACTCTTTCTATATATACATCAATATGTTGACTCTCATTGAACAATATTGATTTACTACTGTATTCACAATACACATATTTTATACTCGAAGTCTATTGATCATCTTTATACTCATTCTCTAGAATGAGAATTACTAAGCACATTCATATTTTCTCCCAACTGAGACATATGTATTCACAATGATAACGTTGTCTAATATATACGATGAATGCAACCGTTAGCAAGTATGCTACAAAAAACACTGCTAGTACGTACGCTACAAAACACTTAATTGGCAAGTCTGCTACATATAACTTAGTTTTATATGTACTTTGCCCGGATAAATTACTAAATTTATCCTTGTCTATTCTTAGTTGATCTACATTGATAGATCATAAGTTAATATAGATTTACATGTTATCTCTTGAATTACATAATACTTGCAAGAATAGCCCACACTAAGAGCTAAGTTGGTCATGCTAACTATTCATAGAGCTCGGGAAAGCACATCACCATACATTCAAGGTTGGCGCGTCTAGCGCTAACACCAAGCTACTTACGGCGTTGGCCTAATACCATCTTCAATCACTTCCTATCATGACGCTATCCTATTTTTGGCGATAAAATATCTATCACGACGCTAGCATAATGCTAGCGCCAGCCATTACAACGGCACTGACCCAATGTCAGCGCCAACCTTCTTTACGACGTTAGCCTAATGATATCGACATATTTAATTATTGGCACAATTAATCCAGCAAATGCCAACACCACCATTATTTCACAATGCTGGTGCTTGCTAGCACCAACCCGTCTACTCCGGCGCCAGCCCTCATGTTTGTACCCCTGGATGCATCCTTGGCACAACAACATTCTCCTCGCACGCTATATTACTCATCTACATGCAGCTTTTAATGTTTGTACTGCTCGATTCGATATCGTTAGCTACTAGTAGCTCCAATTAATGCCTCGATCTACTAGTAGTCAGTAATCAAGTATTCTAACTAGATAGCCAATACTTTGCATCATCTACAAACAAAGACGATTGATACCAATGTTGTCTATCATCATTAAAAAATTGATGCACAAGCTTGCATCATGGCGCCATTTCCCACATAGAGATGCCACAAACTTATATCTTTCATAGAAAGAGGCCATGAGTCCATATCTATTTTTGAATTATCAAGTTCACAAAGCCTCTGCGCAACTTACTAGTTTCAGTGAACTCATCACTTAGTCTGATCATCAAAAATATTCTTGGATCAACTATTTGACCAATTGCAGTCTCCTATAGAAGACTTGATCAACTTGTCTTGGATCAATCACTTGACCAGATGGTCTCTCATAGACGACTTATTTATTTAATAGTAGAAGCACTTAATTTTATTCATTATTCTTCTAATAGACATCAAATATATAACATGGGGATATTATTTAGGGTTTTGGTCTCGCGGTCTACGACATGTGCGGTATGACAATACACTCACAACGGGAAGTAAGTAAGTTGTGGGAATGGTTAGAGAGTGAAGGGAGTAGTGAGCGTGTTACCGTCGGACTTACCTAATATTGCAGACATAAGTTCACCATATTCTCTGATCTTTCGTTTCTTATGATATCAATGTGTTACATTATAAATAAGTTCATTTCCCTATTCACAAAGGATATCAAAATTGCGTAGATAAGATTAGCTTTAATTTCACATAAGTTCTATCGCAGTCTTCTCTTAGAGAACTCTTTCGTACAATAGTTCAACATCACAACATTGCAAGACACATCACATTTTAATCTCAAAAAAAAAAAATTGCTTCCTTCCCTAAGATCAACCTTCCTCCTACTATGCGACCAAAGCAATATTCGAATGGCTATTTCCCGGTTTAGGCGAGTCTCGTACGATTTTGATTTCTCATACTCATTCAAGCTTCAGCTTACCCCTTATTTTCACTTTATTTGTTTTTCCCTAAAAACACCATGATAAAATAGAATTTTAGAACTAAAAAAATTCTAACTGATTTGCTAGATGATGAACTTTGGAGAGCCCCTATTGGCGAAAACCCATGGATCTAACACCTATATGGGTGGTAATGAACAAATTCTAAGATACTTTGTGACAATTCTCATGGATTGCTCTAAATGCTTCACAACAACCAGCGCATAAAAGCAAAAAGCTTTAAGAATACGCATGGCTGCTGAGTGGGCAAAGGAGCTATCACTGCAAAAAAATTGGATAAAAAGTGATTGTAAATGATTGGTTCTATACGTTTAAGGGAAACTCAGCACAATCAAATGGCAAAATTGAAAATTTATAAGAAGCACAAGGTTCATCTTGGTAACATATTTTTTGGGTTTTAAGTTTATTAAAGCAAACTAACAAAAGAAACAACAAAAATCAAGACTGGTTCTTTACTTCAACAATGCCTCCCAATATTGTGAATTTTTTGTTTATGAAGAGAATGAATCAAGTTAATAGTAACTTTTATTTTTATTTCATAGCTTTTTTTCTATAGGAACAATGACAACTTATAATTTTTCTCGTTATTTTGAGTTTTAATAGATGACGGTGAAATGTAGAAAAAGAAAAATATAGACAACATAGAATTAAGAAAAACCACCTTTCTGATCTAATAAAAACAATTCATGTTTCAAGAAAAAAAAAACCTTAATATGTTATCCATGAGACCGAGACTAGTCAACGTTTTTGACTTAACAAAATAGTGTTACAGAGAAAAGAATGTCACATCACAGACTCACAAGTGGGTTTGAAGTGGAAAAAAACAGGGTAAATATTGTGCGTGGGAATATCTATCATCTATCTATTGATTCTATTTATGTAGTGGGAAGGAAGGAGAGGATTGGAATAGAATAAACATTTTTGTTCAGACATCCTTTGCCCACTCCTCCTTACTTCTGTAACACGATCCAGACGCACTCACAGAAACACGAACCAGAGAAATCTGACACTACATCGTCAAAGTAAGAACTCTTTTCTTATTTGATTAGGATTCCTTATTTAGGTCCAGTTAGATCGAATTATTATATTGATAGATCTGTTTGAAGTTTTGCATGTATCTTTATGATTACATTTAGTGTTTTTTCACTTTCGATTTTTTGATTCTTTCTTTTTCTTGATTCTTGTTACTGAAATCATAGATAGATCGAATTTGTTTCTTATGAATTTTGCTGATCAAAATCTATAAATTTGTTAGTCTTAGATTATAAGCTGTTGATTTCCTCATTGTTGATTATATTCGAAATTGGTTCAGTTGACTAATCTGAGTAATTTGGAATAATCAATCAGTATTTAGGAATTGAGATGATAAGTAATTTGACGATAGGTGGCAAAGATGACATTAACATTTGAGTTACTGTGAGCTGAAACTGTGAAATGTTTTGAGGAAACTAAAATTCTTTGATTTGATGATGGAAACATGTGTTCCAGATATTTAGTGTTTGGTTTGCAAAGTCAATGGGTGATTTTATTTGAAACGATTTTGGATGTATTTTGTTTGATTAGGAAAGATTTGATTACCGTAGGAAAACTGAATTTCACTTTGTTGCGCGTTTCTAAGGTTTTTCAGTCTACAATGTATTACTTCTGATCTTGATTAGTTGTGGTTGTATTAGATGTTGCTGTTTTTCGGTTTCCTTCGTGGCCCGTAGGGCAGTGTTGTGTCATTCTGCTACTTCCTTTGTCCTGTCTCTGTTTTAATGAGTGGAGGTTTTGAAATAAATACTACCTACGTTTCAGCAAAAGTGTTATTATTACTTTATTATTTTGGCCTATTTTTAGGCTAAAATGAAAAAGTGATAGTAACACTTTTGCTAAAACGGAGGGAGTACTACTTATCGGAAGCATCAAACATTTGTGCTATTGTGTGTCTCATTCTCTCTGTCTTTACCATTTCAAGTACGTTGTCCTTTCTCAAAAGTTGTTCTAATTACTTCTTTTTTGAGTTGAGTCTTTATTTGCAAGGTGAAATGTTTTGAGTACCTTCTTGTTGTTACAGTTTTGCTTTCTATTATTTAGCTATCAAGATGCAACCCTGTTGTTCATCGCGAAGGGAACAGATGTATATGTTTGTGTGACAGGAACATAATACAAACTGTTTGAAGTATCTAGAGGCTTACTTTCTTTATTAACATTTGGGCAGAAGACCAAGCTAACAAAATGTCAAGCACAAATGTAGAGGATGCCCAGAAACAGGAACATGTAGAGGATACAAGCAAGGACCAGGTTGATGAAGACTCACCTGAAAATGACCCAATGCGTGAAGACGGAAAAGAAGAGCATCTCATGCCAACACCTCAGCAAGAGGTACTAACTGAATCTTACTTTATTTGCATTTTTGGAAAGAGTTATTTCCAAGCCTGTTTATAACTTGCTTGGCATGATTATGTTTAATGCTTTTCCCTAAGAGTGCAAAAGTTGGATTCCTTATGGTACAATCCTAATTTAAAATGGTAGAAACTTAACATTAAAATTATATCTTCAGGAAGAAGTACTCAAGAAGAAATATGGAGGAATTTTACCTAAGAAAACTCCTTTGATATCCAAGGTAACAATCCATTCCTGCAGTTCTTATGATTAATAGTCTCTACGGAGTTTTTCTACTTCTTTATGCTGTAATTAACCAACAGAGTGTTATTCTTCTTTCCAGGATCATGAGCGTGCATTCTTTGATTCTGCGGATTGGGCTCTTGGAAAGGTAATTTATACTAGTTATCACTTCCCACATAGAACCCATCCTGTCTTTTAGTTGCTAATTATTTGTCTTGCAACCTACTTCAATGTGTAATATATGTGATTATCTGATTGAACAGCAAGGAAAAGCAAAGCCTAAAGGACCACTTGAGGCACTCCGACCAAAATTACAGGTATCTTTATGTTTCAAAGTTACCGACTGCCCCCAAAATAATGCGCTACATGGCGATAAAATGCTATTCTAATGTTAAATGAAATTCGTATTTTGTAACAAACAACTAATTCAGTTGTTTTCTTGTTTCCTATTACCAGCCCACACCACACCAGCAAGCGCGATCTAGACGATCAGCTTATGCTCCAGCTGGCGAGGGTGAAGGTTAGTGCACTCCTTTGCTCCATTCACATCGACTATGTTACACTTCCTATTAGATGATTCATATATAAGACGTGTTCCTTTCTTGTAGATGGTGGCAGTAACCTGAATGGCGAGGAGCAAAACAGCCAATAAGCAACTCTTAATGATTGTATGTTCTGAAATAGTGGCCCTATTCCAAAATGAGTCCATTTCGCCCCTTCCCTGAATAATGAATACAAGTTTATGTAGCTGTGGTAAAACGTTGAACTGATGTATGCTTGCTCTTATACACAGCCTGAACCTCTTATTCAATGCTGGGTTTGTTGGTGCATTTATTCAAAAGGTTTCATGATCTTCTGTTTTTTATACTATTCTTAGGGATCAAATAAATTAAGAGCAAACATCAGCATTTTTGCAATTTCACAACTCTACATTAGGTTGGAGGATAATTTCCCATGTCTATTAGTTTTCTAATTACTGCAACAGAAATTTTGTGAGTAATGCCACTGTGAACCAAATGAATAGGGAAATTTTACGAGGAGATGACCAGTTTTTCAATTTCACAACTGTACATCAGGTTGGATAATTTCCGATGTCCATTAGTCTTACGAGCTGCTTCCTTGGGGACCATGTACTAGTTAGAAAGGACAACTTCAGCATGTATAGTTTCCCATGATGGATGATTTGGGTTTATGAAACTTTTCAAACTCACTCCACCCGTAATGATGGTGATTGTATAGTTCGTATCTAATATACGGCATACGGCATGACCACGCAAGAGTAATACAAGAACATATAGAGAGTAATAAATTCGGACAAACTTAATTTTATTATTTAAGTCATTGAATTACAAACAAAAATTCCAAACCATGTTTTGTACCAGAGCCAGATGTTATCGCACAAAGTAAGTCCCCACCAACAGTCCCCAGATCTTCTGAACTTCTGCTCACAAGGAAGAGACTAGAGACTACGTTTAACACAAAGCCCAACACATGAATTGGAAAGAAAACCCGAAAGAAACCCACTTAGGTACCAAAAAGGGATGTGACAAAATGAAAACAAATAAAATATGGAGAACCTTAATCGAAGAAAGAAAACTCAAACCAAGGCAAGAGGAGCTGACCAATACAAGAACAAAGGTTGTACAATATCACAAGTCCCACATGACACTGGAAAAAAACTGTCACCCCAAAGAAAGAAAAAAAAACTGAACTGCTGAAACACATAGAAGAGAGGCTTCCTTCAGAAAAATTCCAAAAACTTTAATGAAATAGGTTTGAGATGAAAATAGGACCATTAAAACATGGTCATAGAAGTAAAAATTGGACCACAAGCATATCGATGTGGCAACCGCATAGGCATCGCAAACCATACACACCTAAGGTAAGAAAAATTACCTGCTGCTTCTAGCCAACACACTTACCTGTTTGACAGGGTGGAAAGAAGACCTACCAAAGGTTGACCCATTTCATCTTACCACCTCAAGAGAGCGCTTCCAAAAGAAACCTGCCTTCGTAACAGTATGCAGTCTGTAACAAGACTGATTTCACAAAACCACCAAATATCGGCAACAACAGACCTTGTTTCTTCGTACCAATATGAGTATCAGCAAAGCATGTGTAAAGGCTGATGTGCACTTATTGACAACAACAAAAATACGCTTATGGTTGCACATTGTCATGATGTATATATTCTATGAGCTGTGAGTTAGGAAGTGGTTCACTAATCACTATTAAACACACAAGCTTCTACTATCAAGTCAAGGAAGGTAAAACCATAAAATACAAACACATGAGAGTTGATTTAATCTGAAAACAGAACTACTAATTTAAATAAAAAGAAATGCAAACACTAGAGAGATAGAGGGACATGATCACAAGCACATGAAATGTAAAAAGAAAATGGGTTATGTTTCTACAAGTCAAATAAAACTCTGGTTACATTGGCCTTTTGAGGCATTAAACAATGGAGCTTGGTAAGATTTGGTCTCAAGTCTGCAAAAGGTTGTGGGCCATTGGTTTCACACACGCTGTTCATCCAGGCTTGTCTTCTGGTCTAGGCTGGAAGGCTTCATCAAAAGAGGCAGTAAGGCTGGCTTCGGGCTTCATTGATGTCTGCTGTTTTTGTAGGAATGGGAGGCAATAAAGGTAAAGTAGGAGCATTAGCAATCTAAATGAGGGCTGGCTAGGTATGATAGGAAACTAATACATATATAATGTGACTGGAAAATATCAAAGCAACTTGGCATTTAATCCAAAGGGTGGAAATCTAAAGAGGGCAACAATCTACCTGCAAGCCCTAATCACCAGGGTGCCTAATAACCATGATGTTTTCCATGGGAAACAGGGTTTGGACCAGATAACCTGGCGACAAAAGCTAAAAATCAGGGTCCAGAGGTAGATGAAGTAATCACAGTAATTAGGCAATAGTGAAAGCTTCGTATCGAGATTAACGGAGATAACGGAACCTTCTAAATCATCAGACTGGAGGATACCACCGGCAGACAGAAGGATAACAAAAACCAAACTCTAGCGCAGTATCACGAGCAAGTAAATAATAGAGGTTGATAAAATAAGCAATAAAACACTTCTTGGTGCTTACCCTGCACTACCAGAACGCCCAGAAGAGTAGCTCCCATATGCACCATACCCACCACTACCGCCCTGAGATCGAAACAAAAGCATTATGAAGCCAGAACAGGTTCTGAGTCTTATGACGTAATGAGAACCTTTACAATACAAGATTGCCAGGGGCACAAACTACCAAAGAGAAAGAGTAACAAGGTGATCCCAAAAACAACAATGTAATATGAATAACAGCAAAAATTAGGAGGCATCTGTTTGTTCAAATTACCTGCGAACCACTATAACTTCCATAGCTGTCTATGGGAGGTAAATCACTTGAACCACCATATCCACTACCGGAGTAAGAAGAATATCGTCCATGCGTTTTACTGTCTCTCATGTCTCTACTATCTCTGCTTCCATACCTGGAATCATCTGGGACCTCTGCTGGCATGGGAAAGTATGGAACAGCAGGTGGAAATGCAGACATTCCACCCTCTCTGTCAAAAAAGTTGGCTTTCAACCGTGTTCCTACTTGTATCAGAGCATCCCGAATAACTTCAAGGTCTCCACTGATCTGGAATTCATAACAACGAATATAAATACTATGTTTCCACCAAAGAAAAATATATCACCAACAAGAAGTTTAATGAACAGAACATCACCTGAACCATCTCATCATCTGCTGATGCAACTTTTGGAAGGTTTTCCTTCGACAGAATGCGAATATTTGCTCTTGTGACTCTCCTCATCTCGGAGATGATAGCCCCACCTTTACCAATGAGACATCCAATACGGGAGGACGGCACAAGTAGACGTGTTGTATAGGATTCACCAGCCTCTTTCTCACTTTTCTCGCTACACCTTGGCTGCAATCTCACTGCGGCATCGATAGATGGAGAGATAGGGTCTTCAAAAAACTGGAGAAGCATAATGAAGGTTTGAGATGAATTGAGACATACTCTGCCTTTGATTGTTTGTAAAATATCCAGAAATAAACAAATAAATAATTGTACCTCTTTTGACGAGATAGATATTATGCAATCATCTCCTTCAGTAGCTGAACTATCAACCTTGATATATGCCCCAGACTCCTGTCTGATTTGCTTGATTATTGAACCACCCCTACCAATCACACTACCAATATTTCCAGTTGGACAAACCATACGCAGAGCAAAGTCTTTTGCGGAGCCTTCATCTCTTGGAACAGGGTAAAATGGGTTCGAAGCCCAGTCACCTCCCGCCTCCCCTTTGTATCCACCATAAGGTCCCATAAGCGGAGTTAATCCCACTATGGGAGCACCTCCACCTGGCCCCATGAAACCTCCAGCCGGCTGATACATGTTAGGAATGGATGGAGCGAGTAAATGTTGAGAACGAGAAGGATTATCGTGAAGTCGAGAAGATACTTGGAGAAGAGCCTTTTTAACGACTGGGACTTCCCCACTTATCTATTACCAGGAAATACATCAGATTAGATAAGAGTCAGCTCATATATTCATTTCATGTCACAACAACAAGATAAACCTAAGCACCATTGTGACATCTAATATCGTTCATGCCATAACGGACACCTCGCACATGTACAGTTCGTTCGAAATAGTAATAACTGCAAGGAAATGTGCTATTCACAATAGGGATTCCATGGCCAAATAATACACCGATAGCAAAAACAGGTAATGAAAAATCAAAGACAGCTTAATCCAAAAAGAATGTATTTCTATGCCAAATCAACAAACCATAACTACCTGAAGAAGCTCGTCAGAACCCATAGCACAAGGAGGAAGATGTTCGTTCTTCAGAATCCTAATCTGTGCACCAGTATCACTTCTTATCCCTTGAACAATCTGCCCACCTTTCCCAATAATGCAACCTATCTGATCTGACGGTACAAGTAAACGTATTGTAGCTTGTTGACCCCCCTCGATATCTTCATCTGCTGCTGCTGCTGCCTCATCAGCTATAAGCCGATCATGTACCCTAAACAGCGCATCTTGTGCCGGACAAATGAGATCACCATTATCCTCAAACGTATTAGTTTCCCTGTTGGTACTAAAAATCGTAACAACCCTCTCTTCACAACCTGGCACCTCCTCCCCAATTCTTATCTTAGATTGACTATCTGCTCTTAATTGTTTAATAATCTCACCACCTCTACCTATTATACTACCAATCTTTCTCCCTGGACATAAATAACGGTATACAGTATCATCTGGTCCAGGTGCATAGTTATGTCTATCATCACCTCCTGAGTTTCTCCTCTTACCTCCTCCTCCATTATCTGGATATTCCTGGGAGTGATCTCTCTTACCGTACTTATTCCTTTGACCAGCCATAATTGTAAATAACTTATACAAACCCCTGCTACTAAACTAAAAAATTCAGCTTCTCCACTTACAATACCTGAAAAAAAAAAACAACAACTGATCAATCACCCTAAATCAAAAAAATTCCCATTAAACTCAAAACGCAATCACCTCTAAACTACAAAAGATGTCACCTTTTTACAATCAATTCAAAAACCAAAAATAAATAAATAAAAATAACCTAATGCATCAACAAAATCATAAAATAATAACCCTAACAAACATTAGATCTCAATAAATCTACAACTAATGGTATAGAGACTTTAAAATCAGAACCCATTGTGAGATTTTAGTCAAGTAGCTACAAAAGTCAATCAAACATTCACAGAAAGAACAAAAAAACTATACCTGAAATTTCACACGGGAAAAAGAATTTTCTAACTTAATTCCAGATGGAAAATAATAGTAACTGTTCATACCTTATTAGGAAGAAAAAAGATCAGTCAAGACCAGAGGAGAGAGAAACTGATGTATTCCTAAGGACATGAAAGACTCTGAATTATCAAGAACTCGATAATTTTGTTTGCTTTTTAGGGTTTTTGGTAATGTACAGAAAAGTCCTTGAACAAATCAGGAAACCCGTAATCACGTGACGTTAGCTGTCGTACTTATCGAAGTTAATTTTTCAAAGTTCAGAATTGTTAGACCAGTGCAAAATTAATTTTACAGTTACGCATGCATACAGTAAATAGTTAGGTCCTTTTTATAAGACCCGGTTCGCTGAACTCTGAAGTTCTTGTTTGTTTGCTAGTAATAACTTGCTAAAAAGTTATTTCTAAATGAAGTCAAAAGTTTAAACTTTCATTAGCGAAGGGTTGCCTTTGACCCTAGGCGAGTAGGAGCTAGTGTTAAAAATTTTAGGGTTGTTTTGATTTTGGATCCTAAAAAAGTGATAAGTTTTGTATTTGAGTTCTAGAAAGTTTTAAATTAGAGTTTGGATCCTAGGACCAAATTTGACCGTCTTAACAGTAGTAAAACTTGATTCCGTTAACACGTGAGCAGACGTGGTGGTTCAAAATCTATTAAAGTTTGGATCATAGACTTGCAATCGATTGGCATTTTCCGCTTCGTTGTTAGAAGGATGCCAATTCTTGACTCATATTTTCTGATTCACCATCATATTCAACTGGCTCTCTCTTAGGAACCTCAATTTTCGATTCCTTGATGCATACTCTAGATATGTCAGAAGAATCACTAGAACAGGAAACTGAATCTGTAAGTTGTATTCCAGCAAGAAAGTTAAGAGTAGCATATTTCCCATACATTCTTCGAGAAGCATCATTGTAAGCTAGAGACGCTTCAATTGCAATATCAAAAGTACACTGTAGCCTAATTCAGAAACCCACTTTCCCCATGTCCTCTGTCTAACACCTCTATACTTGCATTTGAAATAATCAGGTCTTCCTTTACCTTTCTTGCATCCTTTCTTCGAACCTGCAGCTGGTTTCCTGTGTACTTTATTAGGTTGCTCTTCATACTTGGCTATGGTTTCAGCAACAGGTTCTCGTTCATTGCGTCTACGCTTTTCATTAATCCTAAATCATCACCAAAATAACAACAAACTAAATCAAAATTTAATCACAAACACAATTTCATCACCAAAAAATAAGCACATCACCATAAACCCCCAAATCCCTAAAACCCCAAATCAAGAACTCAAAATCATCCAAAAAAAGCTAATTAAAAACCCTAAAACCAAGAAAAAAACGAAGAGAAGAGAAATTTGAAAGGCCATACCTGTCAACGCCTTGATTCAGTCACGAAATTTGATCTTCAATCAAAGTACTGGTTTTCTTAATTGATTTGGTTTTTTTTCCCTGCGAATACGAGTTTCTTTTTTCACTATCAATTTCTAAAATATGAAATTCCTAGATAAAGAAAAATGACGAAGAATGAGGTGTTTTAATAGATTCTGAACTACAACGTGTTACTCACGTGTTAATGGAATCAAGTTTTAGTAACGGTCAAGACGGTCAATTTTGGTCTTGGGACCTAAACTCTAATTTTAAACTTTATAGGACCCAAACCCAACACTGGTCACTTTTTTGGGACCCAAAGTCAAAATATCCTTATTAAGTTTTAAGACCCCCACTAGTAAAGATTGTAAGGAAATTGATAAATTGGCATCCAACTAACAACTACAATTGATCAGAAAAAAATCAAAATTGTTGCCAAAGTATGCTTCTTGCTTAATAGAGATTGTTAAAATCAAAGATCAATCATTGTTTAACATCTTATGCATCATATTTTTTTCATTTATTACTGAAAGATAAGTAAGATCTAGATTAAGTTATATTATAAGAACAATATGTTGTAAAGAAAATGATCTGTAATGAGTTGCGATGAAAACATATATGATTACATATACAGAACCATTGTTACTTATAGCTGTAGTAAAATAAAAATAATTTCTAACAGACAGATCGAAAAATAACAAAAAATGTCGTTTCTGTTATAATATTAACTATGAACCACTAAGCCATATATCTGACAGACTAACCAAAATAACAAACGAGCCAAATGATGGTCTAACACCTCCCCTCAAACTAGGCACGATGACAGTGCAAAGTTTGCCTTGTAGTTTATAAAACAACACCTTAGCTACAAAGTGATAACAAACTCAACCCCCAAAAATTCATTAGCTACAAATCCTATGATAGTATGATAATCCACCTCCACATGTTTGGTACGAGCATGATAGTCTTGATTTGCAGTTAGACTCCCCCCCACCCCCCCACCCCCCGCGGCCCGACCCCCGCTAAATTATCACAAAAGGTAGTACAAGGAGTAATCAAATGAACCTGTAATACAGTCAGAAGATAAGAGACTCAGGAATTCATATGAAGCATTTGCCAAAGATTTATATTCAACTAGAGTAGAAGAACGAGAGATGGTTGGATGCTTCTTTGAAGACCAATAGACCAAATTATCACCCAAGAAGACAGAATAACCTGCATTGGACTTTCGAAAAACATGACACCCAACCCGATCACTGTCAGAAAGGGCCCTAATGGTATTATAAGGACCATTACCAATTACAATTCCAGGACCAAGAGAATGCTTCAATTATCTGAGTATACGCTTGACCAATTGCAGATGCATATCAGTAGGAGAATGCATAAATTTTGAAAGACATAGTTTACAAGGAAACTAATATGTCAAATATTGTAATCAACCCACCAAACTCCTATAATAAGAAGCATCAGATAAGAGAATGCCATCAAGGATATAAACTCTTTTGCCTTGATCATTGGGTCTTACAAGGCTTGCAGTCGGTCATGTCATGCTTCTTGAGCAATTCCAAATAGTACTCTTTTTGAGTGAGAGTAATGATGTGGTTTGTAGATGGTGTAAGAATGAGTTTATTTTAGAATTTGTGAAGATTTGACTTTTAGACTCAAATTCTAATAATTAAATTAGAAAACTCAAAACAAAGTTGGTATCAAGATTATAAAAAAAACACTGAGAATCAGGATTCCACCATTAACCAATTAAAGTGATTCAATTTAATCAATATTCATGCAATTATTTACGTTGAAAGTGATTCTAATATGTTATAAAAGTAGATTTTCAAAGTAACAATTGTAAATCGAAAGTATAAAACATCAACAACCCTAGGCTAACCATGCTCTATCAAAAGAAATCACAACTGCTTAATAAAAATCCTTAAATCAATTTTTAATCAAAGCAAATAATCATAAAAGAAATTGTAAAAATCAATTAAAATAGAAATATACCACTTTTCTTAGGAAAATGGCTTCCTCTGTTGCCTCGGCAAAGGGGTTTAGCTCTTCATATTAATCACTTGCTCAAAATAATGATTCATGGCTCAAAGTGTTTACAAATGATGAAAAATGAGAAAAAAGAAAGAAAACAACAAGTTTGCAACGTTTATAGGCATTACAGACTCATTGTTACAAAGCAGGCTGGAGATAAATGTTGCAGAGCTGAAGATAAACCTTGCAAACAGTTGAAGAAACTATGGCAGAAAGGTTGAAGAAACTGTTGCCGTAGCCTCCGTTCTTCGTGTTTTTCAGCAGCAGTAGAGAAAAATTCTCTAGAGTGTTTTCTCTTTCTTCTCTTTGTCTCAGGAGATCTCTTCCCCCCTCTAAACACCTTCAACACATTTTATATACTAATTAGCACGTCCAAATCTCGCCACAGATCTTGGTTTTAAAGAAGAAAATATTCTCGAGAGAATATTTTCTTTGATAACTATCTCGTGAACTTATTCTTGATTTTGTTCTCTTTTAAATCTCAACAAACTTTGAGATTTTGTTTCCCATTTAACTACATTGTTTACTATCTCACTGAATATCTTTTTTTCTTAGCAAAATCCGAGATTATTTATTTCCCTGTAATAGAAAATTTCACGAGGTTCGTTGGTTGATTTGATGTATTTAACCTATGTACGATCCTTCTTCTATTGGTAAGAACATACTTTGTCTTAAAATCTAAAAATCTCCTTTTAATCTTCGATTAAAGTCTCACAGTTCAAACCTAAAGTTTTCCCGCCAAAAAATGTTTGAATGGTGAAGAAGAAGGGGGGTGCCCCGATCCGATGTATAAGTGCCTTTAGCAATTTCTTGGGTGCCTTTATAACTTTTCGAGCCAATTTTTCTAAAAATGTTTATTTCCCAAAAACACATACACATACATATAAACACAATATTAGTACAAAATTGAGTTCCAACACTATAAAAATTGGGAACAAATTAGACACATAAAGGTGTCTATCAAATACCCCCAAACTTATTATTCGCTAGTCCTTGAGCAAATCTAATCTAGAAAATGAAAATCCTAACTCACTTTTATAGGCATCGCGATTGCACTTAGCTTGTGAAATAAGCCTTTAAACCCCTAGGTGTCCCTAGTGGACGAGTTTTGTCTCGTGAGGGTTTACAAAGAGGTATACCCATAAAAATTTTACTCCAAACTCTAGCTACTTGTGAATGATTGAGGGTAGACAGTAAACATGCTATCTATTTGGCTACAAAATTCTTCGCCTATAAAAATCATTACCCTATATGATTCCAATTGTTGTACACGGGTTTGCACTTAGCATACCAAACTTCATATAAGAATGTAAAACTCTACTCAAATAATCATCAAACGTTCCAGAACTGAATGGAAATTATGAACACTTACATTGCTCGGAATCAATCAAATTCGAACACATGGATAGATTAGAAGATGGATATAAAAGTAATTAATGGTGCACATGTTGACTAAGATGATCGGTGTTTCCCATATTTTCCTAAAGGTCACTGCCAGGATGAATCTTAATGGATTGAGATACGCTCTCACTGGTCTTAATCCTTATACTAATATCCACTCAGCTGGTATATACAAGGGCCCCAACGGTTGATTTATTAAAAATAAAACAATTATCTTTATATTAGTAAATGTACTGACAACATGATTGGATCAATTTAAATCCAAGCGCATGCTTCTTATCAGCATCTTACATGATAGTTCTCATGGATCCTGTATTCCACGCTTGCCTAGGCGGCGGAGACATGGAGAACACACACATATTGCTATCAAGTGTCAATATTCGATTTTTTTTTTTTTTTGAATAATGGTCTAAATAATACAATAATGGGGCTTGATCCCAAACACTCTACTTCATCCTGGCGGTGATAACAATTCGATATTGGTGCCCCACCAAATCACTTAGAGAAACACAAAAAATTGCAAAAATAAAAATAGAAGGTGATATGGTCGAGATAGACTCCGAGATATGCTTGTTCAATGATTATCATGTTATTTCTAACATCTGAGTTAGGCATCCTTTTATGAATAGACCATTTAGCTTGGCACACCAATTCCTATGGAAAAAGAGCTAAGTTTCTATTTACCTAGAACAGTTAGTGTCATCCAGAATTGTTCACAAGTTTCTAAAGTTTGGAGTTTTATTATTTCAACTAAATTTTTCTCCCTTACCCACAAACTTAAACCTAATATTGTCCTCAATGTTTCAAATTAAAGTGCAATACAAAAAATATAGGTAACTAGAAGAATAAAGAGGTAAGTCAGAAAGATAGTACCTGGGTGAATCGTAACAATACTTCTTTGGAGAATAAGACAGAAAAATAAAAACAAAAACCTACAAAAATTTACTAATGTACAACAACATCCTTGATGGTCAACCAAGGTAAGTAGGGACCTCCTCAACATCACATGCAGGAAAAGGATCTAAAAAGGGCTTTAATCTCTGACCGTTAACCTTTGAAGAACTACTACCATCCAGTATCTCAATCTCAATAGCACCATGAGGAAAAACAGTGCAACTATAAAAGGACCCGTCCACCGAGAGCGTAACTTCCCAGGGAATAGATGCAAACGGGTATCATACATAAGAACTTTTTGACATGGAGAAAATGATTTTCTTAAAAAAAATTATATCATGCACAAGTTTCATTTTGTTCTTATACTCCTTAGCACTATCGTATGCATCTCTACGAATCTCGTTCAACTCATTGAGATGGAGCTTCCTGTGAGCTTCTGCCTTGTCAAGCTAAAAATTAAGTTGTTTTACAGCCCAATATGATTTATGCTCTATCTCGACGGGCAGGTGACATGCCTTGCCAAAAACTAAAAGACAAGGTGACATTCCAATAGGGGTCTTAAACGCAGTACGTGGTGGCTACTTTGTGGGTGATATGGGGTAGCTACTTTGTGTGTAATACCATATTTCTTCATCAAAATCCTAAATGGTCAATTACAAAAGTATGACCCTCCATTACTAATTATAGCTCGCGGTGTACCAAAACCTGCAAATACGTTATCATTCAAAAACTGGACCACAACCTTGTGGTCATTTGTTATACATGAAACCGCCTCAACCCACTTAGACACATAGTCTACAGCGACAAGGATGTAAAAATAACCAAAATAATTAGGAAAATGACCCATAAAATCAATGCCCCATACATCAAATACCTCAATAACTAGAATAGGGTTCAAAGGCATCATATTTCTACGGGAAATGGTTCCTAACTTCTGGCAACGCTCACAAGTAACACAATAACGGTTGGTGTCTTTAAACAATGAAGGCCAGTAAAATCCACACTGCAATATCTTAGCAGCGGGTTTTTTAATATTAAAATGACCCTCATAAGCATGATCATGACAAAAGGAAATAATACTGGACTGGTCACCACTAGTACAAATTTGGGCTTATGTGACAGTTAAAAACTGCCACCAAAACATTTATGTGACAGTTTTGAAAAATAATTGCACTGTCATTAAAGCATCTGTTACGAAAGGGTCTATAAAAAACTGTTACGGAATCATGACTATAAGTATCAGTTTTTTCATAAACCTGTCATTGTTGACAACATACAATAACATTTTCTAAATAAAACTGTCATTGATAACTTAATTTCTTTTACTAAGGTGACAGTTTCTCCATAAAAACTATCATTAAAAACTTAATTTCTTAGACTAAGATGAGAGTTTCTTCATAAACCTCTCATTATTGACAAATTACTGTAACATTTTTTTTAAGAAAACTGTCATTAAAAACTTAACTTCTTAGACTAAGATGACAGTTTCTTCATATACCTCTCATTATTGACAAATTAGTGTAACATTTTTTTAAGAAAACTGTCATTAAAAACTTAACTTCTTAGACTAAGATGACAGTTTCTTCATAAAACTGTCATCAATAACTCAATTTCTTATAATAAAGTACCAGTTTCTTTATAAACCTGTCATTATTGGCAAATATCAGTTACATTTTCTAAATAAAACTGTCATAGAACAATCAACTTTGTAAAAGGCTAATTTGTAGCCAGCTAGTTCATGATACATTTGGCGGTGACATGCTCAGTCAGATATTAATATCGAGATAATTATGGAAAGATAATTTAGCTTTTATTAAAATTGTCATTAGATTACTTAATAAACTGTTTAACAGACAGCTAGTACGGAACTAGTAAGTTCAAACAAAATAAGTTAACTAGAAGTGAATGTACTACATAATTCAAAAGACTTGATGGAAAGAATGGTCTAAAGAGAAGCAATCATCATTTCCATTGCTTGAATGCCTTGAGGAACCAGAACCTTGATTGGCACCTGTGATTCATGTGCGCAACAACCATCAGACAAAAGATTATGTTGTAAAGAAAGAGAACATTTTTTATTAACTGGGACACTTCCTTGCTAAAGAACTGCAGTTTTATGTGTTCACATGCACATGAGAGAGTAACAACCTTTAAGTGTAAAAGATAAGGCTACAAAATATTCCATGCTCCAAACTTCAGTAGGATTTAAGGAAAAATATAGTAAGTCGAAATGAAATAAGATCTGTTCTAACCGTGTTCATCACTTACATTGGACTGTTCTGCAGCGGCGATGCAAACAACAATCAAGGGAGCTCGTCCTTGCTTTAAGGAACTAGAATGGATCTGGAAATGGGATTAAACATATTATATTCATGAGCTATGTGGAATTTTCACATAAGATACCTAGGGAGATCCTCAAGCACCTATGCTCCCCAAGCAAGTGTCCCACAGGGGAAGCGAACGACCGGTCACAAAATAATTTAAGCATACCATTAAATAGTAAGTAGGAGACATTTGATACTCCAAACAAGGACTAACTTCACTTTACCTGCAAAATGGCAGGACTTTTTTCTTCCTCTGCAGCAGCAACAACAACTTCAACTCCTTACAGGTTATAAACATTGAAGGCTCCAACAACATATCCACCCTTCTCTGCATTCTATAAAGTGAATTTTTGTTATGGTGATACCATTTAGGTAACGAAAAGTAAACCTTTCTACCACATGCAGAACAATTAGTTATATAATTTCAGCAACAAGTTCTTACAAGCAGGAGATCCTTCGTGGAGGCTAGTTTAACAGGACAAGCCCAATTTCTTACAACTTCGGCGACCGCACTACTATCACCAACATTACCTAAGGCAGGCAAGAAAAAAGGTCTCAAGTCTCAACTGAAATATAATATTCCCACTAAAAATCAAAAAACAGAACCATAAATTAGAAATCACTTACCAGGAAAAACAATGTAAGGAACACCATGATGCCGACTTTCAGGCCCTAGTTGCCATAAGGGGACACCATCCAAGGCTTGACCAACGAATTTCGCATGTCGTGCTTCCAAGGCTTTTGTAGCAAGATCAGATGAGGTGATGCTGCCCTGGATAAATAATCACATGATTTACATGTTATATGAATATATACATATTTGATCTTATGGGACAGCAGAATTAGACATAGGTTATAAGAGACGAAAAAAAACATAAAGTTAAGTCAACACACCCAAGATAAAGTCGAATAACCATAAATATCATAGCATTATTTAACTAGATCATACGATTCATGCAATTCTACAATGCCCACTTTAGCTTTCCAATTATGACCATTTGTTGAGTCAACACATCATTGGAGAAATTAATTCAGACGGGGATACAGTTTTCCCAACCAAAGAGAAAAAACAAGCAGAGGAGAGGAAAATAGTGAAGTGTTTTCTATCATCCCCACATTAAATGGGACGAAACAACAATTAATTATTCTTAACCTTTTTGAGAGGTGGTGTATCAAGCAAAACAATCCCTAGTAGGATTTTGAAATATTTTAGACAAACTAAATAAATAAATTGAAGGAGTCCAGAAGGCTCATTTGGTCTCTTGGAAACAAAGAGAAAAAAATACCTTGGACTACCTTAATAGCAATACCAAAAAAAAAAGAAAAAAAAAAGAAAAGAGTACCTTTGCAAGAATATATCTAGGACGTGTAGTTATCCGTCTAACAATTTCCACCAAGGCAGAGCTAACTTTGAAATTTATTTCTAAACTTTTAGAAGGCGTTGTAAATGAAAAGGGAAAGTTTTTGAATTATAACTTGTTAACAGTGGCAGAGTAGAGGAACCCTTCCATAACTTAGATCAAATTATAATACTTCCATAAAGCCAATAGTTAAAATTTTATTCCTTCTCTCCTTCGGATTTAACTATTCCTTTATTAAATTTTAGATATCTTTGAATTAGGTAATACTAAGAAAATTAATTTAGTTGTTTATCTTCAAAACTAGTTCGATGTGCCCATATTGCTAACAGAAAACCTTTATACAATAGAACATTCATCTAATCATGCTAAAAGAAAGTTGAGTTAAGGAAAAGAAGATTGACTGCTTCCTGTTATGAGCTCTCTACTGGTCATTATAAAAGTGTCTTTACGAGATCTGAGAAACACATCTGCCATTTCAGCTGCCTGACTGATCTCCTTCTCTCGCTCATCTAAAGACCTTATTGCTAGTTTATCAACAGATATCTAATGAATAGAGCAAAGAGGAAATAGAGTTAGTTTCAGAGGTAACGATTTTTGAGTGCAAAATGGTGAGAAACTACAACCAAAACCTAATCATTTGTGGACTTCAGTGTATAATTGACAAATATCTACACTAAAAAAAGGACAACATAAATCAGTAGTATCACCTCTATGGTTCTTATTATGTTCCCCAGCTGTGCTTTCAGCTCTTCGACCTGCAGAAATTATGACAGCTTAGCGAACCGGAAAAAAAGGAAAAAAAGAGATGAAAACTCTTTAAATTACAAATTTATACCTGCTTTGTGGTCTTGGGAACATATGACCCTACAACGATGAGACCACCATTCCTTTCTGTATTTGTTTCTAAATCATTTGGAACGATTGGAGCCTTTAGTCTTATTCCCATACGAGTAGAGACAAAACTTGCAGCAGTTCGATATAAGAATCGCTTAGCTATCAGTTCTGCCTGTTAGTTAAATAAAGACTATAAATTGGATTTCTGTGTCAGAAGAAAACTAATGGCGGAAAAACATTAACAGCGTATTTGCCTGTCAGTTAAAGACTACAAACTGCCAGCCATCTCATCAACACCCTTAACATCACTAAATTTTGTACTGGACTCCATGCTAATTAAATAGAACACAAATAAGATAATTAAGAGCAAGTCTTAGACGGATCTGGGTGCCAAAAAGTAATAGCAATAACCTGAACAGATTTTGTAAGCAAAAAGAGTAGCTTTTCGACTTCTTTAATTATAACAGAATCCCCTTCTTTAACTCCATTATCACCTGCAGAAGTTTTAATAGAGTCAACCCAAGTGGGATTCTATCACAGTGAGACCTAATAGCTTTATTAAATTCATTCCAGCATTTTTGAATTCTAGAACAATGTTTACTCAGAGATAAGGAAGCGAACACCTTGGGCTTCTATTAAATTCATTCCAGCAAAATCCAAGTACTCAAACACATGCTATGCCTAAACAAGGGCAGGCGAAAGAGATTCAGACAGTTAGCATTTAGCAAGGCTTCACCATTTTACGAATAATTACAAATAGTGAGAGATAGAAAAAGGCACAACTGTATCAAGGGCGTGATCTCTTGTTGCTGCAAGATGGACATTTGTATTGCTTGATATGTTCAGCCCTAGCTGGATTATCTTCACACATTTTCCATGAAACCATTTCTGACAGATGTCACATCAGATCCAGAACTCATCCTGTGCATAGTTCTCACCACATGCCCCACACAGAGCATCCCCATGTTCATCCTCTTCTTCGTCCTCTAAATCCTCATCGTCTTCCCTTGGAGGTGGTGTTGGCTTGGCATACTTGGTGGGCTGAGGCTCAGATGCTCGCTGCTTTATAGGCAAAAGAATGAGAATGAAAATAAATGAAAGACAAGTGACCATAAAACATTGACAATGACATGGGATATCCACACAATTATCGCGTGCAGTAACTGCATGAACATACAAGGCTTATGCCATCGATAAAAATGCAGTATGAGATTAACAGTGTAACGACGACAATCAATGAAATCAAGACTGCCACACGTCTTCCAGACTTTGTATGGACGATTGCTGGTAGTTGGACAATAACAAATGGGATGATTGATAGAGCCATGATCCTGGCAGCATAGCTTGTCCAGATGTCGGTACTGACACCTGACTCTACATATCAAAATAGAAAAGTTGATGATCACATGGATATCAAGTACATAAGACAATCGAAAGGTTCACAAATTACTCTAGACTTTATAACATTACTACTAATTGTTAAACACTGCATGTATTACACTATTAGTATGTCCAAATAGTCCATATTCTCATTAAAAAAATATGGACTTTGTTTGAGTATGCTACCTATACATTACAGACAGAAACTTGAAAGATCTATACAAGAATGCAAAAACTAAAACAAATGCTCTCAACTAGGCTTACATATCAAGGAATAACAATAAAACAAACAAAAAAAAAAACATTTGTGCTGGTAGATCTCTAAACTTTTGCATGCACACACATGACTTTTAGCATTACAATAGATAGCTAACATGTTAAGCTTAATCCTTTTGTATCCTTAGAATCTTTAGCTCTTGAATCCTCGATGTCGCATTTGCCAATGATAACACAAGATCCCCATAACACTGTAAGAAGCATGACAATGGACCCAGCTAACAAACCCATACCCACCAGGACCTGAGATTGAGCAACTTTTTTGCTTCCAGAAAGACCAGATACTGTAGAAACAGAGTAGATAGATGAACCATTCGTTAAGAGATCAGATAAGAACTCAAAGTCAATCAATTAAAGTTAAAATTTCAAACACAGATGAATTGTATAATGTTTTCCATGAGTTTGTAAGTTATACAGAACTTTTAAACAGTAAAAAAAAGAAGTAAAAACCGGATTATTCTCTTCAAATTATTAAATGAGTTTCTTATCAGGTACAAATAATTATTACCTGTGCATTTGTATAATCTCCATCAGAGACAGCAATTGCTGATCTAAGTGCTCACTCATGTTGGCAAACCAGTGAAGCCCATCTAGTGTCTTTTCCTGTTCTGTAACCTGCAACAGAAATATTTGGGCACGTTAATGCTAGCTTGTGTAAATAAAATACATACAAACATAGCTTGAAAGATATATGAATTCAAATCCTTCATCTATGTTGAGTTGGATACGAACCTGTGTTCTTTGGCCTCCCCCTTTTAGCATCAGTTTATTAAGAGGACAATTGCCAACTTGAAGAGTCAAGCTGCCAAAAAAGGAAATGAACTCTTTATCACCAAAACTATAAAGGGGAAGGTACAAACAATATTGCACCTTCAGGTCAACTTGAGCATTCCAAACAAACATACTACACTAGTATCCTTAATCAACTTAAGCATCCAGAAATTTGTATCATCAAAGCCATCTCCAGCTCTACTCAAAAACTGGCAGTGAACAAACAAAGAAAACACACAATTTTTTTTATAAAACACCCAAAAGTTAACTACCAAATCAAAGAGAACCCATTAAAATAAATCCCGAGACTTCCCCAATTTCGAATTTCATAAAACTTAAATCAGACCATACATAGTAGTTGTCAAGAAACAAAATCAGAACACATGCATTTACAGAATTTCAAGAAACAAAATTTTACCTCTGTTAACAAAACGTATTTCAGAAAACTCTGATTTTACCTCTATTGACAAAACCCATTTCAAAATCAGAGAAAGGAAGAAGAAAAATTTTGAAATCGATCTTCATCTTACCTCACAAATGCAAGCTCAGCGTTCATTCTCCATAGTGTTCTGTATAGATTCTCTAAAATTAATAGAGATTTATAAAAATCCTAACTCCAAAATCTCTAATTTTATCAGAGATTTGTAGAAACCCTTACTCCGAAATCTCTAATTTAACAGAGATGTGTACAAACCCTAAAATTTGATATAAGTAGAATATAAATAAATTGAGTGAGATTGAGGAATATTCGATAAAATTTGGGTAATGTTTCAGAGAGATGAAAAGAAAAGAAAAGAGAAGGGACATGTCCTCCAGGATTTTGTTGTTTATCCCATCGTCAGTTGTGACTACATGTTAACCGTGAAAAAACCAAGAGAAGAAACAAGAAATGAGATTTGCTTGGGTTGAGAAATTGTCTTTAAGATAACTGATGTGAGAGGCGAAGATTTCGAGATCCACTAACAGAAGTTACAAAACATACCTTCCATAGTACATCCCACTCTTCGAAAAAAAAACTAGGAACTCAAACTAACAACATCTTGTGTAATTGAGAATGCTTTATGATACATTATATGAATAAGCGTTGTTTTGGATCAGAACTGTCATCTATATCTATACACTTTTATAACAATTTTTATATAAAACAGTTGTAATAGCTTAAGAATAGTAACAATTTATTAACTGTTATTACACATCAATGTACACTAACATTTTTCTACAAAAACTGTCATCGTATAGTTATTAAGTAATAGTTAATAAACTGTCACGATTTTTCACCATTATTAGTGTGAGTTTTAGTAGGAAACTGTCGCTTATATCTCGTAGTTTATTCTTTTGTGACAGTTAATTTGTAAACTGTCATGATTTAGGATTTTGAACTGTCACATAAGCCCAAATTTGTACTAGTGCACTCTCAGGTATACATCTCCTAATAATCTGGTCTGGACAATACTTAAACATATAAGGATCATCCCAAAAGAAATGCTTAACCTCGGCTAAAAACCTAGAACGATCTTTTTTACCCTAATGTTGGGGCATTCGACCAGTAACAAGATAGTTCACTATATTCTCATACCAAGGTAATCGGGAAACAAGGAAAAGTTGTTCATCAGGAAAATTATCCCTCACAAGAGGGGAATCATCAGGGGAATCAAAAACAAGCCTAGAAAAATGGTCTGCTAGTACATTTTCTGCACCCTTTTTGTCTTTATTTCTAGAGAAAATTCTTGTAACAAAAGGATCCATCTAATAAATCTAGGTTTAGTATCCTTCTTGGACAGAAGATACTTCAAAGCAACATGATCAGTAAAGACTACGACCTTAGAACCTAAGAGATATGATCTAAACTTGTATAAGAAAAAAATAGTGGCTAACAATTCCTTCTTTGTGGTGGTGTAGTTCAGTTGGGCATCATTCAGAGTTTTGCTAGCATTGTAAATCACATGAAGTAATTTGTTTTGTCGTTGACCTAGCACAACACCAATAGCATAATCTAAAGCATCACACATGATTTCAAAGGGTAGGTTCCAGTTAGGTGCCTGTACTATGGGGGCGGTGGTGAGTGAAGTCTTAAGCTTACCAAAAGCCTCTAAACAAGCATCATCAAAAACAAACTTAACATCTTTTGCAAGCAATTGCAAAGAGGTCTAGAAATCAAGCTAAAATCCTTAATGAATCGCCGATAAAAACCTGCATGCCCTAAGAATGACCTAATATCTCTTATGGTTTTGGGAACCTGTAAATTCTTAATAAGGTCAACTTTGGCTTTGTCTACCTCTATACCCTTATAAGATACGATATGCCCTAAAAAAATTCCTGATCGAACCATGAAATGACATTTCTCCCAATTAAGCACTAAATTCTTTTTCTTACATCTAGTCAACACTAATGTCAAATGATGCAAGCACTCATCAAAAGATGAACCAAACACTAAAAACTCATCCATAAAGACCTCTAAAAACCGTTCTACCATGTCAGAAAATATGTTCATCATGCAACACTAAAAAGTAGCGGGTGCATTACACAACCCGAAAGGCATGCGTCTATATGCAAAGGTACTAAAGGGACAAGTAAATTAGTTTTCTCTTGGTCTTATGAGGAAATAACAATCTGATTATAACCATAGTAGCCATCTAACAAGCAATAATGATTATATCCAGATAATTGCTCTAGCATTTAGTCGATGAAAGGAAGGGGTGGTCCTTCCTTGTGACCTTGTTTAATTTTCTATAGTCAATATAAACACGCCACCCCGTGGTCACTCGGGTTGGGATTAACTCATTGTTATCATTTTGGACTACAATGATACCTGATTTCTTGGGAACAACCTGAACGGGGCTGATCCACTTACTGTCTGAAATGGGGTAGATAATACTTGCATCTAACAACTGAAGCACCTCAGTTCGAACTACTTCTTTCATGTTAGGGTTCATTCGACGTTGCATCTCCCTATAACGTTTGATGTCGTCCTCTGAATGAATCTGATGCATACAAACAATATGACTAATACCCTTAATGTCTGCTAAGGTCCACCCTAAAATTTCCTTGTTGTCTTGATGTACGGTCACTAGCCTACTTTCCTGATCACTATCCAAGTCGGATGATACAATTACATACAAAGTCTCAGATGGGCCTAAAACACATATTTCAGGGTATCTGGCAATGGTTTGAGGTCCAACTTAGGAGGCTCTTCTAAAGAAGGAATTAAGGTAGAATTAGAAACTGGTAGTGGTTCAAACTTAGATTTTTCCATCTATTAGTATCTAACACAGGGTTAGAGTCTATCTGAGCATTCACTTTATCAATGTTGCTATCATCGTCAAAATCTAAGCCAAAATGGGATAAACAATTCTCTAATGGATCTTCAAATAAGATGTTTGGTAATGACTCCTGAACTAATGTTCCTATCATGTTCACCTCTTCAATGCACGTGTCATCTAGCTCAGGGGGTTGCTTACTAATATTAAAATTATTCAGCTCAATAGTCATATTACCAAAAGATAAATTCATAATACCATTTCGACGGTTAATGATCGCATTAGATGTAGCTAAAAACGGGCGACCTAATATTACAGGTATCTGGTTTTCTGGGTCAGGAACAAGTTGGATATCTAGGATAACAAAACCCACAGGATAAATAAACCTATCGACCTCAATAAGAACATCCTCGACAATACTACGAGGAAGTTTCACAGACCTATCAACTAACTGAAGTGTTATCTGGGTAGGTTTTAAGTCACCAAGTCCTAGATGGAGGTACACATGGTATGAAAGTAAGTTCACACTAGCTCCTAAGTCAAGTAACACTTTCTCTACACGGTAGTTACCTATTGTGCAAGAAATGGTAGGGGAACCTGGGTCTTTGTACTTAGGAGTTATGTTGTTCTAGATAATTGAACTCACATGACTAGCTATAAAGGCTTTTTTATGTACACTAAGCTTTCGTTTTCGCGTACAAATATCCTGAAGGAACTTGGCATAAGTAGGAATCTTCCTAATTGAATCTAATAAAGGAAGATTGATGTTGACTTGCTTAAAAATCTCCAATATATCATTAAAGTTAGATTCCTTCCTAGTTGGTACTAGAAGTTGTGGGAATGGGAGTCTGGGCACAAAATTGGGCTCAACGGGAACCGCTTTGGACTCTTTAGAGACTTTATCAGTCTCTTTATCTAGAGGCTCAGAAGGGTGAACTACAACATGTTCAGTATCGGGCAAGGTTACCTTGTTGTCTACCACTCTACCACTCCTAAGGGTTTTAATTGAATTCACATGATTTGATGATTTCTCACTAGAAGATAACTCATGAACTCCTCTAGGGCTAGGTTGTGGTTGACTAGGGAACTTGCATTTTTCTCTATCTCTCAAAGACTCAGCGATTTGACCAACCTGGGTTTCTAATTTTGAAATAGCCTGACAGTTAGCCTGAACAATCTTTTGATTTTCTTGTAAACTTTGGATGACTAACTGCTGAAAATCTTTAGTGTTCCGAGTTAATGAGGCGAAAGTCTCTGATAAACTCATGATCGTCTTATCTATCGGATTCAGAAATTGTGCTGGTCCAGAAGGATTCTTAGTATAACCAAAACCTGGGGGAACCCAAGGGTTACTAGACTGACCTTGATTTTGGCCCTTAGACCAAGAAAGGTTTGGATGGTTTCTCCAACCATGGTTATAGGTTTCTGAATATGGGTCAAACTTCTGACGGTTATCATATTTAGTGTTATTGTAAAGAGCATGGGATTTCTCTTAAACAATATGTCCTTCCCAAAATGACTTGGGCTCTATTCCGCAACTAGATTGACTCAATTCTAAGGCTTCTAACCTTTTTTTTATAGCTGCAATTTTTGCATCTGATTCAAGAATTCCATCTACCCTTTTGACATTACCTCTTCTCAGTAAAAAATTTCCCTGGGTTCCTTACTATATTCCCATTGCTGTTTTTTTTTTGGCAATTTCATTCAAAAATGTCATTGCCTCATCAACAATTTTACTATCAAAACTCCCTGTACACAATGACTTGACCATGGTCGTTGTTGGATAATCTAGCCTTTCATAAAGGACATGGACTAGTCTAACCTTTTCTAAACTGTGATGGGGATATTGTACCAATAAATCATTGAACCTTTCCAAATGCCTATACAAAGATTCTCCCTCTTGATGCACAAATGTGGAAATCTCGTGCCTAGTAGATGATGTTTCGTGCCTAGGGAAAAATTTAGATAAAAAGGCAGCGGTAAGCTGTTCTTATGTTTCGATGGATTCAGATGGCAAACTATATAACCAAGATTTGGCCTTGTCTCTCATGGAAAAAGGAAATAACCTAAGTTTCAAAGCTTCATCAGACAGATTGAGAATTCTTAGGGCACTACATATTTCTTCAAATTCCCTAATGTGAAAGTATGGATTATCATTTTCTTCCTCTTTTTTCCACAAGGCATCGTTATGTCTTTCTATGGGATCGCGGTTCTGTTCATTAGCTCCTATTTTTCCTAAGAAGATTGGGAGCATCTGTATGGTCCCAGGTTTTAACTTATAGTTTGCTTGAGTTGCATCTAACTTGATGCAAGATGGACGAGAAGTCCTAGTGGGATCCAACAAATCTTTTAAAGTTGTCATTTCTGGCACAGATGGAAAACTAGGAACAACTTCCTTACTAAGACACAAATTCTCAAAACTAAATTTTCCAAAAATCGGGCTCTCAAAAGAAGGGTTTCCTAAATTCCCAATTTCAAAGACACAATTTCTGTTCGACCAATAGAATCTCTTCTCCAGGCACGCTCACTCAAGGCTTTAGGCGGCCTGTGCATGCAATTAAATACTCCTAATTGGAAGAGAATTCTAAACAGACACAAACAAGGCCGACTCAACTAAATCAAACCTATTGAATCTAGCAAACAAAAAGCATGATTGCTCCACTTAGATTGTTTCTAGACGAGCTTTTATTCTTCCAAAAGGCAACTAGTTATAGTTTTAGCAAATCTCTTATAACGATCCGAATTAGATTAAGTCGAATAGAAACATGATAATCTCTAAGGAGCTTTGATAACCTTGCCTCTTTGGCAACGTTTCCTTGGGTTACAAGGCGACTCAAATCTACTTAAAATAATCTTCCTGAACTTTAAGTTAGGCTAACAGAGTAACCAATACAGTCCTTTTGAATGAATTTCCAATAAGCGTGATACCCTATCGAGTTTTTTTTAGTCAAATTTTAAGGATTAGGTTCGTGTTAGGTAACATGTTCCTAAGGAGGGCAAGAAGGAAACAAAGATGAAATCCGAGTCCTTATCTTATATGGCCAGTCCTTGCCCTTTACTAGAAAATAAATCCGTATTCAGTTCCTCAACATATATGTATATGAAGGAATACAGTAAACCCACTTGCAGGGGATTCATGGGTTGATCGAGTCTTACCTCCCGTACAAGACGAGGGATGAATCGGTTGTACTCGACTCGGGTCACCGACTCCTGTGTCAGTGTACGAACCCGAGGGCAGAGACAATATCGTAATTGTCATCCTTCCTTATTGCAGTTTATATTTAAATTACCCTTCCGTAAGAGAATGCATAAATTTTGAGAGACATAGTTTACAGCGAAACTAATATGTCAAATATTGTAATCCACCCACCAAACTACTATTATAAGAAGCATCAAATAAGAGAATGCCATCAAGGATATAAACTCTTTTGCCTTGATCATTGGTTTTTACAAGGCTTGCAGTCGGTCATGTCATGCTTCTTGAGCAATTCCAAATGATATTATTTTTGAGTGAAATTAATGATGTGGTTTGTAGATGGTGGTAAGAATGAGTTTGTTTCAAAACTTGTGAAGATTTGACTTTTAGACTCAAATTCTAATAATTAAACTAGAAAACTCAAAACAAAGTTGGTATCAAGATTATAAAAAAAACGCTGAGACTCAGGATTCCACCATTAACCAATTAAAGTGATTCAATCTAATCAATATTCATACAATTGTTTACGTTTAAAGTGATTCTAATATGTTGCAAAAGTAGATTTTCAAAATAGCAATTGTAAATCAAAAGTATAGAACATCAACAACCTTAGGCTAAGCATGCTATATCAAAAGAAATCACAACTGCTTAATAAAAATCCTTAAATCAATTTTCAATCAAAGAAAATAATCATAAAAAAATATAAAGTCAATTAAATAGAAACATACCATTTTTCTTGGAACAATGGTTTCCCCCGTCGCCTCAACAAAGGGGTTTATCTCCTCATCTTGCTCAAAATAATGATTCATGGCTCAAAGTGTTTACAAATGATGAAAAAGGAGAAAAAAACGAGTTTGCAACGTTTATAGGCGTTACAGACTCACTGTTACAAAGCAAGGCTGAAGATAAATATTACAGAGCTGAAGATAAACGTTGCAAAAAGTTCAAGAAACCGTGGCAGAGAGGTTGAAGAAATCGTTATCGTAGCCTCTGTTCTTCGTGTTCTTCAGCAGCAACAGAGAAAAATTCTCTGGAGTGTTTTCTCTTTCTTCTCTTCATCTTCTGAGCTCTCTTCCCCCCTCGAAACAACTTCAACACCCTTTATATACTAATCAACACGTCCAAATCTCGCCACAGATCTTGGTTTTAAAGAAGAAAATCTCGTGAGCTTATTCTTGATTATGTTCTCTTTTGAATCTCAACAAACTTTGAGATTTTGTTTCCCATTTAGCTACATTGTTTCCTATCTCACTGAATATCTCTTTTTCTCATCAAAATCCGAGATTATTTCTTTCCCTGTAAGAGAAAATTTCACGAGATTCGTTGATTGATTTGATGTATTTAACCCATGTACGATCCTTCTTCTATTGGTAAGAACATATTTTGTCTTAAAAGCTAAAAATCTCCTTTTAATCTTCGATTAAAGTCTCACAATTCAAACCTAAAGTTTTCCCGCCAAAAAATGTTTGAATAGTGAAGAAGAAAGGGGGTGCCCCGATACGATGTATAAGTGCCTTTATAACTTTTCGAGCCGATTTTTCCAAAAATGTTCATTTCCCCAAAACACCTACACATACATATAAACACAATATTAGTACAAAATTGAGTTCCAACACTATAAAAATTGGGAACAAATTACACATAAAGGTGTCTATCAAGTAAGCCTGTCAGAACTTGAACCCAAACTGCTTCAATGCCCATAAAATAACTCAAGGTCCCCAAATCTTTCATGCAAACTCATAACTTAGTGCAAAAATCAAGTCTAGTAAAGAAATGTTTGAACCAACTAGAAGAATATCATCCACATAAACTAAGAGAATTATCTGCAAACATGACTTAGTATAATAAAATATTGAGTCCACGTCTGCTTTTGTAAATCCATAAGAAACCACAAAGTGGTTAAATCTATCTAACGAAGCTCTAGGAGCTTGTTTCAGTCCATATAATGAATTTTTCAAGCAATATACATAAGATGGATTCCCTATAGAAACAAAACCTGACAGCTGCTCCATGTAAACCTCCTCAGCTAAGTAGCCATGCAAAAATAAATTAGACACATCAAGTTGTCTCAATACCTATTATCTGCTCATGACCAAGATTAAGACACATCTAATAGTAGTTTCTTTAACTACAATGCTACAAGTTTCATCAAAGTCAATACCATCTATTTAATTAAATTCCTTGGATACCAAGCTAGTTTTAAATCTTTATACAATGTCATCTGACTTGAGTTTAGTCTTATAGACCCACTTGCAACCCAAAACATTCATACCAGGAGAATAAGGTACCTCTTCCCATGTGTTGTTCTCACACAAAGTATTTTGCTCATTTATCATAGCTTGTACCCAAACTGGACTCTTAGTATCTTGTTTAAAATTTTTAGGTTCTACAATAGAATCTAAAACAACACTAAAAGCGATCGGAATTGATGTTTAGTTGTAGTATTCATGACAGTCTTATTATAAAAGACAATATAGTCATTGCCAACTGATTTTTGTCTAATAACACCAGAGTGGATCTTGTGAGCACATCATGATCAGATGTATTAAGACTTGGTATAATAGAAGAGATATGAATTACCTCCCTTGTAACAGTTAACTCTCCAGAAGTAGATATATGAGATGGTTGAGATGTATATTCAGAAGTTGAAGATAGTGTCGAAGATTTTGAAAAAGAGGTTGTAGTTACTGTTGAGGAAAAAACATAAGAAAACACAGATTCATTGAAAACCACGGTGACAGTGATGTACACCTTCGCAGTTGAAGGATCATAACACCTATATTCCTTGTAATTATAAGCATAACCAAGAAGAATACAAGAGGCCTTGATTTAGGACTGAGATTGTCATGTATATCATAACTAAGATTGGAAAAACATAGACACCCAAAGACTTTCAAAAAGGTATAATCTGGTTTTGTAGAAAGAAAAAAAGGTACCTCAAAAAAACACTTGTATTGAAGCAATTCAGTGGGCAATATATTGATTAAGAAAGTGGAAGTAAAAAAAAGTCATGCCAAAACTTTTTAGGGAGAGAGGTATTGAATTATAGTGTGTTTCTATTTCAGTAATCTGCTTTATTTATTTTTTTCTGCATCTGATGAAGAGTTGCACAAGAGGCTCTGAAAGAGATACAACAAGAATATAATTTTTTTCTAAATTAACCTTTAACCAATTCACATGCACTATTATGTTAAAAACTCTTTTATTTTGGAATCCAATAGATTTTCCATTGAAGTTTTGGACAAAGTAAAACAACTAAGACTATCAGTTTTAAATTTCATTAGGAAAATCCAATTGAACTTACTGTTGTCATCAAAGAACAAAATGAAATATATAAATCCTATCTGAGATAAAACATGACTAGGTTCCCAAATATCACTATGTGCCAAAGCCAAAGACTTACAGGACACAAAATTAGAAGTACAAAATGGTAAGCTCTTGCTCTTACCTAATTGACAAGAAAATCAAACTTTATTAATAGCCTTAGAAGATAAATTGATAGCTGATGTAGAAGCCATCTAATGAAGAATCTTAGGAGCAGTGAGACACAATCCTTGATGCCATAAGTTTGGTGAAACATGAATAAAAGCATAAGCAGTCTGAAAAGCCACCTTAAACAACTGTGAAGACGATTGGGATAGAGATTCTAGTACAAGTAGTCTTTTGCAAGCACTTGCTTATTGAGAAAAAACTTTATTTCATAACCCCAAGGATAAAATTGAAAAGAGCAACAATTATCATAAGTAAACTTAGCAATGGATAGTAAGTTGTGTTTAATAACGAACTAGAAGAATATCTTTTAACACAAAATTAGTAGAACTAGCAGCAGGAACTGAAGTGCTAGTGCCAGTGAGAGAGATAGGAAGTAACTTATATCACCCACTATAACTTGATCTGTACCATAATAGGCTTGAGATTTAATTAAAATAGTGGGAACATCAGTAAGATGACTTGTATGACTAAAGCTTTATTCTTCAGAATTAGAGTTTTATAAAGAAGAATTATTGCTAGCGCCAGAAATTTCAGCAAGAGAACAAGAAGTAATTTCTATATTCAACTCCATTCCTGCAAAAACCTTCTCAAAAGCAACATGAACATTTGTTGAGTTACTTCCATATCTAAATTTGCACCTTCCTGCAAAGTGTCCTAGCCTACTGCATATCTGACAAGGAATGGTGTTATAAGAAGGCTTCTGCAGTGGGTTGAAGTCTCCTCTCTTGAAAGAATGATTAGTAGGAGATTATGATGAACGAGATGCAGAAGAAGGTTGTGAAAATTGAGTAAAAGTTTTTTTGTAGGAAAAATTAGTAGATTTTCTGACATAAAATATAGAAGTAGGATCAACAACAAGTGGAGTAAAATCTTATTCTTAATCTCTCAACCACTACTCATGTTGGATAAGCCTGGATCATAATGCACATAAAACAAGAGGTTTTGCTCTATTTTGAATAGTAATTACAAATGTTGAATATTTTATACCAAGATACCAGATCTGAGTCAGGAACCGGTTCACCAGTTTTCGCTAATTAGAAAGAAATTGACTTAATCTGTTGGAGAAAATCCAATATATGGATTTGATCGTGTGTAATTGGCTCCTTAGTTAAGATTTACGAGCAAAAAACTGTTGATTAAATGCGAGACAGATGATTCCACTTATCCATTATCATATATTTTCCTAATAACTTTATATCCAAAGAGGGAAGAATAATAACATTAATACAAGATTCAACAAACGATTTGTAGTTTTCCATTCCAAGAACAAAGGATTCAAAACTGGTATAGTGTTCAGATTGAGAAACTATGATTGAGGATCAACCAAATCATCAATATAACCAAATAAGTTTGTGATGATCATTATTGAAGAAAGATGATCTTTCCAGACAAGAAAAATTGATGAATCAAGTTTGACTGACACAAATTTAGAGATATTCTAAAAAGGAGGTTGAAATCTAAAATTATATGGGTTCGGTGCCCGCGTTCGATTTGTTGGTGGAATCTGAGCATAAACATTATAAAATTATGGTAGTTTCGAGTATGAGGTATTAATAGCTTGAAACTGTGGTAGTGGTTGAGTCTGTCGTAATGGTGAAGTGAAAGGGGGAAAATCAATGAAATTTTCATGTTGATTGACGGTGGAGGTAGAAAGTTGATTATTTGCAGTTGAATTCATTGAATTGTTTGTCTTTTTCATCATTAAAGAGTAAGAAATTTATATAAAATGAGTTGTAGGATCAAATCAAAGAAAATCAAGAAAGTCTTTTGTTTGGTATATGATACCATGAAAGATCTGGATTCAGTTGTAAAAGAAGAACAATAAGTTGTAAAGAAAATGATCTGTAATGAGTTGTATTGAAAACAAATAATATTATAGATACATGACCACTCCTATTTATAGCAGTAACAAAAGAAAGGAAGTATCGAATAGATACACTGACAAATAACAGTAAATGACGTTTCTGTTATAACAAAAACTGTGAACTGCTAAGCCATACAACTGCCAGACTAACCAAAATAATAAACGAGCTAAATGATGGTATAACAATTACGTGAGAGTTTGTTTATTTACTTAGGCGAAGTTATAAACGTATACACGAACCCACTCTATATGCAAGTGCAACCTCCATAGAGACTCGTCGAAGGCTGAATATTGAAGCACCAAGCTAGGCATTCCGCCTTAAGACATTGTTCTCAATAAAATTAGTAGCAGCAACAGCACCAACAACAGTAGTAGTAGTCCAAGAAATCATCGCACTTATCATACAATGACAAATTGCTATAAAAGAATGGAACAACTTCTTGAATATATGCAAAACGATAGCCAAGTCTATGGGAACATTGTTAGACCAACTCCTTAACATGAATTAATATGTAATTGGTTAAACATTAGGATGAAAATTCTTAACAAACTATTTTACACAATTTGATACTTCCCCAGAATGACCATTATATTTCAACTCAGTGCTCATGTAATGAAAGACAATTAGGTTGAAGATTGCGTAATACAAGTCATAAAACATAGACAACAAAAGCACGAGTACTTAACATGCAGTTCAAATCTTGTTTGAGTGCAAGAAACTGAACAACAAACATATTCCTTCAAAAAAAATAAAAAAGGTTATACTCCTTTCATATAAAATTGATCATCTAAACAACTTTGAGTATTGTTGCAGATCTCCAAGCGAAACCGGCAATAGGTCATATAACCTTCACTTTGGCGTTGCCATATACTGCCTTTTTGCAGAACATACAGTTAACATAGAGTAAACTTTATTGGGAATAAATGTTGAAGAAAATAAAACAGTCAGACATGCAAATGCTCATATACATTTCTCCTAGTACAAAAGTACTTAGTTTTTTGTTGTAACTTCTACATTTAGATCTGATACTAAAACCAAAAGGAACTTAACATGAAATTCTTTCATATTCTGAAATCTTCAAACATTATTTGCGCAACAGAGCGAGTGCAACAAGAACCTTATATTCTGAAATCTTCAAACATTAGAAATATTTTCAAGCTCCTTGAACTTGTTGTTAATTTTCGAGTCAAGATCATGCGCGTTTGTTACAGCTTCGTCCGTTGGAATATCCCTCTCAACAATTTATGACTTATTTTTTATCCTATATGCATATCATACACTAACAATAACAACATGTGGTTCAATAATCTTCTTCAACTAATCATTTAAGTCGCATTCCTACAACTTTCTTGAAACTTGGTGTTTTATGGTGAAAGTAAGAATAGTAAGGCCAAGTCCTATATGAATGGGCAAATATGTTTGTTTGTCATTCCATGTGGATGGGAAAATGTGTTTCTCCACTGTTAAAACTGGTAAATTTTAATAAATTAATATATTTTAATTGTATTTTGTGGGACCCTTAACAATAAAAAAATTGTTTATATATGTCTGGTGGGTTCTTATAAAATTTTAAATACTAAATTATATTTAGTGGGTCCTTTATATAATAAAATATATTACAATAACTAAAAAGTAGAAGAAAATAATATAAAATATCTAAAATAATTACCTAGAGACAGAGTTTTTATCGTTAACGATAAAGACTTCACCGATCGACAAAAACTCTCTCGGATGAAAGAGTCTCTATCGCTCGATAGAGTTTCTGTCGCGATGTGTAAACGGGCAAATCTGCTCGTTTGCCCAGGCGATTTCCCATTTGCTATGTGCATAGTAGCTCAAAATGGGCTAATCAGCTAGTTTGGTATGTGCATATGACTTGGCATAAGGAGGCTAGTCCAAGTCACAACAACGAGAAGCAAAAGCCAGCAAGCCTCTCACGTTCTTGTTGATCCTCAACATTTCAGATAGTCTCACATCATGAAATATTCGAGCGTCATCTAAGGTCTTCTTCACTATAGGATCACTTAAGATGACTTTACACCATCATATCCACTTAGGAAAAGGAATCTAGGGTGTCTTAAAGTCAACAAAAAAAGTTGTGAATTCTCCTTTCTGCAAGCAGAATCTAGTAACAACCTAGTGATTCTCTGGTGATGGTTCGAAGAATTTAGTTCCATAGACTGGGGCGTAGGGAGATGTTGATACTGGGATGCAGATAATCATATCGTTGAGCGCTGTCCTCATGCATTAATGGTAGATTGAAGGAACATCTTTATTATCATGAAGCCAAGGACATCCCAGTATCATATGATACTCAGGTTCCTTTTCGATCACATGAAATTTCACTTTTGGTTGGATAGGTCCCACCTTTAGCTCCAAATGAACGTATCTGTATGTGTTATAGTATGATTTCCCTCGAAATCTTTCATCATAATGGGATGGTGCACAAATTTGGACCTTGGCAGACTTGAGCGTCTTAAGAGTAACAATATTAGCCGCAACACCTGTATAGAAGAGGGCTCTCTGAAATTCAAAGTATTTTAACATAAGCAGTCATGTACATGGCTCGATTATGACATTCTTCAGCCATCATATCTTCTTCAGTAAAAGTAACGTTATTCATTGAAGGATGAGACGATGCAGGCACTTCTGGTGCTCTTGTTGAGGACTGGATTAGATGCGCGTCTGCGACGACGCGGTTGAAGACAACAAACACGTATGTACGTGAACGGTCAATTCTTGGTTTAGGTTCGTCTTGTACGATTTTGATCTCTTAAATCTATAGAAAATACTTTTTACAGTATATTTATTTTTCATCCAAAAATAATTGGCGACCACCGACCGCTCGATTACAAATCAAATCTTTTAGTACTCTTCTCCCCAGTCTCCCTACTTAGTAGCCCTCTCTCTTTCTCTCTTTTACCCTTGGCTATTAAGCTTGGGTGGGACCAAGCTCCTTCTTTGGGCTGAGCCAAGTCCCCAAGTCTCAATTCCCTTTATGGACTTGGGCTCATGGGAGTGGATGGTAATCCTTCAACCAAGTATCTAATCCTTGACAATTTCAATTATGTTCGTAATTTCAACAACACAGTAACAAAAGTGTGAGGGAATAAAATTCGAGATACGCGTGTCCAAAAACTATTAGAGGAGGAGCGAGTTACGATGGGATGAGAAACACTGAAACAAATCCTTTTAAAGCAATGAATTGACAGCTACAAACTCGATAAAGTTTGAACCTGACAGCATTAATGCATGATCAACACGTGGGTTGCGGGAAACTAAGGCACACTGCTCAAAAAAGATAGCCTTGCTGCCTGACCGACACGTGGGTTGCGGGAAAGTAAGGCACACTGCTCAAAACAGATAGCCTTGCTGCTTGACTAACACCAGGTTGCGAGAAAGTCTGACACAATAAAAAAGAAATGATGAGCGTTGATGCATGAAGGACACGTATCAACTTCACAAGCTGCGGAACAAAAATAACTAAAGCATGATGATTCACTTTTAAGAGCTACGTGTCAAACATGCCATGATTCAAATAAAACCGCAATATTCATCCCAATCCAAAACGGTAACCTAAAACAAGACCGCAGAAGAGTTGTAGGATAACCAGTGAGAAATTACGGGAAACAAGCAGTACGCATGCTAAGACTTGCGGGAAGAACGATCAAGCCTTGCGGAAATTGCAAATAAGCTTACGGGACTACATATCGCACCAGGAATGGATAAGAATAAATAGGTGGAAAGGTAGATTGGTAGGACCCATCGAATTGACTATAAATACCAAGCTCATAAACAGGAAAAGGGGTTGAAAAATCTGGAGAAAAATTTGACAGAAGGCATAGATGTGATAGCAAAGAGTTTAGGTATGAGACTTGTGTAAATTTTTAGTTCAATCAATCCATGATTAACATGATTGTGATTTTATAGTATAACTTTCTCTGTATTGAATGATGTTGATTAATAATAATGGAACAAATCTTTTACCCGTGAATGTAGACAGTTAGACTGTCGAACCACGTTAATTGTTTGAGCCAATTTACTTCTAAGTTTTGATTGATCATCATTTTTTAAATGATCTTGTGGGTCGATATTATGATAAGATATCATACTTTATCATGTTCTAAATTCATTTAGTTGTGTTCCAAAGAAACTAGATTTTTGGTAATCACAAAAAGCATTTAACATCCTCTTCCAACATAGACCTCCAACATATCATACTTTATCATGTTCTAAATTCATTTAGTTGTAATCCATCATGTTCTCAAGTGCTTCTCTTGCATTTGCCACCGCACGGTTTATTATCATTTAAAGATCTTGTAGTAGTTGTATTCAAATTTCGAATCATTCCAGAAACTCCTTAGCAGTAGAAGGATATAAGATCAAATTAAACAATAACTAACAATGAGAAGCAAAGAAACAAAATGATAACAGTTACAATAATCATTTTGTTTCATGATTTCTCGATTGTGTATGATCATATCACATCAATCCATAAAGACAACAACAGTAACTATTTCTGTGTCTTCTAATTATTCACCAACTTTAGTGAAGATGAATCGCGGATAAAAGTTATATAGATAGATGAGACAACAGTTCAAATCAACTTATAGTAGCCGCGGACCACACCCACTACATCTGGGTGTTCAGTATTTTGTTAGTGCCGAATAAAAAAAAAGATCTACTTGCTTGGTATGACCGTTCAGAAACGGAACAGCATTCCCGTTCCTTTACTTGGTTCAAAATAAAAATTACAGTATTAACAAAAATTGAAGAAAAGGAGCGACATATAATGCAATTTCAAACCAGCAACCAAAATGAAATATCTATTCCAAGCTCCCTTTACAAATTTAGGTTCGATATTTCTGTATAACAGTTGAGGGATCATTATTACAATTACGAGATGCTAGTTTGGTATATGCAAAAAACTAACATGAACTTACTTAAAGGTTCCATCTTTTTAAAATCAGAATCCAGTTGTAAGACAGGCTACGGTTGACCAGTGATTGATTTCAATGTTGTCTATAAGTCTAACCTTCCCAAACCAGGCAGCAACGCAAAACACGACTGGACAATTTATTTTTTCCATTGCTTCCAAACACTCCTGGTCCACAATCTGCATATAAATATCATGTTCAGTATATGATCAATAACTAGGTCTCCCGACTTAAACAGGATGAAATAATAATAAAAAGAAGAGGAGGAGGAGGAGGAGGAGGAGGAGGAGGAGCCGAGGAGGGGAGGAGAAAACAGCAGTCTTCTATACATCGAAGTGGTATTTCTGGGCATGAAGAAAACACATTCTTATTTAGATCAAGGTGATGGGTCTAGGCATCTGAAATGACTCGTAATTTTTTAAACCTTTTTGCAAGAAGTTTAAATGCACGTATATACATTGCATGTCCAGTTGAGACCTTTCATTTTATTCGGATTTGACGTGTACCTTACTACTCACTCTGAAATTTTGAGAAACAAAAAAAGAAGAAGAAGCTATTCAACAATATTTCTAATCTTTTATGAAGGCAATAATATGTCCCACCAACAAAGCAATCCACTGGGATTACTGGAGTTAAAACTACAAAAGATTCGAGGGGGCAATAAAATGAAACACAAATCATTTGCCGTTAGCGGGCTTCCGGAGCCACATAAATAATGCAAATGTGAAGGTCAAAGTTCCGCAGGTAGGACTCAATGTCTTAAGTGTCTTCTTGGATTTAATCTCAAACATCAACAAATTTACTTATTAAGAAACTTCTGTATACAAGAAAATGTGATAACAAGATAGTTGAAAAGCTTACACCAAGATCTTACCTCAGCATAATCAACTTTCCCTCCAGCTTCAAGGATTGCTTGGATTACTGAATTTCTTAATTCTGTACATGAAATTTGACCATTCTCTGCAGCAGATTTAGCTCTTGAGAGTGATCTGCTGATAGATAAGGCCTATACACAAATGAACATAATTGTGCACATTACCGGCAATTTGAATATGTAAACCATTTTGATTCCGAGGTTGATTTTAAACAACAAGAGTATTCTTACATGCTGCAAGTTTCACGATGGAATCGGAAGAACAAAGAGAAAATGATTAAGTAGGTCAAAACTAACCTTTTCCCGCTCATCAGGAGAGAGTTTCACATTGCGCGAGCTCATGGCGAGGCCATCACCATCACGCATTGTATCACAACCAACTACTTCAATGGAAAAGTCGAGGTCCCGTACCTGAGAGGAATTGGTTAAACAAGTGAAGCAACAGAATAAGCTTATATAATATAATCATATACAGAAGATTTAATTTCTCACATTAGGTGAGTATGTTATGGTTAATTATTTTGATTTATAGGATTTCCATATGAAATGGAAGTGTTTCCTGCAAAGTTGTTTAAATTCACAAATATATTACATTTACATCTCTCGAAAATAAGGTAAAGCACAATTTTGATCTTGTGATTCATATATAATGTACTTAGAAACATGATTAATCTTATCTGCTGGCAGAAAAAACAGTGATCATTAAGAAAACAACCCGAAACATAACATAGTTAAAATAAGTAGGTGAAAAGAAGAAAGACACACCATTCGACAAATAATTCTCCATTGCTGATAATCCTTCTTGCCAAAGACAGCAACATCAGGCTCAACTATATTGAACAATTTAGTAACAACAGTAGCAACACCTTTGAAATGAATAGGCCTACTTTTTCCACACATTCCCTTCTCCAATCTCTCAACTCTCACCCATGTTTCGTGCCCTAATTTCCCTTCTCCACCAATACAAGCATCCACTCCTTTATCCTCCTCTTCTTTATTAGTACAACTATCAATGAATTTTCCATAATCGTACAGATTTTGAGGGTGGAATACAGCATCAACTCCACCACCAGGGATCGACTTAAGTTTTTGAATGTCACCATGAAAATCAGAAGGGTATGTTGTAAGATCTTCAGAAGCGGAAAATTGAGATGGGTTGACATAAATTGAGACAACAATGAGTTGTGCATGCTTTTGTGCTTCTTTGATAAGGGAAAGGTGACCTTCATGAAGGTAACCCATCGTAGGTACTAAACCTATTGTTTTGCCTTGAACTCTCATGGATCTTGACCATTTTCTCATTACCTCCTTTTCCGTGATTATCTCTATCTCTTTCTCTGCCATTGCCTTTTCTGCTTCTTTCTTTGTTCTCTACTTAAAATCTTCAGCTTGTGCACTTTCAATACCTGAAAACAAATAAAGCCCTAACTGATCAATCACCCTGAATGAATAGAGATTAATTCATAAAAGGATTCTTCCTGAACTCACAATAATCATTAGTTCAAAAAAGAAAGAAAAATCACTTCATGAATAAAGAAACCCAGAAACTCATAAATAATAACCCTAACCAACATAAAGGTCTATAACTACATGTCTCAACTAATCTATAGCTAAAGGTCTCCAAACTTCAAAAGATAAAATAAAAATCAGAACCCATACTAAAATGCTTAGTCCATCAAATTTTCAAAAAATAAAATAAGTGCAATTACAAATGAAAAATAACCATAAATCATAAATCTGAAAAAATTGTCAATGAGAGTTAGTTCTAAATACACTAAGAAACTATGCATTGATCAACGTCCCATCTAATTCTAAACAAGTTCATGACGAGAATATTCAGCACCACATACAACAAATAGCCAATGAATAAAAATAAGTTGAAAATTCCAGATTTCCAATTAACTAACCCCAAAGACTATCCCCATTTCATTGATCAATAACTTGTAATACAGATAATCCCAAGCTTCCTATTCAAATTGTGACGAACCTGTTCTATGGCTTGTCCTAGATTCAATCAACTTCTTAATTTTGTTTAAATTTGGCAGAATGATTGATTTCTAACCCAGAATTTCCATTTTTCTTTTCTACTCATCCGTTCATTCTATACCTTATTCAATTCTTTCAGTTACCAATGGCTTTAAATTGATCAAACCCTTATTATTAACATGTGACATTCAACAGAAGAAGCTGAAAGATGATGAATATCAAAAGAAACACAACTAATTCATACCTGGAGCAAGAGATAGGTTCAGAGAAGACGATTAACCTTAATTCCTGATCACAACTTCGATGGAAAAAAATGAATTGGTTTCCAAGCCTTATCCTCTTTTGATCTTCTTAGTCGAGGGAGGGAATCGAGTGCGATATACTTGCTGTGGTTTTAGAGCGCCAAAAATTCATCCCTAATTTTGCTAATTTTGTGGGACCGCCGCGGCCTGATAGAAAAATTTGCATTTCCTTTTCGTCTTTATTTTGATGTTATCCTCATCCTGTAACAGTGGTGAAGTTACTTCAGAGTCCATAGGCTACCAAACCGCTCAGCCAAGCACAAATACCCCTACCAATATTTTTGCCCGGCTATACCGGACCCTACTTCAATTATTTTAGATTTTAAAACTTGGTATAAAAAACCAAGATGAACAAACTTATCATGCATAAAACCCTTCCATATTATTTTTTATAAAAAAAAAATCATTTTCATTAAAAATGAGACAAAAACCCCATTTCACTTAATACTAATGAAATTTAATTTAATTATTTTTAATATACCCGAGATGCCCTTCCATATATAACCTAGGTATGTTAATTTTTCTTCTTCTTCTTCTTCTTCTTCTTCTTCTTCTTTTTCTTCATCTCCCCACCACCATCACCAACAACAACAATACTTCCTCCGCCACCATCACCAGCAACGACACCATCACCAGCAGCGACAGTACCTTCTCCGCCACAACAACACCTTCGTATCCTTCACCAACACCTCTCTTCTTCTTCTTCTCCTCTCCACCACCATCACCAGCAGCAACAATACCTCCTCCGCCACCATCACCAGCAACAACAGTACCTCCTCCGCCACAACAACACCTTCGTATCCTTCACCAACAACACCTCCTCCTTTCCCATCGCTTCCTCGTCGTTATTGTTTCTCCTCCACCACTATATGTCCAAATCCACCAACAACAACACCTCTTCTTCCTCCTTCTATCCTCTACAAACATCACCAACACCTCCAGATTGTCATCGCCGAAAATCATCAACAATATATAATGATAATATCATCATTGTCGAAATTAGGGTTTTTTGTTACTGAAACGTCAGAAAAACTATGAAACCTTTTTCGGTTTCATAGTTTTTTTTCATCTGTAATTTTATTTGAACCAAAAAAAATGATGAAACCTATTTTTTAGTTGAAAATCAGTGAAACCTTTTTTTTTACAGAAAAATGTAATTGATATGTATGAAACCTTATTCGGTTTCATTGTTTTTTTATATGCTGAGACATTTTTTTACAAAAAATGTAATTTAAACAGATGAAACCTTTTTTTGATTTCATTGTTTTTTTTCATCTATAATTTTATTTGAACCAAAAAAAATGATGGAACCTATTTTTTAGTTGAAAATCCGTGAAACCTATTTTTTACAGAAAAATGTAATTCATATGTATGAAACCTTATTCGGTTTCATTGTTTTTTTATATGATGAGACATTTTTTCTACAGAAAAATGTATTTTAAACAGATGAAACCTTTTTTGGTTTCATTGTCTTTTTTCATCTGTAAATTTATTTGAACCAAAAAAAAATGATGGAACCTATTTTTAGTTGAAAATCAGTGAAACCTATTTTTTTTACAGAAAAATGTAATTGATGTGTATGAAACCTTATTCAGTTTCATTGTTTTTTTATATGCTGAGACAGTTTTTCTTCAGAAAAATGTAATTGAAATGGATGAAACCTTATTCGGTTTCATTGTTTTTTTATATGCTGAGACATTTTTTCTTCAGAAAAATGTAATTGAAATGGATGAAACCTTATTCGGTTTCATAGTGTTTTTTTCATCTGTTTTTTTTATTTGAATGAAAAAAGAAAAACTATGAAACCTTTTTTGGTTTCATAGTGTTTTCTTCATCTGTTTTTTTTTTTATTTGAATGAAAAAAGAAAAACTATGAAACCCCAAAAGGTTTCATCGTTTTTTTTCATCTGAAATTTTATTGAACGAAAAAAAACGATGAAACCAAAACTGAACATAATTGAATTATAAATAAATAAGGGTGAAAACAAATGAAATTGAAACTTTTTATCTTTGAACCTAAGTATGAAAGATTGATTTTGTAGGTATTTTTGGGAAATAAACATTTGTGAAAAAATTGGTTAATTTTTTTTTTATAAAGGCACCCAAATAAATTACTAAAGGCACCCACACAATTTGATATAGGCACCCCATTGTTGGATTAGGGGCACCCACTCTCTTGATTTCAAATCCCAAAATAGCGGGAAATAATTCTTTTTCGCGTGAAGAGTTTCGTGATTTGGTTGAAATCAATGTTTATGGAATTTGAAGAGTTGTTGGACATCACAACATGAAGACACGACTAAAACACAACAACTGGAGAGTCTCTTGAAAAGTCAAGTTCATGCCGGAAAAGAGTTTCATTCTCTGTTTTGGATAAACAAGATTTGGAATTAGTTTTGGTTGGATTTTGGGTCCTTATTGGTTAAGGAAAGCATATTAGGGTTTAATAAACCTATTAATAGAAGAGAGATCGGAGAGAAAAAGGAGGAGGTGGCTCGGGAAAATTTCAGGGAGAAAAAAAAAACTCACATGCTGCTGTGAAGAAGAAGACCAGAAAGCTACAGATGAAAACAATCAAATCAAGGCTCCATAGAACAGTCGTTCTTCTCAATACTTTTAGCAACAAAAATTGTCCAGAACTATATTAATAGTCCGTCTGCAACACTTATATTTGTCTCAGTTTCTCTGTGTTAATTATTTTTGTTTCTTTTCTTCTTCTCAAGCACTTTTGAGCCACGTTTCTATCTTTTGAGAGTGTTTTGAGCATGATGAGCTACACTCAATCACTGGGACAATGGAGGAAGCCATATTCCATGAATGAATGGTAATTGTTTTTTATTCTTTATTAGTTATGATTTTGTTTGATGGTGTATGCTGGGACTTAAGAGCTTCTGATGCGCCATGCTTACGATTTACAATTAATGTTTTAGAAAACTACTTTTGGCAAAGAAACAGAGTCAATAAAAGAGCTATAATTATTAAGAATCACTGTAGAAATCATTCAGAAATGATTTTGGCGGAATCCTGAGTCCCAGTTTCTCCTAATATTGTTAAAATCTTTTACTTACTTTCTAGTTTAAATCAGAATTAGGTCTAAAACGAATCTTCACAACTCTCATTGAACGAACTATGTTTACCACTTCTCTAAAACGATCAAGTTTTTGGCGTCGCTGCCAGTGACTTGTTTTTAGGTTAGAGTTTTAGATTTATTTATTTTTTTAGGTTTATTTTTGTTTTTAGATATTTATTCTTTTGTTCTATTTTACGTTTTTGGGTATCTTTCTATTTGTTATAGGTTTTGGATCAAAAAGAAAATTGAGCCAAAGATTGGTGATTAATTAAAGACTTGGAGTCAAAGACAAAGAGAAAAGAATGGAAAAAAAAATAAAGATTTTATTTTTATTTTAATTTAATGTTTAGGGTTTTATTTCTTTCGATTTTAGTTTTTAGAGATTGTATTAGGGTTTTTAATTTTGTAATTCTTTTTCTTTTTCTTTTTATTTTTTTTGGACTTTTTTTGGGACTTTGGACATTTTTAGACATTATTTTATTGTTATTTCTAAACCCTACGGAAGGGTAGTATTAAATATAAACTGCAGGGAAGGATAACAATGACGATATTGTCTCAGCCCCTTAGGTTCGTACAGTGATACAGGAGTCAGTGGCTCGAGTCGACTTCAACGGTTCATCGCCCGTCTGGAACTGGAGGTAAAACTCGATAAACCCATGAATCTCCTGCTGGCGGGTTTATTATATTCCTTCTTATGTTTATATGTTGAGGAACTGAATACGGACTTTAATTTCTAGTAAAGGGAAAGAATTGGCCATACAAGATAAGGGTTCGGATTTCATCACCGTATCCTTCTTGCCCGCTTTAGGAACACGTTACCAAACGCAAACATAAGTCTTAACATTTGACTAGAAAGAGACCGATAAGGTAACGAGATTATTGGAAAATTATTCAGAAGAATTGTATTGGTTATTTGTTAGCTTAGCTCAAGGATCAAGAAGATTATTTTAAGTTGGTTCGTGATGCCTTGTAACCTAAGAAAACGTTTGCCAAAGAGGTAGGGTTATTCAAGCTCCATAGAGCTTATCCTGCTTTTCTAGATCGACTTAACTTAATTTTGATCGGTCCAGCGAGGTTTGCTAAAACTGTAACTAGTCGCCTTTTGGAAGAATAAAAGCTGGTCTAGAAACAATCTAAGTGAAGCAATCATGCTTTTTGTTTGCTAGGTTCAATAGGTTTGATTTGGTTGAGTCATCCTTGCTTGTGTTTGCTTAGAATTCCCTTCCAGTTAGGATTTATTTTTAGAGTTTATTTCTATAAATATATTAGAAAATGTCGAACTGGTATTATGAAGACCAATACAATGAGTATCCGACTGAATTTCAAAATTGACATTATTCGTACTATCAACATAGTGTGGATAGTAGTTGGGACCACCACCAACCTTTTGGAGGTTATTGCTCATACCAGGGTGATCCCAATTACTATTCGTACACACACCATTCATATGAACAGGAAAATGAGGAAAATTCAAGTTATTTGTCTTTAAAGGATGCCCCCAAGCAGTTAACTGAGAATACAAATAGGTTTGTCTTAAGTGTGAAGGAAACAAATAGTAGTCTAACTCTTTCCCTAGAAGAATCCCCCAAGCAGTTAACTGGGAATACAAAGAGGTTTGCATTAAATGTGAAGGAGAGCCTTGTAACGAATATTATTGCTCAAAATAATCTTAATTGCCAATATAATGCTACCCTTGATAATTATTCACCTAGTCAATAGGACGAGGATAGAATTGGTAACACTACTTTTTTAGACGAGGTTCAAACATCTTCATATTATTATGATGATGAGGATAGTATTGGTGAAGAACTTAAAATATACATGCAAGGTAATCAGGAAAATTGTCACTCCAATTGTGCTTCATGGTGATAGTGTTATTTCTGGTTCAAATCCAAATAATTTTAGTGATTATTAACATATTCAAACGGAAGATGATTTTACTAGAGATACCATTGTTTTAAACGACGTAGTATTTCCTTGTTTCGAAGTCGATGGTTTTGAGGAACGGGTTTATCCTGAGAATATTGTTTTGAAATCCAACGATTTAGAAACAATAGTCTTAGATAAAGAAGATAAACTCGTAGAAATTTTAAATATGAGTGAGGATGCACCACCTGATTATAAATTAGAAGAAGCAATTGACCACTTTCAGGAATCCGACGATCTAGAAATTAAGGAAATTGTGACTAGTCTATCCAAGGACACTGAAAATTATAAGTTTGGGGTGATTATCATTTTCCATGTAATTTACCTTTGACTCTTTGAAAGATCCCTCACGTGGGACTTCACATATGTCTTTCTACCATTTTACAAGATTATCTTCATACACGTTTCCCTGAACCTAATCATGTCCAGAAAGAAATTCAGTTGTTAGAAACCCATCCTATGGTTGATGTGGTTTACCCAGGCGATAATACCAAGATTGACTTTGTTTTCCCACCAAAAAAATTTCTTCCGATTGTGGGAACGTATGAGTTTCGAATGTGTCAGTTATTAAGTTTTGAAAACTAAGCCTAATTACTTTGGATAGAATTGACACATTTTCTTAAGGATGAACACCACTTTCATTATGGTCAACTGTGTGAGTCAAATCTGATTGACTTTGAGGATCCACAATTATTCAAGTTATTATTATGTGCTACTAAGTTTTTAGTTGAGTTTTTCCAGACTCTACAACCTGAGTCTCGGGATCCTGCCAATGAGGAAATCCAGCCCATGAAAACATTTTATCTAGACCCTTTTATAGAGCATGAACCTGAACCACAGCTAAATGTAGTTTTCTTAAACAAAAAACTAGATAAGGGTGTGCTCGGTTTGTTCATTTTCTTATCTTGTTGCAGTTTCCTTTTATTTGGTATAGTATTATTTGATTCAGATGACCCACAATTGTTCCGCCTATTGTTGTATGATTTTTTTTGAGGTGACTAGTCCTTTCTTAGTCTGGATGAATACTTTAAACTTACCATTTTTTGGGAGGTAACCCATGCTCATGCGACACGGTAGTATCTTTCCTTAACTCCTTTCCTTCGATTGGTAACATTTCTCATGCTTTTAATCATTTATCTTTAAAACAATGAGGACAATGTTAGATTTAAGTTTGGGGGTAAGGGAGAAACTTTTAAGTTGAAATATGAAACTCCAAAGTCTAGAAACTTGTGAACAATTCATGATGACACTAACCATTCTAGATAGATGGAAACTTAGCTATTTTTCTATAGGAATCGGTGTGCCCCGCTAAAACGTCTATTCATAAAAGGGTGCCTAGCTCAGGTGTTAGAAATAACAAGATAGTTGTCACCATATCTCGGAGTCTATCTTGACCATATCACTTTCTGTTTTTATTCTTGCAATTATTTGTGTTTTTCTAAATGATTTGGTGGGGCACTAGTATCGCATTGTTATTGCCTCCAGGATGAAGTAGAGTGTTTGAGATCAAGCCCCATTATTGTATTTTTTTAGACCATTATTCAGAACAATAATAAAAAAATATAAAAAAATCGAGTATTGACACTTTGATAGCAATATGTGTGTGTTCTCTCTGTCTCCGTCGCCTAAGCAAGTATGGAACACAGGATCCATGAGAACTATCATGTAAGATGATGATACGGAGCATGCGCTTGGATTCAAATGATCCAATCATGTTGTTAGTACATTTAATAATATAAAGATAATTGTTTTATTTTCAATAAATCGACAGTTGGGACCCTTGTATATACCAACTGAGTCAATATTAGTATAAGGATTAAGACCAGTGGGAGCGTATCTCAACCCATTAGGATTTCATCATGGCAATGACCTTCAGACATATATGGGAAACACCGTTCACCTTAGTCAACATGTGAAAACTTCATCATTTTGTTCATATCCATCTTCTAAATCTATTCTTGTGATTGAACTCTGATAGATTATGAGTATCGTGGTTGCACGACTGTTTAAGTAGAGTTTTGAATTCTTTTATAAATTTTAGTACGCTGAGTGCAAACTCGTGTACAACAATTGGACTTATATAGGGTAATGATTCCCATAGGCGGAGAATTTGGTAGCCAACTAAATAACATGTTTAGTGTCTACCCTCAATCGTTCACAAGTAGCTAAAATTTGTAGTAAAGTTTTTATGGGTATACCTCTTGTAAACCCTCACGAGACAACACTCCTCTTCTAAGGCCACCTAGGAGTTTAACGGCTAGCTGCACGTGCTAAGTGTAGTCGTAATTCCTACGAAAGTGAGTTAGATTTTTATTTTCTAGATTAGATTTGCTCGAGGACTAGGGTATTTGATAGACACATTTTTGTGTCTGAATTTTCCGTAATTATCTATATTGTTAGTGCTCAATTTGGTAAATATTATGTTATTTTATGTATTTGTAGGTATTTTTGGGAAATAAACATTTGTGGAAAAATTGGCTAAAAAAGTTGATAAAGGCACCCGGAAAAATTATCAAAGGCACCCACATAATTTGATAAAGGAACCCACTATTGGATTAGAGGTACCCACACTCTTGATTTCAAATCCGAAAATAGTGGGAAATAATTCTTTTCGTGTAAAGAATTCCCTGATTTGGTTGAAATTATTTTTTATGGGATTTAAAGAGTTGTTGGACATCACAACATGAAAACACGACATAACACTACAACTAGAGTTCTTGACGAGGTCATTAGTATTGCAACACTCATAACCGAAAACATTTTATGGAGGGAGTTTCATGAGGCATTAGCTGTTGAAGCCGCTGAAGCTTATCAGTGAGAGACTGCTGAAATGACTTGTTATGTTTATGGATATTTATTTATATCTAAAACAATAGTTTATGTTTATTTAGAATGGATTGTTATGTTTGGATCGTAGTGACTATAAGGTTTAATTTGTCTTTGAACTAAGGTTTTAACGTCTAGTTTTTTTGGTTTTCATTGCACATGGTCAAACTTCATCCCAACGGCTAGGTTTTTGAATATCTTTGAAAATATAGTCGTTGCCCTTTTATGCTTATAAAATAGAGTACCCATTCTCCATCATACACTACTTCATTCAAGTAAAACGAGTTTACGTTCCCAAGCCAGACGCGTATATTTTGGCTACAAGTAAAAACAGGACCATACGTTCCCAAGCCAGACGCGTTTGATTACAGGGACGACTATGTTGCTGATAGGTTCTTTCATGTTCAGAAGTTGTGCATCAAGTACAACGAGTTTCTCGCTAGGAACGAAGGGTGTAGGTTTGCGGCACATGATGCATGTACCAAATTGGAAGGAGAGCCGTTTTATCGAAGCTGCCAAAATAATTGAGGATAACACCGAGAAAAATAATATCTCCCAATTTTAAGTTTTCATCTATTAATGAAAAAAATGATAAATATGTACTTTTAAGTTTTTATCTATCAATGAAAAATGTCTTACTTTAATTGCCGAATAGTTCGATTAACATTAATTGTGATTATGATAACCATTGTTCACTTTAGAAAGTTTATATACACCGTTGACAACATTGACTCTATTCACTATAATCTTAAACAGGCAATCATGCTTCTTTGACTTTGACTTACTCGTATAGACCCTCGACGTCCTCTTCACATACAGTTTTTCCTTTGTTAGGTGACTTTCATGCTTGCCACTTCTCTCTCAAATAATTTCCAAACAATCACGCCTCGTACAACGACCTAAAACTACCGCTCATTTGATCTCCTTTTTTTTGTCCATAAACCATTGTCTTGCATCTTCTTTATTTTCCAACACCAAATCAGTATAGTAGTGGGCAGAATGATCAGGCTCCATCTGAGCCACGGGTTCAGGTTGGTCGTCGACCGCTTGAAAAAACTACAACATAAATCGAAAAATTAGGCCAACAAAATCGATGAATAGGTAACAATCATGTCGAACGTTTATAAAGAATAGGCCTTTAGGTCCATACACATCCAACGATTCTACCTAGTTTTGATTTTGGGAAAAAAGCCCTAAATGCTAAAATCGGCACACGTGAACTGACTTGTGTAACGATTTTAACATTCAGCAAAACACAGTTGTTCTAGACATTTTCTCGAATAGAATCGTTACATAGAGAAACACAAATCAAACGATTATTCCACCCATAAATTTCCCCAAAACTGAACCAGAATCGGTCGTTGTTCATGACCATAACCAATTATTCTGGATCGTAATTTATGAGAAAAGGTAAAATCGTTGGTTACGATGTCATCGTAACCGGCAATTGTGGGTTATATGAATGGCAGGAAATAGGTCAAAATTTGTAAAAAATATATTATTTTTTGGAGACTATAAACCACAAATACATGTTTGGAGATCTTAAGAACGTGTACAAGACAGTTGGAAGCATTAAGGTCTCCATTTTTCCAAGTTGAATCTTCATTTGCTTGAATAAAATCCTCATCAATGCTTTGGTTCACACGTTGTTGTTCGTTCAACAAAAACCCCAAATCGTGCGGATCGAAAGCACGATAATCTGATTCGCGAGACGTAGGTGCACCCACTTTTTCTTCACCACTAGAATATATGTTGATACAATCAAATTTCATTTTGTGAAGTGTGGCAACACTCGTTTTTTGGTGCCCACTCGATTTTAGAACATGGCAAATTCAGGGTATGAAAAGCAGGGACGTATCTTTATGAATCAAAATTGAAGTGAAGCTAAGGCTAAGAGCTTGCAGTTTCGTTAATGAAAACACATCAATACCCATGAATCACACAAAACCTTAACCTTACACTAGGGTTTTAGACACATTATTTCAATCTAATTCCAAAAGTATAACTAAAAGGGTAGTCAAATCAACCTTCAAATCTTAATATTATCTAAGGGTTTTCACTAAAAATACAGACACAAAAAAAACTCCAACAATCCCATGAAAACAAACATGAACCCAGATTAAAAAAATCAAAAATAAAAACCCAACAAAGCTAAAGATCAAAGTGAAGAACTTACGTTGAGAAATGGGTTTCTGATACCTCCGCCTCTCTGGTAGTAATAGTAATAGTTGTAGAAGTGAAAAAGAGGTTTTTTTCTCCTATGGTTGCTTCAACTGAGGAGAAAAAGAAAGAAAAAAAAAAAGACGACACGGCAGAAAGAAATAAAATTATTGTTTATCCTTACAACCTTGATCAAATCAAAAGAGAGGATAAAGCTACCCTATATCTTTATCATCGTCCGCCATGATGATCGAGGAAGCATCTTTTTGGGGTTGTAGGTGTTTTTCGATATCGTTAAACTTTTGTTACCGAAATGAATTTTTTTTCTTAGAAAATACCTATAAGAATCACCAAGAGAGATTGAGTTTTAAATTTCATTATTTTTTCGGAGTTGAAAGATAGCTACCGTTTGAGTATTTGTGTCTCTGAGCAATATTAAATAATATTAGTAGATATGTATTGTTCACTTTTAATTAATAGGAAGTTTTAATCAACGTTTAACGTGGGAGTACAATTAAATTAGTCCTTTAAAGGAGTAGATAACGATTATAAAACAAAGATATATAGGGGACTCCCATAATATCCAATCTATTGAATAAAATCCAAGCTTATGCATTGAAACTGATTGAACTAATAAGGTGTTGGAAATTCGATTTTGGATGGCCACTTAAATTCATGTCCAATATGAATGAATATTATATTATGTTGAAACATAAAGGAATCTTTAATTCCACAGTGATTAAAGCTTGAAGTCATTTCTCGTATATAATTTTTTTTTTCTTAAAAAAGAAAAGGTTTTATTAATTAATAATAAAAATAAAATGTAAACAAGTCTGGAGCCAAGACTACGAGGCCCAATTAACATTACAAGAGAGCTCACCCATTATTACATCTCCCGGATAATAAAAGCTGAGCAGAAATCTAGTGACTTTCTATCGGATGACGTGGGGCCTCAGGGGGGAAAATCTACCTTTTTTCCTCTTTTCTAGGCACAACTAAGCTGCCTTCTTCTTTTACAAATCTGAGAAGAATTTCCAAAACAATTCCTAGGACAGAAGTAGACGGAGACCCTTGAAAAACATTTGGCGTTTCGTAAGGAGATTGTTTTGGTACTTGATATCCATTCAACAGTTCGGAGTTAATCGGTTCAACTTTTTGAGGATGTGGAAATATATTTCGGGTTTAAAACTTGAATCTTCTTTGGTTTGCCATTCCTCTTGAGTTTTTCACATTTGCAGTTTCAACATTTATAAACTAACTCAGTTACCACAACTAGATAAGAGTTAAAATAAATAAATTAAACAAATTAAAATGCAACTTACTGTATCGCAATTAAACACCATTAAAATAAATAAATTAAACAAATCAAGCGTACATGCTACATAAACTCTGCAGATAGCTTTATCTTCCGCCATAGTGAACCATACACCGCGAGGCTTTCTCGAACCCTTTCCTGATGAAGGTTTTGTGATTATGATGACACGGCCATTTTTTTCTGAATTTTTTTGAACACAAGTTGAGATCAAGAGTTTGAGATATAAAGATTAAGATAGAAGTGAAAGCAGAAGAATTTTTTAAGTAGAGAAGATGTGATTTTGGAGTTGAAATTGTTTGAATTTATAGAAAGTAAAATAATAGATGTTAGATGATATAGTAGTTGATCGACTCAACCTAAGCCGTGGCAAACCCTCTGATTTAAGGATTTTCCTATCCATTTTAGGTAGAGGTGTAAAACGTGTCGGCCCAGCACAGCACAACCCACGAAGTCACGTTCTTAGCATGATGTGTGTTGTGTTGTGTTGTGTTGTGTTGTGCCAGATATTTAAGCGTGTTGTGTTGTGTTGTGTTGTGTTGTGTTGTGTTGTACCAGAAAAATAACCGTGTTGTGCTGTGCCAACCCGCTTATTTTATGTTTTCCAAATGAAAATATTTTTCTAGTATTTAGATATTATATATATTATTGTAGAAATACGTCAACATAACGAATATAAAATGTCATATATGGGCTAGAATATAGACTCTTTAGTGAAATATACATGAAATGTAATATATTGTACCGTTTTGTGTAGTGTTTTATGCATGTTATAACGTGCTTTCTTAATGTGCCGCATGTTGTGCTTATCCATGTCGTGCCAGATCACGTGATGTGTTGTGTTGTGCTCGAATTTTAACGTGTTGTGTAGTAAACGTGCTGACACGACCCAATTTACACCTCTAATTTTAGACATTTTCCCATCCTACTATGGAGACATAATTAACGTTATTACCAATATACCACGCCCATTAAAATTGCTCTAAGCTCTTTAGTTGGCCTCACCCAAAAATTTGTGTACCATTACATCTACAGTTCAGTGGACATATATGTCATATGTGAGATTTTTATCGTTTTTACCCAAAGGGTATTAACCTAAAATAGTTTCACCAAATAACCAAGTCAGAAGGTGGTATTGGTTTCAGGAAAGTTGAGTTGAACTATTTAGCCATGATAGCCAGAAATGCCTGGAAACTTACTGAGAATCCTAACTGTTTACTTGATGTTTCTTTAAAAACTAAGTATTTCCTAGGACTGATTCTTTAATGTTAAATATTCTGGTGCTTGTTCTTGGACCTGGAAATGTCCCTATGTTATTAAAGAGCTCGTCAAGCCTTCCATATCTTGGATTGTGGTGGATGGTAAATTTATTAATTTTTAGTGTGATAAATGGATCCCAAGTTTGGGAGCTGCTTTTCCTAATCCCTTGGTCCCCCCTGACCCTAATGTTAAAAGTCTCTTACTTCACTAATCAAGAGCAAAACTTTGAATCTTAGTAGACTCAATATCCATTTTGATAATGCTTCTGTTGAGAAGATTATCACTCTCCCTTTGAGCCAGTGTTTCACTCCTGATATGAGGGCTTGAGAACTTTCAAAGAATGATAGATTTTCCTCGAAATCTGCCTACATAGGGCTCAGAGGGTCTAGACCCTCCCAGGTAGTAATCTTTGGAAGTGTATTTGAAAGTTAAAGGTGCCTCATAGAGTCCAAATCTTCATCTGGAAAGCTGTTAAAAATGTCTTGCCTGCCAGAACTGTTCTTCATACTAGGATGCCTATGTTCTCTGTGAGTTGTCCTAGATGTGCTGCTAATCAGGAATCCAGTATGCATGCTCTTGTGTTGTTTCCTTTTGCTAATCATGTTTGGTTTATCTCTAATTTTTGTGCTAATACTTCTACTTTCCTGGATAAATCTTTATTTGATTGGATTTGTTTCTGGTTAGTTGACCCTATCTCTAGACTACCTGATGATCTACGTAGTCTATTTGTTAACATTCTCTGGTCTCTGTGGAGTAGTATAAATAACTTGATCTTCAATTCTAATAAGGAATCTCATCGGGTTGTTATCAGCAGAGCTAGAGCCATGCTTATCTCTAGGACTCCTACCTAGGGGTGCACAAAGGTCGGTTCGGCTCGGTTATTGGCAGAACCGTGTACCTGTACCTCCCTATAGTCGGTTCTCTACCCGTGTACCTGTACCCTATACTCTCGGTTCGGTTCTAGAACTGTACCTGTCTTCTCGGCTCGATTCCGGTCGGTTTCGGTCCTGTACTTTTTTTAAAAATACAATAAAAAATAATTGTTAAATTTATCATAAACTTGTTAAAAAAAAATCTGATCCTCTACAGGCATTCAGTTTGTTGAGAGATTATATAGCAATCATCTTTTCCATCTATGTGCGCAATTAAACCTCACTAGATTGAGGACTGTTGTATTCAGTTATCAGGTCTGCAAGTGCTTGTATTAAAGATTTAAGGTTAAATATTATCCCCACTTTTGGATCAAGTATGGAGTCAACAGTTACCTGCAGAAAGGAAATCAATCAGGACTTCTCTGCATAAGAACAAAGAACACTTTACATAAGCAAACCAAGCAAGAGTTAAAACTTGACAAATAAAACCTTCATTCTAAACAGATTAATATTTGGTAGCTGGCTAAAACACACCCTTTTGGGGAACATATTACAGAAAAGATACAGAATTAGATTGTAAATGAAAAATCATCATATTTATACGACTAATAACATCAGAGAGTACATAAAGGGTCCAAAGTAATTCAAGTAGAAAATCTATTTAAGGTTTTAAAAACCGAGCAGCATACTTGCAAAAACATGAATTAGATTGCAATTAAACTGTTCCAAAAAGGATTAGAATAGCAGACTCATGAATATTATGTAGTAACAACGAATTTAAATTGAAAGTTAAGTGCACTATACCACGTGAAAGATTTCTTGCTTAGACAAACTCTGAACATCTACTGGAATTTGACCATCCTTGGGAACCAACAGGGCATTTACGTACTGACTTGGCTGCACGGAAAGTGACTTTTCCGAGTTACGGATAAGATGAATTTATAATATAGACATAATGAAATGCGAATTAAAGAACCCATTAGTGGTAACAAAAGAAACACGGTGGTGAAACTAATACTTTGTACTACAAACAGGAGGAAGAAAACTTCTTAAGAAGATCAACATTTATGTACTGAATCATGACGCATCAATTCATCTTCATATATACACAATCTCAATAAAGGCATCACTTAGAAGTACAATATATCAGGCAGCTAAAACTTGATTATACCTCGAAACTTCCAGGTATCAAATATCAAACTTACAGGTATCCATGTTGGATCCTGTCTCATCAATATGAGAAAGTAATTAAGCTGGTAATTTGCAGGCGTAAGGTCTAGTCCGGAGATTTTCTCCTTCACTCCACATTCATGAAACACTCATCCAAGTAAGCTACAAATGTATGCAATTTACTGTACAACAAACAGAACTAACAAATAACAACAAAATTCATTATGAGCAGAATAATAACCCAAGAGGAAGAACCAAAAAAGAAATCTTAAATCTAATCAGTTAAGTAGTAAAGCAAGTCATGTACAGTGACAAACCTTGAATGCATAGCAGCAAAGTAGCAGCAAACCACTTAGAACCAAATCTCTCTAGCTTCTTTCAGCAAAACAAAAGCAACATCAATTCAACAAATGTTTAACAAATTGATCAAATAATAATGAGATTCTGAATCTCCATTTTGCAACGATGTGTGGGTAATCGATGGATGGAAACTTTTTTGATTTAAACCCAAGCTTTTTAACAGATTATCATGAATCAACATATACAAAACAAGGGTTTTCTCTAAATACGATACAACAACAAGATTTAGGTGAGCATAACATGTTACATGTGTTGATGAATTTTCCACCCACTATAACAAACCCCTAGGAATGAAAAATCCCTTCACCACCTACTGCCAAATCTCCAACTTTTACCGGTATCATCACCATCACCCATTCTCATAGCAAATCTAGGTATTTATCACAAACACCAAGCAAATGAGGCACCACAACCAACTAAACCGAAAATCTGCAGCATTACCACACCACCAACACCTGCTACCACCATCAACAAGATAACCCACACCACCTCTAAGCAACAACATATACCACTGTCACCAGCAAAACCATCAACACTAAAAAACTGAAATCAAAAGGAAACCCGTAATTTAAAACTCCATCAAATACAGTAAACAGAAACAAAAATTACAAAATCTGTACAGAATATTACCTACCAAAAGATGTTATTCGTAAAATTAGGTCAAAATAAAGCAATAATAGCAACAAGTAAGAAGATTAGGGTTATACTCTGCAGGATCCATTAGTTCATCACTAGGGAAAGAAACTTCAGGCTGGAACCAAACACACCTTAATGATGGTGGTACTGAATCTACTGATGGTGGGAGAAGAAGTTTAGGGAGGAAGAAGAAGAAGGTGGTACTGAATCACTGAATGATGGTCTTCAACTCGATCGAGTATCTACTGAATCACGGATGGTGGTCTTCAAGACTTCAACTCGATGAAGATTCAAGAACATAAGAAATAAACAGAAGAAAACTCGATCGAGTAACCTTTACCTAACACAGACGACTGGGATTAAAACTCAAAAATCTAATCAACGGCTTAAGCGTTTCGGTACACTTGGTTCGGTTCCGGTCGGTTCCTAGGTAGAACCGAGTACTTGAACCTCCCTATGATCGGTTCTCTACCCGTGTACATATACCCTATACTCTGGGTTCGGTCCGGTTCCGGTTCGGTTCCGGTCGGTTCCTGTGCAGCCCTACTCCTACCATACAAATCCCCGCTAGTATAGTTATCCCTAGTCTTGATAAGTAGATGCCCCCACCTTTTGGATGGATAAAATACAATACTGATGGTGCCTTTGATGACTTAATTTTGGCAAACGGTGCAGGATATGTGATGCGTGACTCTAAGAATAAAGCTTTCTTTTGTGTCTCAATGATTTTTGATGTGTTTTCGGCTTAAGAGTCTGAAGCTCGTGTTGTTTGGGCTGCTTTGAAAAAAAACAGTGGAGCTGAAGATTTCTCATATCATCATTGAGAGTGATGCTAAGTCCCTGATGGACCAAGTCTTTTTGGGGAAATTTGAAGGAAATCCAAGGACATATCATTTTTAAGGACATTAAATATTTTGATTCCTTTCTTGTTGTATGTAAATTTTCTTTTCAGTCTCGATCTTGTAATTTTGTTTCTCATGTCCTGGCTTATTGTACCAAGGTAAATATATGTTCTTTATACTGGTCTACTCCTCCAATCTAGCTCAGATCGATAGTTGAGACAAAAAAAAAAGAAAAAAAAAAGATGGAAGCTTCGCCCGTTGATTAAAAAAAACCTTGTCCGTGCCTATGGTTTTGGGTTCTTGTGCGACATAAAAAAGTTGAACATTGTGATGAATAGACACCAACGTGTCTAACAGATAATCCTACACATCCAAAGACTTATCTATTTTCTACTCCCACAGGAATATACAAAACCAGCCAACCACCAAAGCAAAACTTCTAGCAGTGTCCTATCCCAAGGGTTTGCTTTAACGTTTAGTCGTTACATTAAAAGGCCATCTATATAAGAATAAGAAACTTGTAGTCCATGTTGGTTCTGCAACAATGGAAAAACTAAACAGAGAAAATTGTTAACCTTAGAGAAATCTCTGAAGTTGATGTACACACAAGGACAGAGCCACCTGCTCAGCAAATTGTCCTTAATACAATAGTCCTCGGGTACTCCTCAAGAATGAGAGATGCTATACCCCAACAAAGGAGATGTATTCAGGATAGAACTGCCCGTTATGACTAGTATAAGCACAATACTAATCACCCTCAAGAACTTAATAACAAGATAGAAGTGGAAGGGAAATAAACAAGCAATGTGCACAAAACAAAGCAAGAAGAGGGGAAAAGAGCTAGGGATAATATCCTGCTCTGGAGTACTTTGAAATGAAGAATTTTGTTTTCTTTTATAGGCAAAGGTGGAGTAAAATCAGTATAGTAATAAATGAAAATAAATTTTATATTTAATCAAAAAAATTATGTGAGAAATTTAATTTTGAAACGGTAATATAACGACCAAAATTTATTTTCCATTATGATAAGATTTAAACTCGCCGGATCAGACGCTCCCGCATTTAAAACAAAATTTAATGAAATAATTTATGTTCAAAAAACTTAAGTCTTGGTTGGCCCGCAGCCTTAGCTACGCCCGCACCCGCAACCATACTCAATCCCGCAGGAATAGCCACAGTCTGCACACGCACCCGCAGCCGCAAGCCCGCAAGCCGCAACCGCAAGCGTGCGTGCTTCGGTGTGAAGCACCCCACATGTGTGAAAAGTATGTTTACTTCAACTATCCCATTTCCTTAGTCCTCCACCAACCACAAAAGCTTCTAAACCCTAAGGGCCCTCCCTTAGATGCAATTTTTGTGGTAAGAAAGAGAGGAATCATCTTTAGTCTCTCTAATGTGGGACTAAAGATTCATTCACAAAAGTGAAAAATGAGCTAGTGATTATTAGTGACCTATTGGTCCTAAGATCCATTCCTACCAAGACCAATAAATCATTTTTAAGTTCATTTTCTCCAACAATCCCCCACATGAATGAAAACCCGATAAAAATCAGAAGGCGAGAAATACCACTTAGGCAATAGGTGTCCATAAGGTCTTGAACCTTTGCTTAATGAGAAATTACCGGAACTACTTGATGGTCAGTGAACGCGATGTCTTGAACTGCCATCGTTTGGTGTAGTTCATCAATAACTTCCACGCGTGATATCTCTCTAGGTGCTGTCAAGTTCGTGTCATTGTGTCCATTTTGGCCGTGGACGTATCCCGTTTCTCAGAATGCTCTAGAGAACCAGCTCAATTCTCATAGGAAGCGGCCCACTTCCTCATTCAGATATGTGAGTTCTATCAAGAGTGTTTACTGCTACACCCCACTTCAATCTTAAATTGAAACTATAGAACTCATTAAGACTTAATAAAAGGTCATCCTCACATGCAGTCACACTATCACGTCTACACCACAGGGAAGGGATGGAGAATGAAATTATCTGATACTATTTCCTTTAACCCACCATAAATTAGTTGTCTCATTCGAAACCTTGATCTTGGGATCTCCAGTCAGCAAGGTTGAGTATCCTTCATGGAAAGTTTACTTGATGAGCTTTAGCCCCATCCCCCTCGATGCATTACTAACTATCTCCTTGGAAAAACCTTTCGTTAAAGGGTCCGCGATATTCTCCTTATACCTCACAAAGTCAACAGAAATAACGCCAGTTGAGATTAGTTGTTTTAGAGAATTCTGTCTTCTACGAATGTGTATAGACTTCCAATTAGAGTTGTTATTTTTAGCATTAGCTATTGCAGCTTGACTATCACAATGTATAGATATAGCTGGCACAAGCCTATGCCAAAGAGGAATGTCTTCTAAAAAACATCTTAGCCAAGCGGCTTCCTCTCCTGCTTTATCTAACGCAATAAACTGTGATTCCATCGTGGATCGAGATATACATGTCTCTTTGGAACTCTTCCAAGATACAGACCCGCATGCTAGAGTGAAAACATATCCACTCGTAGACTTAGACTCCTCTGAGTCCGATATCCAGTTTGCGTCACAAAATCCTTCTAGGACCGCATGGTATCTCTCATAACTTAAACAAAAGCTCAAAGTGTACTTTAAGTACCTTAACACTCTAATAAGTGCATCCCAATGCTCCTGCCCTGGATTACAAGTATACCTACTCAATCTACTCACAGCATAAGCAATGTATGGCCTCGTACAGTTCATTAAATACATCAGACTTCCTATAACACGTGAATATTCAAGTTGTGAAACTCCATTACCCTTATTCTTTTTGAGTCTACAACAAGGATCATAAGGAGTACAAGCAAGTTTACAATCAAACTGGTTATATTTTCTAAGCACAAATTCAACATAATGAAATTGACTAAGACTATATCCATTAGAATCTCTTCTAATCTTCATCCCTAAGATTACATCAGCAGGGCCTAAGTTTTTCATGTCAAAGTTCTCATTTAGCATGTTCTTAGTGGAATTACTTACATCCATGTTTGTACCAAGTATAAGCATATCATAAACATATAAGCATACAATCACACATGCATCATTCACAAGTTTAGTATAAACACACTTGTCAGATTCATTGATTTTAAAACCACTAGAAATCATTACATGATCAAATTTTTCATGCCACTGTTTAGGTGCTTGTTTCAAACCATACAAAGATTATTTTAGTTTACAAACTTTGTTTTCACAACCTTTCACTACAAAGCCCTCAGGTTGGTCCATATAAATTTCTTTATCTAATTCATCATTTATAAAAGTTGTTTCTACATCCATTTGATGTATCTCTAGGTTAGGAATGACAGAAATATCAATTAGCATCCTAATGGAAGTAATTCTCGTAATAGGTGAATAAGTATCAAAGAAATCTACACCTTCTATCTGTTATAGCCTTTAGCTGCTAATCTAGCTTTGTATTTTTCCGTAGTTCCTTCTTCCTTACGTTTCTTTTGAAACAAGTATCATTCTGTATAATGGAATCCATTTCACTAATAGTAGCTTCTTTCCACCATGGAGCTTCAGAAGAAGTCATGGCTTCTCTATAAGTCTGTGTATCAGTCTCAGATAAGCATGTTATGAAGTCTGGCCCAAAATATTTTTCAGTTTTAAGTCTTTTACCTCTTCTAGGCTTAAATTCACCTTCCTCTAAAGGTAATGTCTGACTGGTCGAAGGGACATCTAGGGGATCAACACATATCATACGAGAATCATATTTCAATGGAAAAACATTTTCAAAGAACACAACATCCCTAGATTGATAATAGTATTCACACCAATTTCAAAAATTTCAGAACTTACAACCATAAATCTATATGCAGTAGTATACTCAGGATACCCTATGAAGACACAGTCAACAGTTTTGGGTCCTATCTTGGTTCTCTTAGGTGGAGGAATGGAAACTTTAGCCAAACACCCCCACACTTTAAAGTATGCATAAGAAGGTTGTCTACTTTTCCATAACTCATATGGAGTTTTGTCTGATCCTTTAAAGGGTACTCTGTTCAAGACATAGCAAGCTGATAGGACGGATTCCCCACACAAGTTTGCAGGTAGTCCTGAACTAATTAACATGACATTCATCATCTCTTTAAGGGTTCGGTTTTTCCGTTCAGCCACACCATTAGATTGTGGTGAATAAGGAGGGGTTACTTCATGTATAATGACGTGTTCTACACAAAAATCTCCTATAGGAATTACATACTCACCACCACGGTCAGACCTAACAATTTTAATGGTAGCACTCATTTAGTTTTAAACTTCTAGTTTATATATCTTAAAGGCTTCTAAGGCATCATCATTACCTTTAATTAAATATATGTGACAGTACCTCGTACAATCATCTATAAACGGGACAAACCATTTCTTACCACCTCTTGTTTGAACTGATTTCATGTCAACTAGGTTTGAATGAATTAATTATAAGGGTTTATAATTTCTCTGAATATTTTTCCTATAATATTTTGTAGCATATTTTGATTCTACGCATATTTCAAATTTATGTTCATTTCCAAACTAAATTTGGGTATGCAGCATATGCTAGCCAGTTTATTCGTTGATTTATAGTTTATATGACCAAGTCTACCATGCCAAACATTCAATGACACACAACATAAGAAGAATCAATTTTATTCATTTCAAAAGAGGTTACATTTAGTCTGTAGAGACCCTCAGTCTTATAACCCTTACCTACATAATCCTTACCCTTAGTGACAATAACTTTCCCAGATTCAAAAACAAGTTTAAAACCCTTATCATCTAAAACACCACAAGAAACAAGATTTTTGCAGATGTCCGGAACATGAAGAACTTCATTCAATGTGAGAGTTCTACCAGAAGTGAGCTTTAGCCTAACTTTTCTTTTTCCCGCAACCTGTGTTACGGACGAGTTACCCATGTAGAGTTTCTCCCCTTCCCCTACCTTATGATATGAGGTGAACATATCTCTGTTTCCACAGACATGTTTGGTAGCACCAGAGTCTACCCACCAGTCTCTCACATTGGTTACCAAATTGACTTCAGACACCGTGCCAGAAAACTTGTTCTTGTTGCTTTCAACCAAATTAGCATTGTTTTTCTTGTTATTAAAGTCTTTACGTTTTCTACAATGCATTGCAATATGGCCAGGAATTCCGCAAACATAACACACACCTTTAATTTTACCAATGCCAAATTTGGGTTTCGAAAAAGTACCTTTCTTGTGCGGACCAGGCTTGCGGTTGCTGCAGTCACTCTTTTCAGTATTTTGGAAGACTTGTGTTTAATTACATGAACCTTGTTGGACATGTCCCTTGCATAAGATACGTTCTTGTCTTTGGAGAACAATAATTCTTTCACTTGAATCTTCTTACCCAAATCAACCATACTGACTTCACCAGTTTCATGTCTCAATCTTCGTTTGTATTCAGACCATGAAGACGGTAATCACCGCAGACACTTGAAACGTTTCATCTATCACCATACCTTCAGCAATAATTTCATTGATAATGCGCTAAAGTTCAAGGAATTGGTCAACCATAGATTTGCACTTGTCATTTTGTATTCCAGGAACCTGGCTACTAGAAAAATCTTACTACCAGCAGTTTCCGCTTCATATTTTGCTTCTAAGGAAGCCCATAAGTCAAACGCAAAAAAGTTTTCTTTTGCGTTATAGAAATCATAAAGTGCATCTTCTAAACAGTTCAAAATATGGTTTTTGGCCACATAGTTCTGTCTACTCCAACTTTCTAACTCTCTTTCATTTCCCGTATCATTTAAACTCTCATCAAAGGATTTCAGAACTAATTCATCCAGCATGTGAAAACTCAGAAAGAACAACATCTTGGATTGCCATCTTTTGAAATCTTTGCCATTGAGTTTTTGTGGTCTGACTACATCACTTTTAGCCATTGAAACAGAAGAAATAACTATTGTGTTAAGATTTGGTTCTACAACAATTGAAAAATTAAACAAAGAACAATTTTAACGTTAGAGAAATCTCTGAAGTTGATGTACACACAAGGACAGAGCCACCTGCTCAGCAAATTGTCCTTAACACAATAGTCCTCGGGTACTCCTCAAGAATGAGAGATGCTATACCCCAACAGAGGAGATGTGTCCAAGATAGAACTGCCCGTTATGAATAGTATAAGCACAATACTAATCACCCTCAAGAACTTAACAACAAGATAAAAGTGGAAGGGAAATAAACAAGCAATGTGCGCAAAACAAAGCAAGAAGAAGGGAAAAGATCTAGGGATAGTAGCCTGCTCTGGAGTACTTTGAAATGAAGAATTCTGTTTTCTTTTATAGGAAAAGGTGGAGTAAAATCAATGCAGTAATAAATGAAAATAAATTTTATATTTAATCAAAAAAATTATGTGCGAAATTTAATTTTGAAACGGTAATAAAACGGCCAAAATTTATTTTCCATTATGACAAGATTTATACTCACCGGGTCAGACGCCCCCACATTTAAAACAAAATTTAACGAAATAATTTATGTTCAAAAAACGTAAGTCTTGGTTGGCCCGCAGCCTTAGCTATGCCCGCACCCGCAACCATACTCAATCCCGCAGCAGTAGCCACAGTCACGCTCGCAAGCTCGCAAGCCGCAACCACAAGCGTGCATGCTTCGGTGCAAAGCACCGCACATGTGTGAAAAGTATGTTTACTTCAACTAGACCATTTCCTTAGTCCTCCCCCAACCACAAAAGCTTCTAATCCCTAAGGGCCCTCCCTTAGATGCAAATTTTGTGATAATAAAGAGAGGAATCATCTTTAGTCTCTCCAATGTGGGACTAAAGGTTTATTCACAAAAATGAAAATGAGGTTAGTGATTCTTAGTGACTCATTGGTCCTAAGATCCATTCCTACCAAGACCAATAAATCATTTTTAAGTTCATTTTCTCCAACAGTCTATCCATATCAACTTCTTCATCAAAAACTCAACTGGTGTATTCACTTTCTCACAGATCACTTTTACAAGCTACTACATACAGACTACTTAGAATCAATCAATCAATAAGTGAACTAACATGAGTTACACAAGCAAAGCCTGGATGGTTTTCGTTAGTGTTGGTGTTGTCGAAACATTGAAATATCAAGCTGGAATGTGTAGATGGAATTATGCTCTCAGATCCATCCATCAGTACACTAAAACAGAGTCAAATCATCTATTTTTCAAGCAACTTCTTCTTCAATTCCAGCTTTTTCTGTTATCCCAGAGCAGATTATGATGATGAAGGAGCAGAGAGATCATGAAATGAAGCAATTGTTGGATTATGCAACAATAAAAATACTAAACAGAAGAAGATGTTAAAGTTAATAAAATCTCTGAATTGATATACACAAAATGGACAGAGCCACCTGCTCAGCAAATTTTCCTTAACACAATAGTTCGCGGGTACTCCTCAAGAATGAGAGACGCTATACCCCCACAACAGAGATGTGTCCAGGATAGAACTGCCCGTTATGCTATACCTCAAACGAACTCTACAACAATTTAGATAACATAAGGGAAGTAAACAAGCAGTGCGCAAAACAAAGCAGGAAGATGGGAAAAGAAGGCAGGATAGTAGCTGCTTCTGGTGTAAGTTCAAATGGAAAATTCTGGTTCTTTTTATAGGCGAGAATATGAGAGAATTCAGCCAGTAATCAATGAGAATTAATTTTATAACTAATCAAAAAATTTATTTGCGAATTAAATTTGAACGGTAAGAAAACG